>SSNS01000021.1:441797-757638 GCA_006937985.1 Aphyosemion australe | reverse complement strand
ACATAGAGTCCTATCTCTCTCTCTCTCTCTCCCTATCTCTCTCTCTCTCCCTCTCTCTTTCTCTCTGTCAATCACTATGCCTCCCTCTCTCTCTCTCTCTCTCTCTCTCTCTCTCTCTCTCTCTCTCTCTCTCTTCCTATCTCTCTCTCTCTCTCTCCCTATCTCTCTCTCTCTCCCTCTCTCTTTCTCTCTGTCAATCACTATGCCTCCCTCTCTCTCTTTCTCTCTCTCTCTCTCTCTCTGTCTGTGTCTCTCTATTGCTCCCCCCCCCTCTCCCTGATTGGCTGAGAGTTTTCAAATTTTTTCTGGCTATACAGACATACACACCCACACATATTATACATCAAATTGTTCAGCTTGGTCTAAGGAACCCAACGCCCCCCACCGCCCTTCCATGCTCTCTGATTGGTTGAGAGATTTTAAGCTTCTTCTTCCAAGTTAACAGAAATACGCACCCAGACATGTTATACACCAAATCGATCAGCTTGGACTCAGGAAACCAGCCGTCCACCATCCCTGGTCTTTGATTGGCTGAGAAAGTTTTGAAACCTTAAAGTTCAATTTCTGCTCTTTCTAACAGTTTATTTTTTATCTCATTCTGCTAACTTTGACAATTGAACTCATTTTCAACTTCACTTCAGTTCTAATGCATGTTTTTTGCTCCTAAATCTTTCAATCTTTTCAGCTCATTTTTACAATTACGCTAAATGTTCGCAGCAGAAAACTGCTTATTTCAGTTCAGCTACTCAGCTATCAGTTTCAAAATTCAGCATATCCTGCTAATTTCACAATTCAACTAATTGTGAAAATTTAACTACTTATACTCAAATATGAGCTGTTTAAACATTTTAGCTACTCAGTTTTTTAAACTATGTTTAGAGATTTCAGTTTTCTGCTGGTTCGGATTTTTTCTCTATTCTCTACTTAAATTTTGGGCTTTTTAAAACTTTTTAGCAATTTTTGCTCCTAAAACTTCAAATACATTCAGCACATTTTGACAATTAAGCTTAGTTTTAGCTTCAATTCAGCTGTTTCAGCTATCGTATTCAGCAACAAAGCATTCAAACGTATTTCTGCAAGAAATGCAATTTATCTAGTTTTGGTTGTTTTTGAATAAAATGCTACTCTTTTTATGAGCAAAACAATCTAAACCATGTGGGGATGTACAGATGATTCTCTGAATGTGTTTCAAAATGTGTTCAGAGGCATCAAGAACAACAGAATTCCCAAAAATCCTGTTTCTCCTTCGTCTTTATGAGGTACGATGGCTTTCCCTTGTAATCCCACTCTCGCTCACTTGCTTCTATGTTCCCTCTTTGGGTTTTGATCAAAGAACTGAGACTGAGTAGCTTTATAAAGAAAAAACAAATTCTCCTTATTTCTACGTGCGTGCATGAGAAAAAATGGTTTTTTTTTTCCTGAGGTGTAAAGGAAAGCCAGGCTGTGTAGAGCATATCTTCATCAAAGCATGCTTTACGAGCTGCATGTAGCTTAGAGACAGGGAGAAAGATGAAAGTTAGTTCATATGAACCAACGTGAACTGGAGCATAATTGAACATAATGGTGATAATTGGTGTCTTCGTTCAGAACCTCTTACTCCATTATGACTTCCAACACTGCAGAACTCATAAGGGTTGAACAAACAGTTGTGTGGAATTAAGTGGTGTCACCAAGTCTGTAAAATGCATTCCTGGAAATGTAACACAAAATAATCAGTTTTATTAATTATCCTGTCCATCCACCAGTATGCTCATCCATCTACTGTCTATTCATCTTTGTCAGTTTACCTGAGATAGAGTTATTGGGTCTGCTAGCGTTGAAGATGTCCTCCTTAAAGGGATACTACGCAGTTTTGGCTTGCTTTTATCAAACCCTAGTGGTCATTTAGTGAAACCAAAAGTAAAACTTATCTCCTCGCTGTGCGTTCGTCTTTTTAACACCTTAATCTAACTGCTGAAATGTCTCCTCAGCCTTCATTAGTGTTTACAGGAGCGGTTCATCACTAAATCAAACAAATCAGCTGTGTTCATGATGTAAAACATGCAGGAAACATGCTGGAAGCAGACTGCAGCACCAGGTATGTCAGCTCCACTTTAATAAGTCCAACAGGGAGCGGCCCGCCACTCTAAAGTTGCAAGTGTAGTATTCTGGACGTAGGGGGTGGTGGGGGTCTGAGTGACATTTCATTAACCCTGTAAAGGGTCATTTTAGCACAAACTGGCTCAAAAAATTATTTAAAAATATGAAAAAGTTGCACAGCATGGCTTTAAGAGGAACACTGCCAGCTCCACTTGGGAGATTTGAGTCACTCCCAGGCTTTTACTCAGTGGGTTTGAGGGGAGCTGGGGTCTATCTCCTGCAGTCCTCTGCCAAGAGGCAGGGGTCAACCTGGACAGGTCTCCAGTCCAGCAGGGCCACACAGGGACAAGCAGGAACAGGATACAACCAGTCACACTCCTTCCCACCCAGGAACAATGTGTTCACCAATCAAGCTAGCACGCATGTTTGTGTGCATGTATGAATGGATGTGTAGACATATATGGACTAATATGTGTGAGTGTGATTTTAATTTATATTAATCTTAACACGTTTTTATTCTGTGTCTCTGTAGCTTATTCATGTGTATTGAAATGTTGTGAAGCACACTGCATTGCCATGCATGAAATGGGCGATATAAATAAAGTTTTGACTGATTTTTTTGATTGATTTTATGTATTTGATCTGTGGGAAGAAGACCCGTATAAAACCCGCACGTGCATGCAGAGATCATGCTAACTCATGCTAACTATTTATTTATTTGTGTATAACCTGCAAACCTGCAATATTCTTAAAGGTGAGGCAAGACTATTACCAACTGTGCCACCATGCAGGGACATTTCAGGATCAACCATATAGAAGTTAAACAAGCCAATTGACGATCATAAACTGAGCTATGATGAGAAGCTAGAAAGCAGAGATAGTTAAAAGTATAAGTGGTTGCTGCAATAGTAATAATGGCTCCAAATGGAATCAACTTGAAACAAAATTGCAACTGAGAATATTTTGAGAACCACTGTAGAATCTGAAGTGGACGATGAGTAACCATTATGCTAGTTGCCACTTTAAACCAGTATTTCACTGGGATGTGACTGCTGTTAACAAATATTGAGTTTTCTAAATGTTTTTGAAACAGCTGTAAGGGTCCCCATCGTACCACTTGAATTGCAGAGCTTTTATTGTAATTTACACATATTTTCCCAAAAACTTGTGAACATTCTCTCTAATAGTCACCGTGATGTCTTTCCTCATCTGGAATCCTTTGACAACTAGTTCTCAATTTTTGTTTTCATCAGTCAGAAGCAAGAGACATATGAGACCACTTTGGAGAGTATTGACAACCAAACTGCAAAAAAAACAAAAAAAAAACATTCAAATAAAATGAAAATGAAAAAGAAAACGTGCAAGGCAGCCACAATTTCACCATATGCACCATGATCTGTCAAAATATGGATTTGTTTCAAAGGTATTGTACGAACCAACTCGAGGTATTTTATAACATTTGCATTCTTTCCCTTGTAATGTTGTGTCTCTGTCTAGTCACCAACATTTAAGCCTGTTTCACACTGAATGCAGTACAGAGGCGGTCTGGTTTCTGTACAGCTTCCAGACGGACTGTCATTCACACAGACTGAGGTTCGTGTGCTGAACGTCTCCAGAGATCTGCTCCCATAAGAGCGCCAAAGGATTACAAATTTGACACAAAACATTTTAAAATAAACCTGTAAATATCACACGAATTATAACAGATATCACTGTTATTATTAATAAAACAAAAGTCGGCAAAAATAATGCGACATGGGTTTTATTTTGAAATATATTCGATGCACCTGGCTGAAACACGTCTCACTTCCTGTCTGGCAATTTCTTCAACTTCATGACAATCTAAAGTAAATCTAAAGGTTTGACGTCCAAATTTAGTCTTTTTTTTTTATTCTGGCAGGCAGGTACCACATCAGTAAAACTGTTTTGCAACAGCTCAAATTTCTATGTATCAAAAGCTACAACCTACAACACATTTTGTTGTGATGAAATAAAATTTGCCAACCTAATGGACGCCAGTAACTTTTAGGTGCTTTTCAACATCTCCTTGCAACCATCTGAGCTCAAGGTAAACAGTTCCAGATGTTCAAGGGAGACTTTAAAGCTGTTCAAACAAGAATAATTGTGTTGACAAACACTTCACACATTTTAAACAGCTATAAAAAACACTTAATGACATCTTTTATTCTGTAAACAACCATGCAGGACAACATTATCCCTGCAAAATCGTTTCATCATGCACCGATCATGCTGTGGCTATCAGAGAACACGCCTCACGCTGCTAAATAGGATGAGAAGACGAAATTTAAAAAATGCATTCTAGACCCTGCAGCAGTTCGCCAGTAGACTTGTGGGTACTCTACAAGTGGCTTTATTTTTATATATATATATATATATATATACATGTAAACAGAGTCAGATGTGTTAGAGGGTGAAGTCCTTGTTGACCTGAGTTAAATGCTGACCCAGGATGTATGCTGCACATCACCTCCCCGTCCCTATCTTCCACCTTCCCATCTGCCCTTCACCACATCTATTAAGGAATACTGCAGGCAGGGGAAAAAACACACAACTAAATCCCAGACTTGTGTTCAGCTGCGTTCAGAGCTAAATTTCAATTCCAAAGAACAAATATTTGCTCAGAGTGTGAGTGGCACAGCTCAACGCCGCCGTGCTCGTCAGTGCATACAAGCACAGGCGGTTCAGTTGCACTGTCGTGTAAATAAGCAAACCACTTCCCGCTGCAATTCACGAGTTTATAACCAGCAGTATTTGTCAAGAGAGACAAGAGTCATAAAATAATTTCAAAGTTGATTATGTTTCCTCAGATTTTTATGATTTCCTATTTCTTTATCATTTTCTTCTCATCCTTTTTCCTTTAAGGTGAAGACTCCCAGTTCTCACCAGGCAAGAGGCAGGAAACAGGCTGCACAGCTCATCATGACAGGGCTAAAACAGACACACAACCAGGATTCGAATTTGGGGGAGCTAAGGGAAGCCCGGCTCCCCTGAAAGGGTCATGGACTCCCCTAGAAGCCCTCAACTTACACACTCAGGAGTCCGAAAGTCCGTCGGCAACACCCCCCTCTCACATCCACGATCTCAAAGTTCGTCCGCATCATCCAACACCCCCACCCCCCGTGGCTCCCCCGGAAGCCTCTAGGTAATCCGTGCCCTGCACACAACTACTGTAAGACCAAAGTTTATCCAATAAGCATGTAGGATATCTATGCAATCACTATTCTTTTCCACACTCACACCAAGTTCAAAGTAATGTTGCCAATGAACCTAGCATGCAACGTTTGGATTATTTGGAAACACTCAACACAAAACGATCCTGTATGCACCATAAACATGCCTTTCTGCATGACTGTGCCACCATACAGCAAGCCAGCCTGATATTTACCCGAATCAATGTTTCATTTTCATGCAAGTTTGACTAGCACAAAAAAAGGAAAAGGTTGATGCACATTTTTTTCTACTGACTAGTATCACATAGATCTTTGCATTTTTCAGGATGAAATACAAACTTTAATTACTGACATATACTTGTTTACATAAATGTACCACATGCATACCTGTTCAAAATTTTTCAATCACCCTCAGTGTCCTGATAATTTGCTTTCAAGGAGCCGGAGTTCCTCATAATCTTTTAAGAGGGTCTGGATCGGTGGGTCTTTTGATTATTTGCACATCTTTCAACATTTTTTTGCAGACTTTGGCAGCTTTTCCACACATTCTGTGTGCAGTTTTTTTGCATCTGAGCACAACAGCATATTGTGCTGTGTGTGCTTAAAATAAATAAATGAATAAATATGAAAGTGGAAACACTGGCCCTGGCATGAGGAGAGACGTGGTACCTTTTCTGATCTCCTCCCTGCTGTTGCTTATAACAAAGGCAGTCAGTTTTAAACAGTTACACAAACTATTGTCTGATTTTATCCAATAGGGTGTATTTATTGTTTGGCCACAGGCAGCAGTGGTTTTTAACCCATCAGATGAGATCTTGTAAAGAAAATATAATCTTGTAAATGCTCAAGCAGACGACTGCTGGATGTGCACGATCACACCAGTCGTAAGATGGCGTTTCTGTGATCTAACCACCAGTAGATGAAATCCTGTGGGTTTGTGAATTCTCATAATTGAGATAAGGCATGGCCAGCAGTGCTGTAACTGACCAGCTTCCCTGTCTCCCAGTGATTACCAGCGAGCATGAGGCTTTGAGCATCGCTCCCACTTCACAAGGCTCCTAACACCTCAACTGCTGGTGGATGTTTACACTGATCCCTTTATAGAGAACTCCCCTGGGCTGCCCTCCCTGTTTGTCTGTATGTGTTTGTGAGCAAAACCCCCCTTGGCCACGGCACAGAGCCTTTGTGGAGCGACAACGCGGGGTCTGTTCGACCGCATCACAGTCAAACACGACTCGCCAAGGGACAAGAAAGGAATGAGTGAGCAAGAACAGCCGACGATTCGGATCACCTTCAGAAAATAATGTTAAGGGTGATGCACTAGAGCGAGGGTTTGTTTTCCAACACTTCCTGTGATTCTCCCTATTTGTGATGATAGAAAACACAATCTTTTCGTTCCAGCTATGATAGAAGCACAATTTATCTCAGCTCTAATCGTAAATCAGCTAACTAGACATATGATCATTTGATAAAAGGGAACTGTTTTAAACACTGACGCATGCACTTGAGTTTGTTAAGCACTTCTCAGCGGCACTTGGCCTAACACTCGGCAGGCAGGCAAAAATGGAAAACATTCACATTCTTCTATTTTTTTGCATAAGATGTGAAAAAAAAAGTCTGTCACACAGCAAAATAAAGAAATACGGGCGGCGTGCCGGCATCTCAGCTGGCCGATCTGTCAGTTAGCGCTTTAGTTCTTTTTGCTTCCCGTTGCTCATCACTCCACATCTCTTTCAAGCCCTTGACACTAAACAGCAGGAAGGAAGTCGCTCAGACGGGGCTGTGATTTTTTTCTTTGACACATTAATTAGCAAGAGGCTCACATTAACAGATTGAGATACACCATGAAAATATGTTTTGTCACAAGTTTTAGACTTGTTTTTTGAAGTTTACGTCAAACTGTGTGGTAAGATATGAAGGCTCACTTAGCCAAAAAAAAAAAAAAAGCATGCATAAATATTTTTTTTGCTCACAACAGCAGGGATTAGGATATAGGATAATTTAAATACCTCTAACATAATCCTCCTAAACACCACGCTCACAACCAGCAGCACGCATTCAAATACAGACTAAATTCAACTCTGACCAGTTGAAACGACTTCAAACACTCTTCTGGTGGATCTCCAGTGAGGATTTTTCTTGCAGCTCTTCCGAGGTAAACTGCACAAATAAACCAGCCAGTTCGGACATGGAAATACGACTCCGTATGAGAGGAGGGTTTGTAAATGCACTGGAGGACTTTTCATGATTCTCATGAATTTATAAGCAGAAGAAAAACATCAGTGGGAAAGAAAAAAAATCCTGTTTGTGTAAGCAGCCAGCTTAGTGTTTTTGTGTCAGTTTATATGTCGGAGAAGCACGACAAAGAGAATCAAAGTGACTCCCTTTGGGCCTCGAAGCTCATGTGTGCTGAGAAAAAAGGGAACAACGCTGCAAGTTCTCCTCTAGTCACCATAACTGTGGGTCAGAATGCAGATTATTGGAATTGGAACAAAGTAAAATAGTTGTCCAAAAACTTCACCGTGCTTTATAATTCTGGTAAAAGAGCAAAAGTGCAGAAATAATGCGTACATCGTTTTGTGGATGTTAGCGTCAGGGTTCGTTGGGCAGCATCTGACGCTCATGTTGATGGCAGTGCAGGTCAAAACACTTTAGAGCATTTTCTTTTAAAATAAACAGGAAAAGACAATAAACACATCCATAAATACATTTATAAAGGAACAATTTAACTTTAATGTCAGGAAAAATAAAATCAGTTTATAAAAATGTTTTATTTGTACTCCAGAGACTTATTCAGCTTTAAGGGGAATAGAGAAATGCTTGTCATGTCATTCAGAAAGCTATAGCAGAAATAAAAGTTAATGGTTGCTGCTGTTTTACTGAGTAATTCACTTTTCTAACTGACACAGAAACTATTATTAAGGAAAAGAATCCGTCCCATAACATTTCTAATGTTAGATCACTGTCATTAGTGTGTGCAACACATTAAAGAAACAGGATCAGAGAGAAAATACATAATAGATAATTAAATTATTACTGCATTTAATAAGCATCTTTTGAGCGTTCATTCTGTGTCTTTCTAATTATCACTTTTTCTTTCTTTTACACAATCAGGAGTTGTTTTTACCTTCTTTTTTCTGCTGACGTTTCGATCGCAACTGCGATCATCCTCAGAGCTACGTCGCGGTTGGTGGCGTCACTTCCTTCTCCGTTTATCCGCGGGCAGCAGAGGACGGTGTCGCCCTCTGCTGCCCGCGCCCTCCTCACCGATGACACAATCCCATGGAAGGGTTATCACTGGTGACCAGTGATAACCCTTCCATACATCAAAGGCATAACAGAAAAAATAACAGCAACGATGAAAAAACATAACATAAACACACCAACAAAACCACACACAACTGTTAGGAAAAGACTAGTACACCCAAAAGACAAGATACCAACAGGAAATAAATGCGGAGTCATATACGAAATCCCATTCAAATTATGCAATAAATCATACATAGGAGAAACTGGACGCCAACGCAACACATGAACAATAGAACATAGAAAGGCGTGTGAGAAGGAGACGAGAAGAAGACACACAAGAGCAGCAAAACAGGAAGCAGAAAGTACAATAAAAAAATCTGCCATAACAGATCACTGCACAAGAGAAAATCATATAATGGACTGGGACAGAACAAGGATCATAAACAGCAAACAACAAAAATACAAAAGATAGATCAAGGAAGCGATAGAAATAAGGAGACGTGGACACACAACCATGAACAGAGATGATGGGGTTTACACACTGGATCACGCTTGGGATTGTGTCATCGGCGAGGAGGGCGCGGGCAGCAGAGGGCGACACCGTCCTCTGCTGCCTGCGGATAAACACAGAAGAAAGTGACGTCGCCAACCGCGATGTAGCTCTGAGGATGATCGCAGTTGCGATCGAAACGTCAGCAGAAAAAGAAGGTAAAAACCACTCCTGATTGTGTAAAAGAAAGAAAAAGTGATAATGTATTTAATGAGGTTTGATACGCCTATTGGAAAATGGTTCTTTGATACAAGAAAATTAGCAGAAAAAAAATCTGACAACTTAAAGAAAAAAAAGATGTGGAATTAAAACTTTAACTTAAGCAGAGATGTTGTCATCTCTAGTCCTCTGTTAATGAGCTGGAAATACCACCCCAGGGAACAAACAACCTGTTCAGACTAATAAAACAAAGAACACTGATTTCTTGTTTTTCTTAAAGAACTTTAGAAAGATGTTGTCTCTTGCTTTTTGTTTTTGATCAGTCATTAATTTTACTTTGTTATTGTAAATTGATTCATTCACACAGAACACAGGTCTGGCAGGTGTTATGGTGAGGAGTCAATGTGATTATCAGCAGGTCCTTTCATGTCTGCAAGCTCTGCAGCAGCTAAACTAATCTGAATGCAAGAACGTGGTTGGCACCATATTGCTTTATGACTGTCTGACTGTTTAACAAAAGAAATGTATGAATTAATCACCTGCAGAGGGTGGTCTCATCCTTCCAAGCCCGGGTCCTCTACCAGAGGCCTGGGAGCTTGAAGGTTCTGCGCAGTATCTTAGCTGTTCCTAGAACTGCACTTATCTGGACTGAGATGTCTGATGTTTTTCCTGGGATCTGCTTTAACCACTCCTCCAGTTTGGGGGTCACTGCCGAGTGCACTGATGTCTTCACTCTTCACGTTTTCTCAAGTTCTTCTTTGAGGCCCTGGCACTTCTCTAGTTTCTCCTGTTCCTTTTTCCTGATGTTGCATCACTTGGTATTGCCACATCAACCACAACAGCTGTCCTCTGTTGTTTGTCCACCACCACCATGTCCGGTTGGTTCGCCATCACCATTTTGTCGGTCCAGATCTGAAAGTCCCAGGATCTTGGCTCTCTCATTCTCGACCACCTTAGAAAGTGTTTTCCACTTTGACCTTGGGGCTTCCAGTCCATACTCTGCACAGATGTTCCTGTACACAATGCCAGCCGCTTGGTTGTGGCGTTCCATGTTTGCTTTCCCTGCCAGCATCTTACACCCTGCAGTAATGTGGTGGATCGTCTCAGGGGCCTCTTTGCATAGCCTACACCTTGGGTCTGGTCTGGTGTGGTAGATCTTGGCCTCTGGTGCTCTGGTGTTCAGGGCCTGTTCCTGTGCAGCCATGATGAGTGCCTCTGTGCTGTCCTTCAGACCAGCTCTTTCTAGCCATTGGTAGGAGTTCTTGATATCAGTCACTTCACTTCAGTTATCTGTCAGTGGTACATCCCATGTAGAGGTTTGTCCTCCCATGATGGTATTTCCAGAACCTCCTCTTCTGTTGGTCATTGTCTGAGACATTCACTGAGCACGTCATCTGTTGGGGCCTTGTCCTTGATGCACTTATGGATCTTGGATATTTCATCCTGGACCGGGTCTTTGTCAGAATAACATGAATAAAAATATTCCATTCATTCTTAAGGTCAAGTCATAGAAGTAACAGAATCAGTAGAGAAACGCAGACGCTTCTCCTTGGAATCCCAAAGCATTCCTAGGCTAGTGAGGCTTAAATAATCCTTCCAAGGAAGTTTAGAGTCTGCCCTGAGGTCCAGTTCCAGTGGGACGCACCTGAAAAACCTTCAGAGGAAAGCAATCATCATTATCTGATGCCTGAAACACCTCAACTGATTCCTGTGCCACGAGGAGAAGGAGCAGCTCTTCTCAAAGCTCTTCATGACAGAGCTTCCTGACCTTCATTATCTTCATGATCCAAATCTCATGACCATAGGTGAGCATTGGGATGTGGAAGCACCATTAAAATCTTGAACAATATTGAAAAAAATAAATCATCATTCAATGTCCTTTTGTGATCAATGTGGCCTGAACAACAAGATGTTATCCTGCTCACATTAGGAGAGGCAGGCTCAGGTCACTGTTTTAGCTGACAGAATGCAAAACGAAAAACTCGATTTGGCTCCTCAAAGGCACAGAACATTAACATTACTTATATTTCTTTTAAGTTACAGCAAAAAGAAAATAAAAATCCTGTCAAAACGACCCAGATTCCCGATGTTTTACAGTCAGTTCTACATCTGAGAAAGAAAAATCCAACTCTGGCAAACTTTAGCTCACCCTGTCAGTAAATGAAAAGCACTGTCTCTCTTTTCAAACGTTTCTAGGAGTTCATCTTATGAGGTTTAATCTCATGTCACCACTTGCCGTTCATTTATAATTTATTCCAGGCTAATAATTCATGTTTAGTTTAAGTTTTCACTACTTATTTCACACTGTCATCATTACAGCAGCACTACCAGTGAGGAAAGTAAAGACCTGCACAGATCACATGCATCTGTATGCTTATGCAAACTGACGACAGACATCTGTAGACATTGAGACACACACACACACGCACACACACACACACACACACACACACACACACACGCACGCACACACACACACACACAGACACACACACACACACACACACACTAAGGCAAACCCATGGAGCAGCTCAAGGCTTATCCACCCACAGTGTTGGTAGCCCACCAGGATGATAAAGGCTTGAGTCCAAAGTACCAGCTTATATCTTCAGATCAATGGCTGACCCACCAACTATGCAGCCACACTGACCGACACCACACAGCTAAAGGTGCTGCTCAACAACACACTGGATGTTGGATGAGTTTAATGATTCTCTCCTGAATCCCACACTCTGCCATCTTGTTTGGCCTTTTTTCTTTATTCAGTGATCTTTTTAGGTTTTTGTCATTGCCCTTTCATGTCACTGCTTTTAGCTCTGTGCTTTTGCTTGATTCTATGAGAAAACATATGTTCAAAGACAAAAATACAACACAACACAACATTTAAGGACATTAAACCTTAATATTTATCTAGAAAATTCTCATATAAAAAAACTGAGAAACTGTTTTCAAATGTATAAAAAACAACAAAAAAGCCCTATTTTCTTATTTTAATTTGTTTGATATTTACCTCAAATTTAGAAAGAACCCCAAACTATTCTGATTTCTGTAAAATTGCACTCGCACAAGAACACCTTTACATTGTTTTTAAATAAACAATTATGTGATTTACATTTGCAATTGAGAAGTAGCTAGCTGTAAGACATCTGGCAGGAATATCTTAATATTTATGCTTTATGATGCAAAATAGCAAATCTGGGGTTGCTTTGTGAAGGTAGAAGTGTATTTAGGTCTTAGAGCTGCAATAACTAGCTGTTAGTCGTCAGTCTGATTAGAAATAATCCCTATTTCTCCAAACTGAGGTTGTTTAAAGAGCTTTCTACAATAAGTAAGATATTAGTGTTCATACATTTGCTTCAGAAACACGCCTCCCAAGATGTCAACTATCACTATTAGACTTTAGATAGAGGGATGGAGTGTCCTTGGATACCGCTGGTATGCTGTCTAGAGAATTAGAGGTCAGGTGGTCATGGTTACCAGACGGGAGTAAAATACTGGATTTACAGAAGTCATGCTCAGAATGTTTGAGAATGTTGAGATTCTCTCAAGCAGGTTTTCCAAGTTGTTTTGCGAAATGAGCATAATTAATCACTTTACAGCTCAATAGTCTTAATGTTATGGCTGATGGGTGTAAATATGTTGGAGATAATTGATGTAATTACAATCAGCCCTAAAAATCAGTGACAACTGAAGCTCATCCAAATTGTATTTGGAGCGTCTCATCTCCCCAAAATGATCCAGTGAGTTCAGAAACTAACTTCAAGACTTTCACCTTCAAACTCACTCCTCTGGTCTCCTGAGGCGGTGCTTTACATCCCTGCCTGGTTGAAATGCAACACTCTGCTTTATAGTCAAGTTCCTTCAAATATGTTTTCACCCAAAATTGTTTTACAAATTTCTGCATTCATATTTTCTCTCCAGACTCACTTCAGAGTCCAAAAGAAACATCTCAGGTAGCTGTTTTGTATATTTATGTCTTAAAAACAAAAACGCCTCGCAATTTCAATAGACACTTATCTTAGAGCTGAAGCAAAGGGAAATGGGATTTATTTGTTAACATCAGTGGTGGAATACTGAATTTTTTTATACGTCTGTTTTAGCTCAGGTAAAAACCCAAGAGAGATAGACAACAGCTGCTCAGAGTACATCATCTCATATTGTTTAAACAGCATTTTTTTGCAGAATATAAATAATCATATTATAGTAGAGTTAATTAAATACACTTACAATTATAATGCACCATGGCATGTGGGGTCCCCCAAGGCTCAATTCTTGGACCACTGCTCTTCAATCTCTACATGCTCCCCCTGGGTCAGGTCATACACAATAACATTACCTATCATAGTTATGCAGATGACACCCAGATCTACCTAGCTCTATCACCTAGTGACTGTGGTCCCCTAGGCTCACTCTGTCAGTGTTTGGAGCAAGTTAATGACTGGATGCAGTCTAACTTCCTTCAGTTAAACAAAGACAAGACTGAAGTTATTGTCTTTGGAAATAAGAAGGATAGGATGGAGGTCATTGCTCAACTTGGCTCCAGAGGAATAAAGACAAAGACTCGGGTTAGAAATCTTGGTGTCATAATTGATTAAGACCTCAGCTTCACTGGTCACATTAAGGCTATAACTAAATCAGCATTTTACCATCTTCATCAAATAGCAAGACTCAGAGGTCTCATGTCCAGACAAGACCTAGAGAAACTCATTCATGCGTTCATCTCCAGCAGGCTGGACTATTGCAATGGTCTTCTGTCTGGTCTTTCAAAAAAAACTGTGAAGCAACTGCAGCTTATTCAGAATGCTGCTGCTAGAGTCTTAACAAGAACCAAGAGAACCGAGCACATCACTCCTGTTCTTAAATCTCTACACTGGTTACCAGTAAGCTACATAATCCATTTCAAAGTGCTTCTAATAGTTTATAAATCACTCAATGGCATGGGGCCAGAATACATGTTGGATCTCCTTCCTATATATACACCCAGCAGGGCTCTGAGATCCTTAGGAAGCAGTCAGCTGGTAGAACCCTGGGCCAGAACCAAACAGGGTGAAGCTGCTTTTAGCTACTATGCTGCACACAGATGGAATCAGCTTCCTTATGAGCTCAAACGTGTCCCAACTCTAGAAACTTTTAAATCAAAATTGAAAACTTTCATGCATTCATCAGCCTTTGAATGTTTCTTATGCTGCACCTTCTGCACTGTAACTGCTCACCCTTTATCTTTGCCTTTTATTTGATTCCTAAATCTGAAATTAATTAGTGTAATTTGTTCTAAATTTGTGTATTTTAATTGTGCTATTCTCACTAAAGGAAAGCACATTGAAATGCCTCTATGTATGAAATGTGCTATACAAATAAAGCTGCACATTACATTAGCATAAAATTATGCGTTCATGTGTGCAATAAGAAGCATGAAACAAAAAAGAAAAGAAAATGGATTCTGACTTTATTTCTCAGAATTCTGAACTTTGACTTCTTGTAAAAATATCTGAATTCTTTTTACATTTTAAAGCGCATTAAAAAAATAGAAAAGAAATTCTATTCACTCTTTGTGATTTTCTGTGATTTTCTGTTTCTGTGATATTTTTTTTTCTCATACCTGTCAAAAATTATTTTTTTCTCATCAGCTTATGCAAGTATAACTGGGTCTCTCATTTTGATGCTAACTAAGCAAAATTTTGATGTTTTTTATGTCCATGTCCTTAAATCTGCTTCTGGATGAGGAGTATAAATACTGTACGTACATCCTTTTGTTTCTTAAAGGATTAAATGCTTGGTCAGCACTCAGAAACCACAGCTTCTTCTGGCTTTACCCATGTGTGTAATAAAAAAGTACACAGCTGCAGCTCTGACATGTAAAAAAAGAGTCATTCTGGTGAAAATCTAGAACTCAAAATGTAAGGTTCTTCTTAGCAAGAAATTAGTGGAAAAAAACACTTGTTTTGATCTTTTCTTTCTTTTTCAATCATCGTTTTTCATTCGTTATGAAGGATTTGGTGAACAAACTATGAAGATTGCACATCCTAATTTCCTTTTAAGGCTTTATGCACAAAATTTAGCAGATTTATTCTGACAAATCGGTAATGAGAGATAATTGTTTTAGCCGGATCACCCGCTGAGCAGCTTAACAGCTATTAGTTCAATTCTGTGACCTTTATAAAGTTTCCCAGCATGGAGTTTTTCTGCAGAGCTCCGTGGTGGCCATATTTTACCACATCGTTTGTAATAAATAGTATTTTTTAGAACGCAATTAGATTAACAGTAGCTTGTTTAACCCTTTTAAAGCTTGATGCAGGAGATTTTTTTTTATTATCTTATGTTAATATAATAATAATGGAATCACATTATATTCTATGGAAATCTACAACAATGCATTACTCCATCAGAAGTTAGAGGAGGTAATACATCAGCTTTTAGAGGAAAAGTAACGATTTCAAAGATGCAGAAGTCTTAGAAAATTAGAAATAAGTATATTTGATGTGATATATTTAGTGTAATAATGTTAATTTTATAGTTAATTGCACACATTTTAGTTAATGAGAACAGTTAAATTTGGGATATGAGCAGTCAGTAAAAAGAATTTGGAGAAACAGTTTAATTGTGATCAGTAAAACGTTTTAATGAATATGTTTGCCATGGAATTGTATTGTTATTGAACTATTACAGTAAATAAAATACATTTCTGTTAAACTGTGTAATGTTTGGTATTTTTTATTTACTCCAATAAAACCTGTTTTACAAATTTTGTCAGGTAATAAAAAGTCAAAAGATCACATTTTAAACTGGTTCCTTGTTGAGTTTTCTGTCAACACAATACAGAAAACAATGACTCGAGGAATTTTTTATGTTTTAACACAAAAACTTGAATCTGAAACTGGTCAGAAATTGGTTCAAAAATCGCCAAAAAACTAGTAAGATTTTGAAAAACCTTTAAGGAAATTGAGAAAATATTGTTAAAAATATTATTTAAAAAGAGGGATAATCTTAGGTTTTTACACAGAACTGAACACAAAATTCAATATTTCTCACACTAGATGAAAAAGGAAAAACAATTCTCTTGGGGGGACCCAACACCAGGTACTTCATCCTCTCCGCTGACCTTTTTAAGAGCCTGGAAGACTTTCACAAATTCAAAGCAACCAAAGAGAAACACCAAGGTGACCCATGACCTCGTGGACACACTTGGAGCCGTGGACGCCGAAGGGAATGGAACGTTCATGTGAGTCCCTGGCCAAACAGAGAGATCAAGAGGGTCTCTTGGGAAGATGCAACCTTTTGATGGACAGGACAAGAGCACCAAGAGGAGACGAAGGCGTTCTAGTTTCTGGGATAGCTAGAAACTAGATACAAATGAAAACAAAGTAGAGTGACGGAATATCATTATGATAAATACATAAGTATTAAAATTACTCGCTCCAGGCAATCTGGGATTGTTTGTGGTGACATGTACCAGTAGAGAGCAGGATCTACGTGGTGAGCAACCACTATGAGTGTCAAATCACTAATTACTCTTTAATGAGTATGAGAAAAGTCTTAGCTGTCAGCGTAAACAAGAGAGAGCAGGCCAAAAGAGCAAGAAGGAAATGACAGCTTTGTTTAGAAGAGCTGATTCTACGTTCCAATATCGTGAATTAAAACTCTATTGTGTCTCAGCCTGAAGGCTGTTTCCTGCTGGCGGTTCGGGGTGAACATATGAAGCTGATGGTATGGCAGAAAGGGAGTGCTCATACAAAGAGAGAGGGGGGGGCGAGGTTAAAAAACACAAGACGGGGAGAGACGGCACGACGGAGCAGCAGATGTAAGAAAAATACAGATAAGCACAGAAATGAAAATGGAAAAGAGACATACCTATCTCAGGTGACCTTTACCAAAGAACTGGATCACAGAAGAGAGCAGCCAGATAGCCAGATAAGGCTAACACACTGAGGGAAAACATCTTTATTTTAACCTTTTCTCCTGCTGATATTTCAGCCAACAATGACCAAACACAAACAGCCAAAGCACAAGACCTGCAAACCTTGTTTAGTTTCAAAATGAGCTGCATCGTGTCAGCGTGACATCCAAATAACACCAAACACAGCTAAAGTCATTTATATGACAACGGTAAACCTGCCTCTTCTTTTTCTCCTTTACCCGCTAAATCCGCAAATAACAAAACACCTCATGATTATTTTGGGCTGGCACAGCGTGAAGAATCTCACACTCATACCTTCACACTCACATATTAGAAATTCATTTGCATTCATCAGAAACTCTGCCCCTGAGGGGCTCTGCTGAAATATGTTAGATTGTTTAGTCAAAATTACAATACAGCTAGGGCAATTTATCTTTTGAAAAGCCTGTTAATTTGTTCAGGAGGAAAAAAGAGTTTTCATTTGCATGTTGAATAAGGAGTAGCAGGAGAATCTTTTACCAACCTGTTACACTACTTTCTCCTTAGCTAATGAGGCGGGGAATTACTGATTCCACCGGGAGCCTTTAACGTGACAAACACACTGTGACTTTCAGCTTCTATGGGGGAGCTCCACGTATGTACGTACGTACACGCGTGGGTGTAGATGCATGTGTGCATACCTTTTACCTGCATCTGCTGGTAAATATGTAGATGTAAATATTCACCTCTTTATATTTATTTTTTTAAACATGGATGCAAAAAGGCTGTAATTACACAAAAATAATTAACCTGTTTAAATCAAATCATAGAAAGCACACAGATGAAAGGGGATGATAATTTTCATACAGCTTAGAATAAAGAGCAGGAGAAGCACCAATTCCCATGACATGTCTTGCTTTTCATTCATCTCCAGTGCTTATTCAGACACTTAAATCTGAGGCCTTGTCCACACAAAGCCGGGTTTTTTTAAAAACAAATATCCGCCCTCCCAAAAAATAATATCCACGCTACCTCGTTTTTTAAAAAAAATCCATCCACACTTAAAGGGACACTAGTCAGTTTTGGCTTGTTTTTAGCACCCCTTAGTGTTCGTTGGCGAAACCGAAAGTAAAACTTATCTCTCCTCGCTGCGCGTTCGTCTTTTTAACACCTTAATCTAACTGCTGAAATTTCCTCCCAGCCTTCATTAGTTTCTACGAGTGTTATTCATCGTTAAAATTAAACAAATCAGCTGTATTCATGATCTAAAACATGCAGGAAACATGCTGGAACCAGACTGCAGAACCAGGTAGGTCAAGCTCAAATTTTTTCTAAGTCCCAACAGACCAGACCGGCAACTGTGAAGTTGCAAGTGGAATATTCTGGCCACAGGGGGCGACAGAGCCTGGGTGGCCTTTCATTAACCCTGCAAAGGGTCATTTTAGCACATACTGGCTCAAGAACATGATTTAAAAATATTAAAAAGTTGCAAAGTGTCCCTTTAACCACATAAGTGCATTGTTAAGCACATTCATAGGCATGCCAGACCTGTAGATGACAGTAGTTCCACCGAATCCTATCCATTTCTTCTTCCTGCTCAACTTCAACAAAGCATGAAACATGGCGCCTAGCTCGCTTGTGTGGACCGATAAGGAGGTAGAATTGCTCTTAAATGTAGTTTTGGAGTATAAAGTCAACAAGCGTCAAAAAGCGCTTGGACGATTGATAACACGAGCACAGCTCTGAGGGCATCCATGGTTTAGTGTAAACACAGGTCACACATGGGCCGTCAACATTTTTGTCGCAGACAGTGACGTCGTGAAACCTAAAACTCCGGATATTTCTGTCCACACAGACACTCTTAAAACGGAGAAAATGCAAATCCTCACTTTGGACAGAGTTTTTAAAAAGATTTGTTTAAGTTGCGTAAATCTGTGTTTTTGAGGGGATGACAGGCCGAATCCTAGAAAAATATCTTTGTTTTGGGAGATACCCGGCTACGCGTGGACAGGGCCTCAATTTCTATGAATATTTCATACAAAGAAAAGGCCGGATGGCAGTTTTGCTACTAAAAAGCACATTTTTAAACCAAAACTCACTGTTTGAGCATCCAAACTTCCCTAACAGCTCTTCTCCTCTTTTATAGCAACACTGTCTGTCGATGTTTAGTTTCTGTCAAATAAATCAGTGTCTGTTGTTTTCTTAAAAAGTTCAATCTGGATAATTTAGGCTTTACACCAACAGCAAACATCAAAAAACGTAAAGAAAAAACTTATTGATGATCAAAAAAAACATTTCTTTGAAGCTTTTCATAGAAAATACACAACTATAGGATGAAAAATGTTGGAAAACTGAACACTGATCAAAATACACAGCCTAGTGCAGGGGTAGACAACTCCCTTCCCCAAGGGCCAGTAACCAACATGTTTTAGCTGTTTCCCTCCTCCAACACACTTGATTCACCTGTTCAGCAGCTCGTTGAGCTCTGCAGAAGCCTGGTAATCACCTGCTGATTAAAAACAGTTGTGTTGAAGCAGGGAAACAACTAAAACATGCTGGACACCAGCCCTCAGGGAAAGGAGTGCTCTAACCCTGGCCTAGTGTGAAATGTATGACTTGACGCTCTTAATTTGAAATGCTACACGCAGTGTTCTCACTGTATTTTCAGCTAAAGATGAGAAAATAATGTTCTCAACATTGTTAAAGGCTCACTTGGCAGTTTTGGCTTACTTTTAGCACCCCCTTGTGTTTTGTTAGTGAAACCAAAAGTGAAAATTATCTCCTCGCTGTGCGTTCGTCTTTTTAACACCTTAATCTAACTGCTGAAAGGTCTCCTCAGCCTTCATTAGTGTCTACAGGAGCGGTTCATCACTAAATCAAACAAATCAGCTGTGTTCTTGATCTAAAACATGCAAGAAACATGCTGGAAGCAGACTGCAGCACCAGGCATGTCAGCTCCATTTTCTAAGTCCAACAGAGACTGGACTGGCACTCTGAAGTTGCAAGTGCGGTATTCTGGCCACATAGGGCGGTAGGGTCAGAGTGACATTTCATTCACCCTGTAAAGGGTCATTTTAGCACAAACTGGCTCAAGAAAATTATTTAAAAATATGAAAAAGTTTCATTCTAATATGAGCAAAGCAGGAGATAAAAAAAAAACATTGGATGTATATTTTTGAAAGCAACCCTGCTTGAAAAAGATCAATAAATAAAGCAACTAATAGATTTTGCGTACAACATCTTAATTTCGTAACGCATCTTACTTGTAGCTTTTGCATCATCCATTTTTGCCTCCAGTGAGCAGTCCAAGAACCGTAAACTGCAACACTTAGCTATAAGTCCTGAATGTGTAAAAAAACCATGAAAAGTCAAGTTTTGAATAAAACCTGTTCTGACACCATCTGACAGCAGCACAGGTATGAATAAAGACTACACAGAGAGATCCTGATATTTTTTTGTCACAAGTTAAACTCGTACAAGAGAGGTGGGAAACGGGTAAGACAGGGAGAAAAGATAATGGGGAGGGAAGGGAGTAATCCATAAATAGTTAATGATGCCTTATAGCAGCTGAGAGAAGCACACCAAAGCTACTTAAAGTAAGCTGTCCACAAACACACCCACACTACAGCAAAGCCAAACATTGGCTGACAGTGTGCAAACACACACAGCGAGAGGGAGAAGCCGAGCATCACTGTTCAACAACGCCGAATCTCAGAGACAACACAGACACACTCCAGCTCCCCACCTCCAGTGATAACAGTGCTTGACTTCACACCATCGCCATGGGAATATTGTGTGCTTCAAAGATACACGGCAGTGAGTTTAAGGATCAGGAAATCCTGCAGAAATAAGTTAGGCCACAGTTTTTGTTCAGTAAAATAAAAGCAAAGCTGATGTCGAGATTATTGATCACTACCAGATGCTGACAAAGTTTGGTTAAAAAAAATGGCAGTCAAGTTGAGGAAAGCTAATGAGGTATTTTTGAGTGAATTTTAAATCTTTGCTCTTCAAATGGAAGAACATAAAAAAAGTCTTCAGTTCCAAGAAAATAGGGTGCACCACTGGTGCAAAGAGGTGCTAGAAAGTGCCTTTAAAGTTTTCACTTCCACACACAGGCTGATAAATGTGACAAACACACACCGAGCGCTAATACTTCATGGGAGTTCATCATCACTGGAGTGAGACAAAAACCAATGAGGCTTTTTGGCAGATTTCCTGTTTGCCCAGGGTTGACAAATTGCCAAAGCCCTCTGTCACAGCTTCACTTTGAGCCCGCTAACTGATTCATCTCCAGTGATTTAGATCTCGGGCATGAAAACAACCGAGCGGAAATGCATGTTTCTTACACCTTCATTTGCATCACACAACATGGAGCAATTACAGTCACTTTGAATAGTAATTTGTTGTCGGGAAAGCTCAATGAATCAATACATTGTTGCTGCTCTGTGGTTTCACCTCAGATAATGAAAAATGTTCCCAAACTTGTCATTTTGAGAGTGAGAACCTGTAATGATCTAAGTAGGCAGTGGAAAGGTGTCATTAACATGTTATTCAATCATAACGAGCTACGCTCAGCCTAAAATGTGGTTAAAATTATTTGATGTGCTCTGATGACTTCCTAAAATTTGGATTTAGAAAGTTGCAATAAAGACAAAAAATCCCTGAAGGAAACTGAATCACATTTTTAAATGCTGTTAATCCAAATGTCTTTCAATGACCAACTGCCATCACCTCTGAACCTTAAGAGGAAAATGAACAGGTGTTCTGAATGTTTCTTTATAGCAGATGATTGATGATCTACATGTTTTTAATCTGTTTTGTCATTATTTGCTAAAGAAAATAGGTACAGGGTTCTATTTGAAGCCACACTTGTGTTCACACGGAAGGTTTTGTATTTTGCCGAGTGATTTTCAAAGCATGACAGATGATGGTGATAAAAAAAATCACAGATTTAACAGTTTTGGTCCTACAGTGTGTGGTTTGCAGCAACTTGGTATAGTTAAAGTCCCATTAGTCGTCACACACTGGTGACATTATTTCTCTGCATTTCACCCATCCCCTGGGGGAGCGGTGAGCTGCAGACATGGTTGCGCTCGGGAACTATTTGATGGTTTAACCCCCCAATCCAACCCCTTAATGCTGAGTGTAAAGCGAGGAGGCATTGTGTCCCATTTTTGAAGTCTTTGGTGACCCGATCGTGGAACTGAACCCACGATCTCCCAGTCTCAGGGCGGACACTCGTACCACTAGGCCAGGGGTTCCCAAATTGGGGGTCGGGACCCCCAAGGGGGTCCCCATAAGATTCCAGGGGGTCCCCAAAATGTTGTCTTTGCTGAGGTTGTGAGGTTAACAAGATTTTATTTGTAAAAATTACATTTATAAAATCCCAATAACACACCCTACAGTATAATCAGAACTCCATATAAAAGTTATAACTCTGTATGTCTGTAGAAAGTTTGTAAATCACCACATTTAATGTGTTTATTCATGTAGGTGTTGGGGGTCCTGGCTTGTCTTGGACAAGGGCAAGGGGGTCCTCAAAGAAAACATTTTGGGAACCCCTGCACTAGGCCACTGAGCTGGTAAATATTATACAGAATCGCTCAGATGACAAATCTCTTTATACATGGCTTTAAAGCAAACAAACATGACAGAGAAGCATGTAGCGCACTTCTGTCACCTCGCTTTCTGATAGGCTACATGTCACACTCAACAGGTTTATTTTTTCTCAACATGCTTGAAAGACCGGATTAATAATCCGAGCGGTTCTGACATCCTTCCAAGTGGACCAGAAAGCTCGTGACACACCACACAAGGTAGGATTATCTTATAAGATTATCCTTAGAGCCGTTATGTAATCATATGCAAGCTTTAGATTGTTGGAAGGTGTAGGGGTGGTCAAAAAAATCTGCATGATTATCCTTTTGCCTTGAGTCTGAGATGGACTCAAGAAGACCAACAACCAATGAAAATGTTGTGAGCGCCCTGTTTAAGAACACATTATCAGTTTTAATCTCATTCCTCTTCATTTAAGCCACAATATTCTGCTTTAAGATGAATAAAAAGTCAAACTAGCAGCAGAGTAGCATGAGCTCATCGTCTCTCGTGTTCCTAGAATTAATGTCACGCTCCTAAAATACTTCTTTTACTATCACCATGTTTACTCTCATTCGCAGCAGGGAGTACACAGAAATATCAATTGGAGATCAGTGGAGAGTGTTCACAAACACCAACTGTTGTTTAAAACAGAATTTTAAACCAGTGGTGATATTAAGACATCAGTTTGCAGGAATACAACATGAACCCTTTGATCAGCGCAGATAAACATTCTCCCTGCATGGTGGTCCTGTACGGAAATTTACATGCATTGGTCTGAACACCTTTGATGTACTTATGGTACGTAGTTTAGCACTCTGTGCTGATAAACTGAAGCTCAATAATGTAAGTAAGAGACTCAGACTCAATATCAGGGACAAAAGATTCATGACTGGTACATTTCTACCTAAAAACAAAAAACTCAGTTACATCAAATAAGGCTTATCAGTTCAGGATAACTTTGTTAAGATTACCAGTGAATAATTAAAAATGTGGGAATAAAAAAAAACACCACCAAATAATATCTACATGCCTATTATTCTGCACTACAAACTAGCAAACTCGTTTTCCAAACACAAAAGCACCTTCTCATGAACTGTGAACACGAAGAGTGCAAAACCTAACAAGCATAACACAACTGCAGAATAAACTATAGTGTGACTCACCTGAGGGTGAATATTTGCACTGCTGAAAGTGTAGACAGAGCCAGAAAAGTGGAGACCGTTTCCCTCTGCCTGATGGGTTTCGAAGGTGCCATCACCACAAAGCTATTGTCCAGCTTCAGCTCCAACAGTGGCTGAAACAGCCTGACGCTCCCGATGCGCTGCATGGGTGTGTGCCCTGCAAAGTAGCCCATGGGCCTCTGCTGCTCTGTGCGAACTGGGCTGCTCTTTCTTGAGTCCTCCGAGTTACAGTCTCCGCTGTCGGTGGTTTGAATCATGTAGTAGAGTTCCACAGGAGTGCCCTGAGCTTGCTCCGATACCCTTTGTCTGCCGGGTCTCACCGTGGGGGGGCTGAACCAGCTAGCCAGGGGCTCCAGCTCGGCGACGCATATCCCCAGCTCACCTTTTAGCCTGCACGTCCCACGCACCTCCTGGGTCTCGTGGAAGGCAAACATTCTGACACAGGGCAGCTTATGAATGGCGCTGTAATCATCCCAGTCTCTGCCCGCGACGTAGAACAACACCTGGACTTTTGGAAAGCTCGGGTGAATCTGCTCGTTGATGATGTAGGTATGGACCTTCCAGTTGAATGTAAAAAGTGGCGATGCTGTTGCTGATGTTGGCGCTGATGCTGATGATGATGATGATGAAGTAAGGGGTGGCGTGTTGAATGGTCCTGGCACTGCTTGCAGCATCTCCAAAGGGACAGGCTGCTGGACAGAAAGTGGTCCATAGCTAGCATTGACAAAGGGCATCTGCCGGGCCTGGTGGATAAAGAAGGACTCGGTGCGAGCCTGGAGGCTTGAGTTCCTCATTATGTCCTGGTTTGCTTCTAGTAAGAAGAACGCTGACTCAGCGTTGAGGATCCGGTAGCTGACAGGCAGATAGATTGGTGTGGGTCCGTATCTCTGCAGGCCATCTAGGATTACTTTGCTGTCCACCACTGGAAGAAAAAAAAAAAAAAGAAAAACTTAAGACAATAGAAGTAAATAATCACCAACCTAGAAAAATCAGTAAGCATGGCACTCGTCACCTTAAAGGAAACACCTGGTTTCTACAGCCAGCAGAAAAAAAACAAGATGCAGGCATGAAATTAAAGTATAACATGAGGAAAATATGGATTAAGGAAACAACAAATTGAACGGTGGAACCTCACATCTAACTTGGCATTTGCATGCATTGCCCGTAACTCGAGGCAATCAAATCTTCAGCTCGTTCCAGCATGTTAAACGTCTTTATGGAGACATTTCCACATGATATCACTTTCACAAACTGCTGCTTTTATTTACAGCAACTAGTTGAACTTGCTTCAAAAACACTTGCTCTTTTTTTTCGGTTGCTTGCTTATCGGGTTTGTCCATGTTTCCAGTGATGCTGTAACCAAATCTTGTTTTGCTCTCATTCAATTTACTTTTAATCTTCTCAGAAATTCATTTTTTACCCCCTCATATTTCTTGGACACTGAAGGTTTTTGTTATATGACAGTCAAATTGAGTTTACCATCAAAACCCTCATTTCTTTGCACTTTCAATGAAGTAATATACCAGTGGTGCAGTTAAAGTCACGGTTGAACGGGAAATCCTACTTTTATTTTTTTTGACCTGGCAAAAACATGAAACACAGTATTGGCTTCAGTATGTTTTAACCTAAAATCATAAACACACTGAAGTAGCTAATCAGGGTTCGAATTACAGGGGGAGCTAAGGGGAACCCGACTCCACTTAAAGGGTGATGCGCTCCCCCGAAAACCATTTGATGTAAACAAACATGGCTTAGATGTAAACAAACATGGCGGAGGAGGAGCGTGCTGCATGCCTCCGTCACTTTGTTTTCTGATTGGCTACACAATCTGAGCAATCCTGATGTCCTTCTGAGCAGACCAGAGTGCTTGTAACACATCACATAAGCTAGGATTATTTGATAAGATTACTTTTAGAGCCTCCACGGTAATTGTGTGCATCTTCATGATTGTCGAGAGGGAAAAGGCTGGTCAAAAATCAGCATGGTTATCCTGCCGTGTGAACCAGGTTTAAGAGGTAAATAAGATTTTACCGGTCCAGTGATATAAATTTGATTCGTCTTGACATACACGGATGTGCCACCAATCCATTTGTGCACATTAGGTTAGCCAAGCAGCCATTACATTCACACAAGATAATGATGGTCTAGAACAAGACTGAAGTTCAAAAACACAAATCCATGTCAAGCCTGAAGTCTCTAGAGGGCGATTCAAAGTCCAGTCACAAATCTTTATGTTCATGTTGAAATTAAGTCCAAATCTCAGACGTCCTATCTCTGTGTCCCTGTGATGGACTGGCGACCTATCCAAGGTGTATTCTGATTCCCACCCGTTGACCTCTGAAGACCAGCTCCATTTGACCATGAACAGAATTAAGCTAGTAGAAGAAAGATGGATGTGAACAGGGACAGACTGGGGCGATAATTCAATCTGGAATACACACACTGTATTTCTGGAACAGTACAAACAAACAAATGAAAGGCATTTTGATACAGAACATGGAAAAAGTTGAGTTTTGCATTGGTTTAAAAAGTATACATAAATCTACCTGTCTCTTAGAGCTTTTCTTCTTAGCTGAATTCAACACCCTCAAACCAAAACCACCTTGCAACAGCAGGGTCCATCTGACCTCAGAACCTGTCCCCTCTTCACTCCATCCTGTAAATCCTCTCCACCACCTCTGTCTCCTCACCATCCAGCACGAAGCTTCAGATATTTGGACTGATGGAGAAACCCATTAGAGCCCATTGATTTTCTGTCCCGAGCCCTGCATGCTGTGGGAGACATGTCGCGGTAGTGATTTGTGACAGTCCATGACCGGAACACAATGACTGGCTTGGCAAATGGATGGAACCAGTCATGGGAGCAGCACTTCAGAAACAACAACACAGTGGAAGGTTGACCCACCTGATTAATATCAAATGTCCAAACTAGTTTTTATAAAAGACGATTAGAGCCAAACATCTATTACCATTCTAAGCAGCCATTTTTGCAGCTGCTGTCATAGTGGATATAAATCTGTAAACCCATTTAAGGACAGCGTTAGGATCAGTGTTGATGTTTATTTTAATAAATCAAAAAGTTAATTAAAATGACATTAAAACAGTCATCCGGTTGGGTTCTTTTTCCTCCGTTAATGAAGAATTTTTAAAATGATGCCTGTTTTTTTTTCTCCACCACAGCCATGAAATTGTGTTTGCTGGCCAGAATAAATAAAGAAAATCACCCACATGGTTAAAGGTGGACTATGGAACATTTTAATAAAAAGCTATAATTTAAAAAAATAATACCTCCACGGGGCGTTTAGAGATGTGCAGAATGAAGGTACAGTGTTTCCTTTAAAAACTATATTTAAAAAAATAAATAATCAAAATTTTATTTTGACGGGCACGACACTGGGTTTATGTTTACATCTACCAGCCACTAGAGGGCACTGTTGCGGTAAAAGGTCCGCTCGGCAAGGCGAGGCTGGGACTGTGAAAAATGGCGGACTTGAAAAGTCAAGCAGCTGATTCTGAGCCCTATACTCTGAACGGCAGAGGAGAAAGCTCATAACTGTTGTGTTTTATATCAGAAATACAAATAAATCAATATAAAGTTGTCTGTTATTGTAAATAATTGTGTGTAACCTGTCAAATTTGCTGTGTATTTGTTTTTTTTCTTTCAGACTCTTCACGATCCCTCAAAATGCTAATTAGCTAACCCACTATCAAAATGATGAAAAATAAAAAAAATTCTTCATTTAACAGCGGGAAATGCTGGTATTTTATCAGTTTTGATCAAAAGTGGCCCAAATATAATACAAATAATACGTTTTCATTATTATTTTGTTATATTATTTTTTGAGGTAACAGTAAAATGTCTGTCACAAATCAAAATAACAAACCATACATTTAAATTAGTCGCACTAAACTACAAGAAACTCCTTTCACGCAACTTTAAACTTCTCCATTCCTGGTGGAAAAGCAACAGTAAAGGAAGAAAAGACCTTTGCTGTTATCGCAGTTTAAAAGTGACAAAACCGAGACGGATGTCAAGAGGGGACAGACTGCTTAGTCGATGCTTGATCATGCTTACAGCAGAATGAGCGGATTTTCCGGTCTAGCCTTCTCTCTGGAGGGGAACTGACACACTGTCCTAGTTTCTACTTACGATGACATAAATGAAAACTAAATATTTCATTACAGCATAAAAAATGTTGTAATTTGTAACTTCAGATTTGGAATATGCTCTTCTTTGTGACATTAACAGGCCGCCGTAAATACAGAGGCAGAACCGGAGAGATTTGCAGCCCTGAGTTGCCCTTGGATTTCATATCTACAGCTACTATACTTGTAAATCATGTCTGCAGGACTGTTGCTGCAAATGAAAAAGGGGATGATTTGTGAACATAACTTAACCTCTGTGGTAAATCCGGGCTGTAAACTCTTGCAGGGGATTTTTGGGCCGATGACAACCCCTCAGGAGGCCGGACGAGGAGTCTGATCACATCATCATCCCATCGGAAGACAGATGTTAAGATTTAATGTATTGATGTTATGTTCATGTTGTCTGAGACGAAAAGCTCACATGTGATTACAAATTAAAATGCAGCAACGTTTAAAAGAAAAATAAAGCTTTAAAAGATATTAAAGATCTAAGTCCTCAGATCAAACCTCTTTTCATAATCACCTGTTTTTTTTTTTAGCTCTGGTGATCTGAGCAGAACTTTACATCTAATCCTCTCATCTTAACCCCCTCTCCTCTCTTCATCTTCTCATATTATCTTGATCTGCCACCATATGTGGACTTACAGCTGCTGCTTGAGACGTCATAAAAACTCAGCACCAACATTCAAATGACATAAATCAAACATGTTTTTTTTTTCTATAGGAAACTTGTAGAGGATGTTTTGAGGGGAAAAGGTGAGAAGAAACCCTGATAATGGAGTGGAGAGGTGGGGATGTTGAACTATTCTGAGAGTTCACAAAAAGCCAAAGTAGAGAAAAGAGCCTCCTACAAAGAAGGTCTTTCAGAAGCAACCGCAAAACAGTTTACAGCCTCCCAACCTGCTGCTTTAACTTCTCCTGACTTACTCTTGCACCAAATAAAACAAGCACAAATGGCTAGTGAGTGACAAGGCTGACAGGTTGAAGCTAAATCTGGCCAATTTGTCCAACCATTTACAGTTTACCCAAAGCTGGTGCTTTCTTTCATGACAGGCTGCAAAATACTGCTATTTCTCATTAAAATACAAAACTGCAGCTAAGTTGCTCTCCTCTAATGGCAAGCATCTGTAGCACAGAGCTCCAGATACCATTAAAAACACAATAATGGGAATATCTTTGCTTTAAGTGACATTCTACCTCATTACATTGAAACTATGGAGGTTTACTCTGCTTTAAACTGTAAAAACACAACCCTGGTGCTCAAAATGTGTTTTCTGTTTTATCTATCTAAGCCACCACAGCTTTTCTGATAATTGGATGGATTTCGTTTAATTTTGTTCTGATGTTCTTCAAGTTCACAAAATTATATTTTTGATTAGTGAGTGCATGAGTGGATAATGGACGCATGAAGGATTCAGCAGCCGACATCAGAACTCATCTTTGAGTTAGCAGAAATGGCTCTCTCAGTGAAAATAATCAGATATGTTTTCATATCTATAAAGAGTGTGATATTTAAATGAAGGGCCAATCCCTTCAAAGGGACAGTTACGGCTAGAAAACAATTTCCTTTTTCTGGTAAAATTGCTTTTAAAATACAACTGATAATCCTGTTTTCTGCCTTACTGAATAGCAGAACATCACTAAAACATAATAAAACAGCCACCTTACTACAGACACTCACTTGACTTTTTTTACTGTAGTCAGGTGATCGCATGTCAGATCATCAACCAAAGGTCCATCACTTCCTTATGTGATAAAGAGGTGGTGAAAACGGACCCAAATGAACACCAGAGACAGAGGACTCATTGAAAAATCACGAAATAATGAAAATAAATCCGAATCAGAAGGGTTTTACTGCCATATGTGCGAGAAATCACAACATTAGCAAATTTCTGCAGTACTTGGTGCAAAAATAAGAAATAAGCACAATATAATAATAATAATAATATAAGGAGGCAATAATTAGAGAAACGGCTGCAGTGTAGGCACTGGTCAGAGCGGATCAGTTCAGGTGCAAACACAACGCAGGGTCAGGTGACTGAAACAAAGTGACTGGACGATTGTCATTCATGAGTCCAACTGCAGAGGGGAAGAAACTGTACTTGTGGTGAGAGGTTCTGGTCCTCCTGCCAGATGGGAGCGAGTCAAAGAGACTGTGTCCAGGGTGAGACTGGTCAGCTGTGATCAGACCTGCATGCCCCAGTGTCCTGGAGGTGTACAGGTCCTGTATGGAGGGAAGTTGCAGCCAATGACGCTGCAGCCTCTTCTTGTCCCTGCTGGTGGCTCCAGCGTACCACACGGTGACTAAAGAGGTAAAGATGGACTCAATGACTGCGGTGTAGAACTGCCTCATTGACTGTATGGCAGGTTGAATTTCTTCAGCTGCCTCAGGAAGTACATCCTCTGCTGGGCCTTTTTTATGATGGAGGAGATGGTGGGCTCCCATTTGAGGTCTTGGGTGATGATGGTGCCCAGGAAGCGGCATGAGCCCACCATCATGATGGGCGTGTCAGACGGGGTTATGGGGGGCTGTGTGCTTCCTAAAGTCAACAACAACCTCAGCTGTCTTCTGGGCATTTAGCACCAGGTTGTTGTGGCTGCACCAGGACAACCGTTCGACCTCCATTCTGCAGACTCATACCCGTCTGAGATGAGTCCGATGACGGTGGTGTCATCTGCAAACTTGATTAACTTGACAGAGTCGTGGTTGGAGGTGCAGTACTCGGGAGAAGAGCAGAGGGGAGACAACTCGCTGACATAGCAACAATAAACAAAAAATACAAAACAAAAATCAAATAACACTAGGAAATCAATAACAGCAGGATGAATTGAGCAAAATAATAATAATAATTTAAAAAAGAACTATTTACACGGGGAGGTTTCTGAGATGAGAATATTAACTAGCAAATAAGTAACAGATGTGCAAAGGTGATGAATAAACAGGGAATTGGGGGAAAACAACAGGAATTAAAAAGTGGGAAAGAAAAAAATCCTAAATTCAAAACAAATAAATCACAATAAACCATCAAAACTAAAAATTAAACAAGCAGAAGAAAAAAAATAAACAACGTAAGATGTTTGCTCTCATTTTGAAAAATAGGAAAGTAAAAAATATCCAAACTTCTTTTGATTTTCCAGAAACAAATGAAATAAAATCGACAGAAAAAAAGAAACTTTATTTATCTTTAATTGGACCTATTTTCTGCATGAGTAGAGAAAATATTCCACCCCTTTATTTTTGACAAACCTTTTAACTGAAAATAATTGGTAGTGACAATTTCAAACAGCTAATTAAGATGCTGCCAATTGTGTGCACACCTGTCATTAGGATAAACAGTGGTTTCACTGAAGAAGCTCCTTTGTGAGACAACTGCTAACACTGCTGTTTGATATCTCACATCTTTAGAATCTTTACTTCTCTCGTTTTAATTATTTTGTGGGATATTTTGTAAAATTTTCTTTGTCCTAAAGCAGATCAAATGTATGATGGGTAAAACTAGCTTGTTTTATTTAATAACAGAATATACAGTGATGTGAAAAATGTATTTGTCACCAAACAGGTTTCTTTAGTTTTTCTTTTTTAGTTCCCCCCAAATCAGTGAGTGAATTCTAGCATCTGACAAACATAACCTAAGAAAATACAAAATGTAACATGGTGGTGGTAATGAGGGACTGCATTGCTGTTTCAGGACCACTTCAGGACTTGTTGTAATGGATAAAAACAGGAATTCTGCTCTATGGAAAAATCCTGAAAGAGAACATCTGATCTTTGACCTTTAAAGGGTCATTCATGCTGGAAAACCCATTAATGTGACCAAATTAAGACAATTTGTTCACAGTCACATGAGGGACTCAATGCCAGTTTTAAAATGCTTGAACACAGTTGTTGCCTGCAGTAATAATGATATAACTAGTTGTCCAGTTTATGGATCAGTTACTGTTTTCAAATGGGACCAGGTTCGTTTGGATAGCTTTCTTCCTCTTAATGAAAAAAAAATCACCAGAAGAATCTATCTTTGACAGACACAAAAGGTTTTTTAAAGGTGTGGTTCACTGAAAAAAATCCTTTTTAATGATTTTTTCTGATTATAATCAGTCACTCTGAGTTTTTCATGCAGGCTGAACATGAAAATAGTCTCCTACACCTATCTCCTGCATTAGCTTCTGATAGAAAATAGACGGTGAAAATCTAGGATTTGAAAAGCCTGACAGATCTACATCACACTGTCACTTAACATTCATGGACTCACTCATCTTGACTCACGACGGGGAAGGCTGTTGTTGGTTTAGCATCCTGGAAACAGCAGAGAACATCTCGGCTAATAGAAGCTAACTGTTAGCATTAGCAACTCCACCACACAGGAAAAACTCCTCCAGGCTTGTGTTATTTGTGGAGATAAAACATCCATGTTGTAAGTTAGTGGTAGAGTCGCGTTAATGTTATCCAATCTGAAGCGAGATGTCCAAATATCAGGAAATAAGACTCCAAATCCTGCCGTGTTCTGCCACTCTGCTGCAGAAGACTTGTCCATGCTGATCAAAGCCTCAAGTACAGCTTGCAAGGCACTCATTCCAACCAGAGACCACTGCAGATGTATTGATTAAACGAGTGAACCACACCTTTAAATGCCTACATAGCTGAGATTTGAACTGAAGATCTCTGATTTGTGTCAACAACCAACACACTCATCTGCTTATCTGTGTAACAAATAATTAAATCTATTTTTTAAATTCATATCCAACTTTATTAAACTTAAATCCAAACTGTCTGCCAATAACCTTCAACCTACAAAAACAGCTGAATGGCTGTAAGCAGCTAATTATGACGTCTGAATGAAACAAAAGACAAGGTCTTTTTGAAGGAAATCAAAAGGCATTCAAATTATAATCTACCCACAACATGCTTTGATGCTTGCCAATGCTGTGATGTCAATCATTTCAGCATCAGGAAGTGCCAGACCTTTTTTTTTTTTTTTGCTCTACTGATTGTGAGTTTTGAAGAGGAAGCTACTTGTTTTGTGTCTTCTGACACTGACATTTAAAAAGCTTTTGAAATCACACATTTCTGTGCATCCATGAGGTAAAACATTAAAGCGTGATCTTTCCATGGCATTTTCTTACTGTTAAACATTTACTCGGTGTTGGGGTTTGGTCTTCGGGGGAACGGCTCGGGGGATCTAAGTCATCATCTGTGGACCTGCGGTCGGTCAGTACGAGAGGTAACGTTCTCATTTCTCACCACAGAACAATTGAATGAAAAGGGTATTTTGGGCTCTTGGAGAGCTAGATATAAATGTCAGCTGCTGCTCACATAGAGAAATTACCATTGGCAAAGTCAAGAACTTTAAAAGCCTTATCAAAGATGGTTTCTGATAAGGTCTCTCATCCACATTAAAGTGAGGGGGAGACAGAAAGTCTCCAACACCAGCGAACAGCACGACACAGCTCAGAAAACGAAAATCCCCTTTCAAATGCTCGACTAATCGCTGCTTTAACTGAACATAACACTATCATCACAAGACAAAACTACTTTTGCCATTTTCTGTTAAGAACAAGCAGCTAACTCACAAAATTACTTCCAATGGGCCTCAAAAGGGCTTTTATTGGATTAAGCAGTTCTCAGAGTTATTATCTTACAATAGTGCCATTTCATTTATTCTGAACCACTTCAGATCAGTCCAGTCGCCTGTTAAATATTGCACTCATATTTCACAATAAAAGCTTGAGAACAGAAGTGTTTCTGTCCAGTTACTAGGGGTGTTCCAAAAAGGGTACCTCACGATTCGATTCGATTTCGATTATGGGAGCTTCGATGCTTCGATTCTTCGATTATTAACATTTTTAATGCTTTTGTTCATACGAGATTGATTGTCTTCTTCTTTGTCTACATTTGTAAATAAATAACATCAATTAACTCAGTTCCTCTAAAACTACTCTCAGTAAGTAAATACTTTTTTTTTTTACATTTAACTATTTTTCAAAGACAAAATTTTATTTTATGACTGTATGACTTGTGTAAATATTTGCACTTTGACCAACTTAACTTCGATCAGGGAAAGCTTTAAACATTTAAAACCTGCTAGGGAAACATTTTTTCTCTCCTTCCTTTACTTTATTTAACAACAGAACATTATTAGAAAACAGTTCAATAACGTGCAAAACAACATGTTATCACTTCAACTGTCTTACAGCTTTTGAGATATTGAATAACATTTCATTTCTACTGGTAACAATGTAATGGTGGCATGTCTATAATGTACGGGTTGGCATTAATCCAGTTTAAATTACGTTCACAGATAGAAGTGTTTGTGAATTATATACTACAACGGCTTGCCATAGACCTGGAGCGGTGTGTTGCGCAATCTCGTAGCAACAACAACGTCATGAGTCCCGGTAGCTGCTGTGGCTCTGCTCCGTAGCGCTGCAGACAGCTACGAATAAACAGGATGGTGGGACTTTTCTTCTGCTTGTAGAGTTTAGTCATTCTTAATTCCAAGAGCATCGTGTTCTTTGGAACCCACGGCGTGAGTCTGCTATCCGCTAGCTTAGTTAGCATTAGCCAATCTGCCCGTAGCTGTGCGTTTGATCCCAAACTTTGGACCGTTTCTGCTGGTTTCTCTATTTTCCTCCACAGCACCTAGATTACCACATTGTGCGCCAGTAAAAAGCATCTTCCTTACACAAAAACAAATACCTTACATTTGTTAAGGCTCCGGTTATGTGTTTTTTTTTTTTTTATTATTGGCTTTGCAACAAAGCTTTCACGTTATTTATTTTTTTAAGCATCGGCGTTCATTAATCGATTCCGAATCCTCACGTGAAGCTTTGCGATGCATCGCCGCATCGATGAAATGCACCCACCCCTACCAGTTACGTTCAAAAAGATTTTAAAATAAAAGCAGGAAACGGAGGAGTTGACTGTATATCTGGTAGGTTTTTTAGGCTGTTTGCCATTTCATTTATATAGAATCCTGAATTCTTTAAAATTCAAAAAGGCAACCGCTATGATGAGACTGAATTCACTATAAACAAGTTCCATACTAACATCCATGAAAAAGGTAATTAGCACCATTTAATTTAGAAGCAGAAACCATGCACTGCAAAAAAAACAAACTAAATAAAAACAGACAAAAGCAACTGGTCATTTGTATGCAATTAAACCAATCAGAAAAGGCCGTGCCTTCATGAGTAAATGCTGTACTCTACTGTAAACATATTTTATCATGGCAAATTATCACTATTATTGTTTCTTATGCAATCATCTACATTTTGATTATTTTTATTCTTCTCCCATTATTAGGTAATTTATAACTTTGAATTCATTTAAATCATTATCTGCAAGCGTTTGTATTACTAAAGTATATGTTACTATTTTCTATATAGCTAGGTCAATTAAATAGATACGTTGTATTACTACTACTACTACTACTAATAATAATAGTAATAATAATAACAACAACAATAATAATAATAATAATAATAATAATAGAAGGTGTTGTTATATAATTTCACTTTAACTTATTTAACTTTAGAATTTCCTTTACATTAGTTTTGAAACTTGATCATTCATCACCTTTAAGGTACCATAATTGATGTCACCAATTAATATTTTGTCATAATTACAATTCTTTCAGTGTTCATTACCTTTTGTATTTGGCTTAAAGTTGCACTATGTTGTTGTTGTTGCTTCCTCTGTAGAGCCAACTAATGCCAGGCATGAAGATTTATAACAAAACTTTTGCAGCAGTGCTCTCTGCTGTTCTTTGTGACCCTTCTCAAGATTATGTGGCATAGATTATTGGTAAGAGTGAGTGAGTGAGTGAGTGAGTGAGTGAGTGAGTGAGTGAGTGAGTGAGTGAGTGAGTGAGTGAGTGAGTGAGTGAGTGAGTGAGTGAGTGAGTGAGTGAGTGAGTGAGTGAGTGAGTTAGATATACAGGTCCTTCTCAAAAAATTAGCATACTGTGATAAAGTTAATTATTTTCTGTAATGTACTGATAAACATTAGACTTTCATATATTTTAGATTTAATACACACAACTGATGTAGTTCAAGCTGTTTATTGGTTTTAATATTGATGATTTTGGCGTACAGCTCATGAAAACCCAAAATTCCTATCTCAAAAAATTAGCATATCATGAAAAGGTTCTCTAAACGAGCTATTAACCTAATCATCTGAATCAACTAATTAACTCTAAACACCTGCAAACGATTCCTGAGGCTTTTAAAAACTCCCAGTATGGTTCATTACTCAAAACCGCAATCATGGGTAAGACTGCTGACCTGACTGCTGTCCAGAAGGCCATCATTGATGCCCTCAAGCAAGGGTAAGACACAGAAAGTCATTTCTGAATCAATAGGCTGTTCCCAGAGTGCTGTATCAAGGCACCTCAGTGGGAAGTCTGTGGGAAGAAAAAAGTGTGGCAGAAAACGCTGCACAACGAGAAGAGGTGACCGGACCCTGAGGAAGATTGTGGAGAAGGACCGATTCCAGACCTTGGGGGACCTGCGGAAGCAGTGGACTGAGTCCGGAGTGAAAACATCCAGAGCCACCGTGTACAGGCGTTTTGCATGTCATTCGGAAATCAAGGTGCCAGAGTCTGGAGGAAGACTGGGCAGAGGGAAATGCCAAAATGCCTGAAGTCCAGTGTCAAGTACCCACAGTCAGTGATGGTCTGGGGTGCCATGTCAGCTGCTGGTGTTGGTCCACTCTGTTTTATCAAGGGCAGGGTCAATGCAGCTAGCTATCAGGAGATTTTGGAGCACTTCATGCTTCCATCTGCTGAAAAGCTTTATGGAGATGAAGATTTCATTTTTCAGCACGACCTGGCACCTGCTCACAGTGCCAAAACCACTGGTAAATGGTTTACTGACCATGGCATTACTGTGCTCAATTGGCCTGCCAACTCTCCTGACCTGAACCCCATAGAGAATCTGTGGGATATTGTGAAGAGAATGTTGAGAGACGCAAGACCCAACACTCTGGATGAGCTTAAGGCCACTATCGACACCTCAGCAGTGCCACAGGCTGATTGCCTCCATGCCACGCCGCATTGAAGCAGTCATTTCTGCAAAAGGATTCCCGACCAAGTATTGAGTGCATAACTGAACATAATTATTTGAAGGTTGACCTTTTTTGTATTAAAGACACTTTTCTTTTATTGGTCGGTTGGAATATGCTAATTTTTTTAGATAGGAATTTTGGGTTTTCATGAGCTATTCTGTCCCCTATGTATGTAGCTCCATACTTAGTGACAGATAGCTAAACAGAGGTCCTGAACTTGAAAGATTTGAATGATGAGTCAGACGTAGAAGTAAAGTTGAACGCTGTTTACTTGTTTGTCTTCATCTTCATTGACATGCTTTCTAACAATGTTTCCAAAACAAATTTGTGAAACTGTAAAGATAAACATGAACATATTACTATTGTTTAAAGCATTCACAGTACATTTTTGGTTTACACATGGCTACATGAGGCTAAAGCAATCATCCATCAATTTAATCAAATATAAAGGTAGGAGGCAAAATATATACATAAATCCTGATCCATTAACATAAAATATAAATATAAACTTACAAACAAAGCTTCTTCAAATCTCAACACAAGTGGATGCAAACAGATTTTACTGAGTCCTTCTCTGCATGTTTTCTCCAAACAAAATGGCTGACCTGACCTATAACCTCCCATGTGATCACAACAGGAAATGATGTAATTTAAAGACACAGTGAACTTAATCATATGCAGTTCCAAACCCTACCACTTATGAGTGCTATAAAGCTTGGGTTACATCACATGAGCTGTATGCCAAAATCATCAATATTAAAACCAATAAACGGCTTGAACTACTTCAGTTGTGTGTAATGAATCTAAAATATATGAAAGTCTAATGTTTATCAGTACATTACAGAAAATAATGAACTTTATCACAATATGCAATTTTTTTGAGAATCACCTGTATATTTATACTGCAATAAGACTACAAACTATTTGTGTATCTAAAGTTTAAAGCATTGTTTTATAATATTTTAACATCAGTAATCATTTTGCCTCCTAGGTTTTTGTTCAGTCTTACAGAAGCCTGAAAATCAACAAGCTACTTGCAGCCTCTGATCTGCTGCTGCTTTAAGTGCAAATCTTGATTTTTGACTGTGATATAAGTGTTATTTCATATTTGAAAAAGCATGAATCAGACTTAAAGCTTTTATAACGAATCTGCAAACAACCTAGGTTTTGAACGCAAACACGGTCGCGGTACACTCACCCTTTCACCTCGGGTATCTTCCCTGAGACACTTCTGCCAGATGAGGAAACCCACGATGCCGGAGATAGCGCTAAACACCAGTCGCCAATTTCTAGGTCCAAACGTCTTTTGTTGTCCGTGACTTCAAATGGTGTTTTTCTTTTTGGGACTCTGGTAGTTTGTCCTAAAGTTGAAGTGGTAGCAGCCGACTGTTTCACCTTCTCTGATATCATTGAGCGGAGAATAGGGCTGTGCGATTTGACGATATAAGATCGTTAAGGATTTTAATGTCATGACGATCTACCAAAGCTCGGAGATTGTAGAACCGTGTATTTGCATTCTATCACCCATCTATGCCATTATTTCTGAACGTGGCACACATTTGTTTTGTTTTTTTTAAAATGTTTGACTCTAAAGCTACTCCAAAGACGTTAAAAGCTAATATATAAACCCATTATGAATTTTTAAATGGAAGGCATTTTTTGTTTGATCATGTAATTGTAATAGAACAAATTTGATATTTTTCTTACCTAAATTAAAACAAGTGTTTAAACAGTACCCTGTCTGAAATATTTTATCATATTTTCAGTGAAGTATGCTTTTAAATTGATCTATTTTATCTGTAAATAACTTCCAAAATGTAAGAATTGTTGAAATGAAAAAAATCGTGATAAAATCGAGATCGTGATTTTGCAAAACATAAATCGTGATATTTTTTTTCCATATCGCCCACTCCTAGCGGAGAACCTCTCGCACCAGTGGTGTTCTGTTGTGTGAGTGCTTAATGAGTGGAGGATGCAGGACAGTGCAGCGGTTTGGTGAGGCCGACAACCAGATGTTTTTTTTTTCTCCACAATATATTTATAGCTATACTATGTTAGAACGTAGGCATGAAAAAATGTTTTAAGCTCATTTGTTTTCCAAATATGCCATTGCAGCTTCAAGTCTCCTGTCATAATCTACAAAATATCCTTCTTAAATTCACAGCAGGGTACTTGACAGACAAAAAACTCCCCTGGTTAATAAAACGTCCTGAATGATATCTTGAGACAAACAAAACACCAAGTAACACTAATCGCTCTAAGTGCCCATCACATGCACCCTGACACTGCAGGAGGGCCGGGGCAGAGCAAAGAGCCCACTCCCAGCTGGAGGTTAATCGGATCACATAAAAGCAAAGCACACCTCATCTTTCATCACTAGGCAACACGTTTATGCAGCAATCGATAGGGGAATCATATTTTCCCCTTTCAGAGAAATGAGGGAAAATGAAGTATTGTGACCTGACCAAGATGGATGGGCAAGGGTTTCATTTCTTACAGATCTCAGCAATAAGTCGGTGACTCGTGTTGCTTCGGAGCTTGGTTTCACTTTGGGTTAATCTAGCTGCCCCTTCAGCTCCAAAATAGCTCGAGGGTCATTTATGTCAACAAAGTCTGAGTCTGAACATAAGAAATTTACAGCAGGCTTTTTTATCTTCATCAAACACCACTCTCTCATCTTACCTTTCAAACAAACACACAAGCACACACACACACAAGCACACACACACACACACACACGATCAAGCAAACAATTTTTCAGTATTTCTTTAGAACTGTTGCTCTGCCTCAGGTGAGTGCAAGACTTGCCTCACTTTTAAAAGTATTACTTAGAAATAAAGCCAATCTAATATTTTTTAGATAAAAAATGAATATATGTTATCAAGCTACAACAGCAAATCTGCAAAACAAGCAAGCTAAAATATATTTTTCATGTATTTTGACAATGTTCTAACATAGTATAGCTATGCATATTTTGTGCAGATAAAAAATGAGAACGAAAAAATTAATAAAGTTGTCCTCTAAAATTTTGTCAATAACTCAGCCAATAACACGACAATGATTGGACCATCTGGTTGTCTGTTTCACCAAACCGTCACATTTACCTGGGACCTCCACTCATTACACGCTTGTGCATTTTGCAACAGAACACCACTGGTGTGAGAGGTTCTCCGCTCAATAATATCAGTAACAGCCGGCTGCTACCACTTATTTATTTATTTATTTATTTGTAAACTTATTTTTTAAGAGGATTAACCGCTTGAGATGTAGCATCTCGTTTTCGAGCAGGTCCTCTGACAATCCAACAAGTAGAAAGCAAGATAACAGAGTTAAGAAGAAAAAACAATTCTAAGCAAAACATTACCACAGACAATCCAAAACAAAAACAAAAACAATTATTAATAATAATAATAATAATAATAATAAAATGTTTACCATGGTGCATCCTAAGTATGTAAACAAAAGAAAAGATCAAAAGCATTCCTGAAAATCAGCAGAACACAGAAAAATGTATTGATGAAGATAAAGTTGGTGTTACAAAATAAATAAAACTACTTCAACTTTAGGACAAACTACTATAGTCCCAAGAAGAAAAACACCATTTGAAGTCATGGAAAACAAGACATTTGGACCTAGAAAACGGCGATGTGCATTCCCATATCAGGGGGATGTGGCTCAGGCATGATAGCCAACAGGAGGGGTGAGAGTTCTGTGACTGTGTTTGTATTTAAAAGCTTGTTTTGCAGATTTTCCATTGCCGCTTTAATGCTTAATGAAAATAAGTATTTAGATTAAAAGCAGAAGGTTGCACACATTTTGAGAATGAGTGGATTTTGATGTGATTCTGTATTCTGGCAAGTCCCTCAGAAAAATGGGCTTTTCTAAGAAATCCCTCTTTATGTGAAACGTGTGTTGGAAATGATAAACACACTTGTCCTTGAATAACTAATTAAGTAAAATGAATAAAAGAGCATGAAAAGATAAAAACTAAAAAAATAATAGCACAGTTGATTACTCTTTGAACCTGTGTCTACTGTTGGTGAGCATTGCTGTTTTTGGAGCTTTTCTGATACATGGATGAAATACTCACATTACAACCAAGGACACAGCAAAAAGGAAAGCTCTAATTTCTTTTTTTTATTCCCCATCTCTCTCAGCAGGGATGGGGATACAGAGAGTACACATTACATGGTCTAAACAACGCTGAAAATGAGTTGTCTGTAAGCTGTCATTTCTTCAATAGCCAGTTTGATGCACCACAAGTGGCCGCAATTCAATCCAAAAGGTAACTGCTGCAAAGAATGACGTTTAAAATCCATCTGCCATCTCTTCTTGCTCGAAAATAATATATTTCAGCTTGGCAGGAACCCTAAAGAAAAGGAAATGATAAACCAAAATTATATTTTTAAAAAAGGAACATTTGAGCATTAGTTGTGCACAACTGGGGATAAATTCCAGCAGCTCCCAAACATATCTAATGGTTTTATTTCCCCATTTGTTCTGCGAGGCATTGTGCTTTCTGGTGGAGGTACTATAGGCGCAGCAACGAGAAGCACTTTGTGCAGAGAGGAAACAAAACCTGAAAACTTTCTGCCTTGAAGACACTTTTGGGACATGAATGGGCATTTTACGACACTTCCATTCTGCCCGTTGCCTTTGGGCTGGGTGTTGTGTGTTGTACGGTGTCAGGAAGAGAGAAAGGGAACGGCAGCACGGGGAGTTACAAAGGAGCCGGTGGCTGTTTGGATGAGATGAAGTAGAAGACAAGAGCTCTTGAAGGGATGGGAAATGTGCTGAGCAGAGCGGAGCGGCAGTTAGCGTTCGCACGAGGGCACCCACAGGGGTAATCCAAGCTTAAACTTTAACTATGTGGGCTCTGCTGTTGTCATTTAGGACCTCAGTTGGTCCCAGCGAGCTCATGGCCAGCTCTTCCGCTGACTGGGAAGTAACCACACTTTGAAAGCAAGTCAAATGAAAGTGGTGACAGTGACGGATGATGCAGCAGGCGGCTTGGACGAAGTGGGAACTCCATGTCATAAATAACAATGACCCATGGTAATCATATCCAAGTGAATCTATTTGAGTTTTTGTGTGAATTATACACTGGGGATAGTAGCTTTTTTTTCTTTGCAAATGTATAACATCATATGCACTTAAGTGGGTAAGAATAATGCAGAGAGTTGGCAAAAAAAGAGCAGAGTGAATAATGTTCTGGCATTCGCAGCAAGGTTACACTGTAGGAATCCGATGGGCCTTGGAGATCAGGAACCACAGCTGCTCTAGGAGCTCAAACAATGCAAACCGGAACATTAACTCTGCTGGAAACCAGGGGAAAATTCTATATCAACTTATTTTACTTTATCTTTGAATACACTCCTATGTAGAAATAGTAGCACTGTATTGTATCCGTTTGCAGCATTGTCCAATGACGTGAAAATGAATCAGAATAATAAATGTGCTCTGTGGTTGTGATGACTTTTGCAGATTTAAAATATGAATAATTACAAGTTATTATTTGAGGAAAGTCCAGAAATGGGATGGAGATTGATTGTGGTCATTAAGGTTTCACTGTGATGGACAGCGGTTTATGTCTTCAATCACTAAAATCCTTCCTGTCAAAAACGTGCAAATCCACTTTTAGTCCTTTAGTAATTTGCACCAAAAGTACCATCCGAGCAATTATAGAGAAATAGGAACAGGCAGTTAAAATTCCATATAAACCTTTATAGTTTAATTAAACTATATTATTATTTTATTTTAAGGGATTAACTTGAGTATTTCTTATAAAATCTTTATGATTTTTATTTCATAAAGTGGATTACAGCAGCCTTGTTCACCGTCTTCTATCTAAAGTGCTCATTTTGACCAATCATTTTATTTGATGTGCATATAATATATATATATATATATATATATATATATATATATATATATATATATATTTGTTCACACTTTTTATCAAGCCATTATTATTATTATTATTATTATTATTATTATTATTATTATTATTATTATTATTATTATTATTATTATTATTGTTATTTTAAAGACAATACCATTATCAAAATGCACTTAAAATCATACTGTACTTTTAGGTATATATATATATATATATATATATATATATATATATATATATTTGCATTTTTTTTCTCCTGTTTTGATTTGAAATCCAATTTAAAAGCTATTTTTTTGAAAAAAATTAAAAGAGCTTGAGTTTACAATAATAATGGCCATGTATATTGTTTGATGCCATGTCTCATTATTTTTTGCTTTTGAGGCAAATTTTCTTGAACAATCAAAATGTGATTAATCAAGATTAGTTAATTACAAAGCCTCTAATTAATTAGATTAATTTTTTTATCGAGTCCCACCCCTAAATAGAACTAACATTTATTTTAGATTTTACAAACAAATTAAGCGCTATGGATAAAGTATCTAGCTTTTATTTACTTTTTTAATATGAATTTTCAAATTTTTTTATACTGTAAAACTTTTCTAGACATTTTTATGCACTCATTGATGCAGCATTTATATAAGAAAATATTTAAAAACTGAATCCTGTTTCTATGGGATATCGCTGGGACTATTTTCTCTTTACTTTAGTCTGTATAAATGAGTCCAAGCAAGAAATCAACAGTAGGCTGAAAGCACATGGGACGTGAAGCTCAAAGCTTCTTTTTTTTAATGTCTCTCAACAGAACTTGAAAGAAAACAGCTTCTGTCGATAGTATAAGATGTACTTAAAGGTTACTCCTTCAGTTTATTTCCTCCAAAGTTGACCAGCTGGCCTGATTCATGAAAATAATCGTAGTTAATTCATTGCATGAGCTGAACTACCCACTAGACAGGACTAATCAGATGTCTTTCACACAGCACTGAGGCAAAGTAACACATGCCAAACCTACAGAGCAAATGAGCATTTCAGAAAGTTCAGGCACATTGTCCTCCGTGGGAAAGAAAAACTCTTCGTGAGCTTTGTAACCTTGGAGAACTTTTGTATGAATAAAACTAATATAACACACTGAACAAAAGGGAAAAATTCAAAAGACTATTATGACCTCTTTATAAGAATAAAAAGATAAAAGAAATGTGACTGAGCTGTGCCATTTCACTGCTATGAAAGACTCAATTATGTTATTTAGAATCTTGTACTTCCAAATCTTCAGCCACCGTTCAGCAGTGAGCTGAGACAAAGATAACTGTGAGGAGGTCGTCACGAGAATCTGAGGAAACACTCAGTTTTAAAGCTCAAAACCTGAGATGCAAGATGAGAACAACTATTTAAAACGTGTTGAAGGGGAATTTGGGAAAGGGCCTTATTAATAAGAGGGTTATCCAACAATAAGTGTGAGCATTCCAAACATGAACCTGAAAAAGTTGTTGGAAGACATTTAGAGTCTGCTAAGGTGTTTAAAGGTTTAAATAGACAAGAACAGAGAAGTGAGAGAGAATAAAACTAAGAAGGCTTTGAGATTAAGCAGGATCACCTTGATGGAGCTAATAGGGTAGCCATGTTTTAGAAAGTTACACGTGAAGTGAGTTTGTCACCAGGTCAAAACTGTTTGGGACTAGGTAGAGATGCAAAACAACGCAGATTCATTTAGAATCAGACTGAATTGTTGCATGAAATATTTTTAGGACAAGGTTTTGTTTATGGACGAATCACAATGACGTAACAGTTGCAACATTCACACACCAGCCATGCAAATTTAGGTATCTGACCCCTCATTAAGTTGGCTTTTTGACTCCAGATGGGTTCCAAATGTCTGCAATGATTCTGTGGCTATTTTAAAGGCCAAGTTCACTGAAAAACAGTTTTTACTTGTTATTTTTGAAATATGATCGGTCACTCTGAGTTTAACATTCAGGCTAAATGTGAAAATAGTCTTCCACCACTATTTCATACATTAGTCGCTGATAGACAATAGAGAAATTCTCAGATTAGCAAAACCTGACAACTGCACGTCATAACGCCAAGTTAGCGTTCATGGACTCACCCATCTTGGCTCGCAACGGGGAAGGCTGTTGTTGGTTTAGAACCCAGGAGAGAGTAGAGCACGACTCAGCTAGTAGAAGCTAACCGTTAGCATTAGCATTAGTTTTGGCTAGGAACCGCTAGTCTTCATCAGAGCTGCCGGTGTAGGCGTCCCTTCCTTTTATCTGCAGCCAGCAGTGGACGACAACAGAGAAGATGGAGTTTACTCATTGGATCATGCATGGGACGGTGTCATCGGCAAGGAGGATGAGGGCAGCAGGGGGCGAAATCGTCCCCTGCTGCCCACGGATAAAATGAAGTGACACCACCTACACCAGCAGCTCTGATGAAGGCTAGAGGTTCCTTGCTGAAACATGACAGATTAAAAAGTAAATAACAATTTTTCTAAGCTGTGATAAATTAAAGAACGAAACAATGGATTTGCTGTTTTGGTTTACCTGAGAGATGTTTTGGTCTCATTCCTGTGAAACCATCTGAGGATTAGATTAAGAATTCCACTATAGGTGTTGGAAAGATGAAACTTCATAAACAAAAATTTGGCTTCTTTAACTCCTTTCTCAAAACCACAGAACTTCTCTGCCTAAAATATGTTCGTTAATGTCATTACACCTCCACAACCTATAAAGTTCCTAAAATGTGTCCAGACATTTGTACCATGTGGTGGATCTCTTCAACCCCAACTTGAAACAAAATAAGGTTTGGTTTTCCTTGTGTGAGTACCTAAAATAATCTATTCTTTTGCTTTCAACAACTAAAACTAACAAAAACACCACCACCATGGTGAATACTGGTGGAGATTGACTAATAAAGAGTTTATGTTAATTATGGATGTAGTTTGAGACAGTGTAGGAACATTAACTGTCTTTGTAGTAAGCAGTGCCTACAGGGATAGAGAGACACAATTCCCCATACGACTTACATGGGCATCATTTTACTCAATTAATTAAGTAATCAGATCTAATCTCTTCTAAGGACCCACTGCAGTGTGTTTATTAACTCAAGGTAGAAGATGACACCGTCTGTCTGATTAAGAGAGTCCACCTTCATTTCAACAAAGCAGGCAGCCATGTGGAGATGGTGTTCGTTGATTTATCTGCTATGTTTAACACGATTCAGCTTGTGCTGCTCTGAGAGAAGCTCCAGAAATAAGAACTGAACGCTTCAACAACCACTTGGAATATTGACTACCTGACACACCAGAGTCTATACGACTAAAGGGTTGTGTGTCCGGTGTGTGTGTGTGTGTCAGCTGTCAGCATCACAAGAGCAACACACGGGGCTGCATGCTCACCGTTTCTCTTTCCTTTAACACATTTTGAACTTCCAGTGCAATCCGAGACTGGCTGGAAAATGCAACACAAAGACAGGTTACATGGAGAAACAGTGCCAACTTGCTGTTCTTGAGTACTTTTGATTGCAACTGCAAGATGTCTTTTTATCTGTTCTCTTCATTTATCCAAGGTTGGGTTATGGAGGAAACTGGTTCAGGAAAGAAACAGAAATCCCTTTTCCCAGTTTCTTTTGGGGGATCTCAAAGCATTCCTGAGCCACAGAGGATAGCAACATCTGGGTTTGTTCTCTCCACCATTGGGACATGCTTGGAAAACCTTCAGAGGAAGATGACAAACCACTTCAACTGACTCCTTTCATCGCAAAGGAGCAGCAGCTCTATTCTGAGCATGTTAAAAGCTTTTTACCTCATGGATACCTGCTTGTATTCAGGATGCCATTCTTTTAGTCGTGATTCAAATCTAATGACCATAAGTGAGGGTTGGAAGATGAGGCAAAACCTTGCATATCTTTTTTAGGTTGTTATTGTTTCTTTGGCATTCTATAAAACCCCTTTGTAAAAACAAAGTGCTGATTAGATAAATAAATACATCTCGAGTTTCACAATTTTTTGGTTTAACTCGTATGTGTTATAATAGAATATAGAATATTTAAAATATTTAACAAATCTCTGAAGGGCAAACAGACATTTTACTAGTCAATAAAACGTATTTAAGCCACAGTCAAGCTTCCTTTTGTCACTTTGAACCAATTAGTCTCAAACGTTCTATAATACTAAATCCTTTGAGGACAGATGGTTTGCTGAAAAGGTCAAATAATTCTTTTGTACATTCATGCTGCTTGTATCTTCATAATCCATTGTTTTCATTCTTTTATTTTTTTTCCTTATAAAAGGAAGTGACGCCACCTACACCGGCAGCTCTGATGAAGTTTCCTAGCCGAAACATGTCAGCTGTAAAGGTAAATAACTATCTTTCTTATACTATGCTGTGTTAAAAAAATTAAGACAACAATGGATTAGGTCAGAAAACTTCTATATTTTTTGCAGTTACAAAACAAAAGCTTCAGAAATCTTTGTGTCTTCTAAAATGAACAGCTCTTTGTTTGCTTTTGAGGAGGCTATTTCATATCCCTTTTAAGTCAAGCTGTTGCACTGTCCAGTAAAAGTGTAAGCTATTGCCAGCAGCTCTTGTATTAGCAACAGCACGTAACTCCCACAACACACTGTTGTGACATTCATGCCAATACAGCAAATTGAAACTGAAGTCCCACAACACTTACAAGGCACCACAAGCTGCCATGCAACCCACAGCTCTCCACAAGTTGACATTCCTAACCTGACAGATGCTTGTTATGGGAGTTGGGACATAGTAGTTGAGCAGTGTAATAACTGAAGCCTTTAGTGACGGCCCTAATTTCCCATAATGCCTGTGCTGAACAGAGCGGTCATTACTCAGCCAACGATGATTTAGTTTGCTGTTTTTATACTCCTTTGTTCACCCATCATAAAGGGGGCTATTACGTTTCTGTGGCACTGATATTATTTTGACTATAGATAGTGTACAGTCTATTCTATGGTTAAATAGCTGCATATACACAAACTAGAAATTGTAAGATTTCAAATCTGGCAATACATTTTTATTTTGTTGATGAAATTATTCTTGGGTTAAATAAAATGCACGTCTCACAATTCATGGATTATAGAACGAGTCATCGTATAATTTCTTTTAAAACTATGAAATATTATCAAACAGTCAAGGATGCCCTTTTTAATAAATTTATTGGTGACTTCAGTTCTAAAAGTTTTTTTTTTACCGCTCTGGAATCTACTTATGGTTACTTACTTATAGAATGTGCTACAGCTAGTTCATCCGTTGATTGGCTACAGTTTTTAATGACATAGTATAAATGTAACAAAATGTGTGTGTGTGTGTGTGTGTGTGTGTGTGTGTGTGTGTGTGTGTGTGTGTGTGTGTGTGTGTGTGTGTGTGTGTGTGTGTGTGTGTGTGTGTGTGTGTGTGTGTGTGTTCTGTTGGAGGTTTCTTCCTGTTAACGGGGAGTTTTCCTCTCCACTGTCGCTACATGCTTGCTTACTATGGGGATTGATGTAAAGTTACTGACACAACAAGTCAGTGACTCGATGCAATCTGTGGACTTTTCTTACCTAGGAAACCTTTAACCAATCAGCATAATGAACTGAATTGAATACACTGATAAGCAGGGGTGTAACGAGATCTCGTGCAACGAGATCTCGCGATATTACAAGGTCTCGATATTTCTCGTTGAGGCAACAACTATCTCGCGAGCGCTAGTCAGTTGCGGCTAGCATGGCTTCGGCAGATAAAGTTAGTATTGAAGATGCTCCAAGTACTTTTAAATCATTTGTTTGGCAGCATTTTGGATTTCCAAGAACTAGTGACGGAGTTACTGACAAGACACGGACAATATGTAAGCACTGTAAGAACAGTGCGGCTAACACTAGCACAATGCAACGACACCTTCAGAACCATCACAGCGCCGCACTTAAATCAGCTGCACCTGTGAAGACACTACCGAAGGGACAGACCACGCTGAAAAATGCTTTTGCTCCTCAGCTCCCACCTTCATGTGCTAGAGCTGCAGCAATAACAAGAGACATTGGCATTTTTATTGCAACTGATATGAGACCATTTTCTGTTGTGGAAAATCCGGGATTTAGGAAACTTCTTAACACGCTGGAACCAAAGTTTAGCATTCCATCACGTGTGCATTTTTCTCGCACAGTAATTCCTCATCTCTACGAGGAGTGCAAGTCCAAAGTAGTTCAGACCCTGAAGGAGGTAAAGAGTGTTGCTATAACGACTGATGGCTGGACGTCCAGAGGTAAGCTACATCACAATCACGGCGCACACCATCGACAGCAACTGGGAAATGATAAATGCTGTATTGCAGACTCGACCAATCTTTGAGTCCCACACAGGAGCAAACATTGCTGAAGTTTTACTTGAAGTTGTCTCTGACTGGGAGCTGAAAAGACCAAACCATGGCGTAGCAATCGTGACTGATAATGCACGTAACATGGAAGTAGCTGCACGTGAAGCAGGATTGGTGCCGCATATAAAGTGTTTTGCTCACACTATAAACTTAGCTACCCAAGCTGGCCTCGGAGTAACTCGTGTCTCGCGTTTACTCGGGCGGGTGAGACGAGTGACTGCTTTTTTTCATCGGAGCTCAACAGCTACCGCAGTGTTAAAGTTCAAACAGAAGCTGCTACAACTGCCACCACACATGTTAATCATGGATGTGGTTACAAGATGGAATAGCACACTGGACATGCTGAATCGTTACCTGGAGCAGCGAGCCGCAATAACAGCAGCTCTCAGCAGCCCTGAAATGAGGCAAAATGCCCGAAGTATTGATACACTGGACAGCTCCGATATCAGAGATGCTGAAGATCTTGTGAAACTCCTGAGTCCTTTAAAGACAGCTACTGCAGTCTTAAGTGAGGAGAAAAGCCCAACTGTATCTCTCATTGTACCGCTGAAGAACATGATTGAACAGAGCATGACACCAAAGGACGAGGACTCCACCACTGTGGCCAACACTAAAAGTGCAATCCTCAGTAACATTTCTGGCAGATACAGTGGGGATGCATACGACTTCTTATTGCAGTGCACAGCTCTGGACCCAAGGTTTCGGACTCTTCCACTTCTGGACCACAGCCAGCGTGATGGTGTCTTCCTCAGGATACATGACAAGGTGAAACAACTGCTCCAAAATCAGGTATGAATGACATTACATTTCTTTCCCATTTTCAGTGTAAACAGTGTTTTCTTACTAACCACTTTATTATCCTACATGAAAATAATAATAATAATAAATTACCTGTGTGTGTCAATATTTCTGCTGTTTAAAGGCCACAAATGCTGAGAAGAGGGAAAGAGAGGCAGCTGGTGGAGCTCCGTGTCCCCCTCAAAAAGAAAAACAGGCTCTTGAACCTGGGCTGGAAGTGACAGAACCAGCATCCAAGAAGACTGCTCTTGAGGACCTGCTGGGAGATTCTTTCTCTACTGAACCAGACCAGAACAATGGAACAGAAGAACAGATCAAGAAGGAACTTGAACACTACAGAGGAGAGCCATCTATTCCACTAAGTGGCTGCCCTCTGAAGTGGTGGAAAGACAACTGCACCCAATATCCTTTGCTGTCTTCACTTGCCAAAGCATACCTTTCCATCCCTGCAACTTCCGTCCCAAGTGAGCGTGTCTTTTCAACCGCAGGGGACATAGTTAGTGCCCAAAGGTCTCAGTTATTTCCAGAAAATGTAAACATGCTTATTTTCTTGAAAAAGAACATGGCAATTAAATAAGCTGAGGAATCCAGTTGTTACCTCAGGCGACTTACCTGTGACTTTAATCCTCTTTGAGGAAATATGTTGGCACTCTAAGCATTAGAAATATATTTTCACTTGTTCTTTTGAAGGTAAAGCATATCAATCAATCAATCAATCAAAATTTATTTATATAGCACAATTCATACAATAAATGTAATTCAAAGTGCTTTACAAATTAAAATGACCCCAAATTCCCATAATCCCTCTCTCCCCTGAAATGTAGAGGAATTTAGAAAATAAAACCCTCATTAAAATCATTGTCAAACACCCACACACACACACACACACACACACACACGCACACGCACACAGAAACACATGCTAAAGGATATATGATAAAAATGTAACACACTGGGCTGAGTTCAGATGAGATAAACCATCTAAGTTAGGAAACGCCATCAAGGGAGCCATCTGCCCCGACAGCAGCAGATCCACATCGGCAGCCGAGGCGCTAACACAAAGCGCCCAGGGGAGGGAGGGCGGAAACCCCCACCTCCACCCAGGCCACCACAGCAGACCACCACCCCCAGGGCAGAGGGCTCCCACAGAGGAAACACCGGAAGAGGATAAAATAAGGTTAAAATATAAGATAGTAAAATTCTGATAGAACAAATAAAATAAATAAAAGGAATAAATCAGTAATAAAAATAATGAGATAAAAGCTAAGCTAAAAAGGTGAATCTCTAAATGATAGTAAAACTCTGATTGAATAAAACATATAGGATAAAATAAATAAAAATAAATAAATAAATAAATGAACAGTGGATTATAAAAATCATCAGTTAAAAGCTAAGCTAAATAGGTGGGTCTTGAGCCTGTTCTTAAAAACATGAACGTTCTCTGCAGCCCTGAGGTCCTCCGGCAGCCTGTTCCAGAGGCGAGGGCCGTAGTACTGAAAGGACGCCTCGCCGTGGGTGTGTGTCCTGACTTTAGGGATAACAAGGAGACGGCTGCCAGAGGAGCGCAGAGACCGCGAGGGTTTGTACGGTAAAAGCAGTTCTGAGAGATAAGAAGGCCCAAGACCATTAAGACACTTAAAAACCATTAAGAGAACCTTAAAATCGATTCTGAAACATACGGGGAGCCAATGCAGCGATTCTAAAACCGGAGTGATGTGCTCCCGCTTCCTGGTCCTCATCAGGACTCGTGCTGCTGAGTTTTGTAAAAGTTGTAAGCCTGAAGTTCTCTTTTTAGGAAGACCAGAAAGCAGGGCATTGCAGTAATCAATTCTGCTGGTGATAAAAGCATGCATTAGCGTCTCCGTATTGGCCCGAGAGAGAATGGGGCGGACTCTGGCGATGTTCTTTAGATGATAAAAACCTATTTTTGTGATATTTTTAATGTGTGGGATAAAAGTCAGCTCAGAGTCAAAGATGACGCCCAGGTTCTTCACTTGTGAAGAAGGATTAAAAGACATTGATTGTAGTTTTGGTAAAAGTTTCTCTCTCTGAGCCTCAGAACCAATGACTAAAATCTCAGTTTTGTCCTGGTTGAGCTGGAGAAAGTTTTCTGCCATCCAGGATTCAATGTCTAAAATACAGTTAAAAAGTGCATCCATTGGCTGTGTGTCATCAGGAGACACGGATATGTACAACTGTGTATCATCAGCATAACTGTGAAAATTCACCCCATGTCTCCTGATGACATCGCCAAGAGGGAGCATATAGATGTTAAAAAGCACAGGGCCTAAAATTGATCCCTGGGGCACACCACATGTGATGCTGTGGACCCTAGAGGAACAGGTATCCAGACTCACCATAAAAGTCCTGTCTGTGAGATAAGATGTGAACCATCTGTGAACAGCACCAGAGAGGCCGATCCGTTTTAACCGCGTTAAAAGAATAGTGTGGTCTACTGTGTCAAAGGCAGCGCTTAGATCCAGTAGAACCAACACTGTCACCTTCCGTTTATCATAATTTAATCTAAAATCATTTAAAATCTTCAGAAGGGCCGTCTCGGTGCTGTGGTTCACCCTAAAACCAGACTGAAATTTCTCTAGGACATCATGAGTGTTTATAAAATCATTTAGTTGAATAAAAACAAGTTTTTCCAAAAGTTTGCTTAAGAATGGTAAGTTGGATACNTTTCTGAAGTGAATTGGATGTGCGGTCTAAAATGTTGTTTATGGTGGAAAAAAGTATTCTGGGATTGTGTTTATTGTCTTGAAGGAGTTTGGAAAGGTATGCATTTCTTGCATTTCTTACTGCATTATTATATGTTTTAAGTAGCTCTGTATATATTTGATGATTTATAGTTATTTTGTTCTTTCTCCATCTCCGCTCTGCGACTCTGCAGTTTCTCTTTAGGTGTTTTAGATTTTGATTTCTCCATGGTGAAGCATGTTTTGGAGATATATTTTTGATTTTAAGTGGAGCGAGCAGGTCCAGAGCGGATTTCAGTCTACTGTTAAAATCACTGGCAATAAGATCACATGAAGCAGTAACCGGAGTGGGAGGGATCTTTCTAAAAACTTCGAGAAAACCAGCAGCCACTTCAGGGGTGAGATGACGCTTCCTTACTGTTCTCACAGAGGGCTCCAGGTGGATAAAACTGGTGATGCTAAAAAACACACAGTAGTGGTCAGAGACAGCCAGGTCAACAACAGAGGACACACTGGTGGACAGGCCATGGGTGATGACCAGGTCCAGAGTGTGTCCTCTGTTGTGAGTCGGCTGCATGACATGTTGACTAAAATCCATGTAATTCAGAATATTTAAAAACTCAATTGAAAAAGGATCAGAAACATTATCTATATGTAGATTAAAATCACCGGCTAAAATGATCCTTTCAAATGAGTTGTGCAGGATTGATAAAAACTCAGAAAATTCTTGAATAAAAATGGCACTCTGTTTAGGAGGCCGATAAACTGTGACACATAAAATCTGAGGAGAGCTAAAAACTGCTGCTGTATATTCAAAAGTGGTAAAATTATGAAATAAAACAGGTTTGGCGGCAAGTATCGATGAACTAATAAAAGCAGTACCGCCTCCCCTTTTGCTACTCCTCGTTGAAAAATTAAAATTAAAATCTGGCGGAGAGGCCTCTGCGAGAACAACAGGTGCATCTGAACTCAGCCACGTTTCTGTTAAAAGCAGACAAAGAAGGTTATGATCTAAAATCAGGTCATTTATTAAAAACGTTTTGTTCAGCAGAGAGCGAACATTTAAAAGAGCCATATTAATGGTAACTGGTGACGGAGTGACTGTATTAACTGAAGGTGGGACTTTTATTAACTGTTTTAGATTACTGGGGTTGCATTTGTTTGGTTTATGGGTGTTTGTCCGCTCTCTGCTGATAAGAACAGGTATAAGTGAAGTATTGCAGGGTCCAAGTCCGATATGTGCGTTACTGTTAAAACCAGAGCTGGGTTGGTAGGAGCAGGGACCATCTACACATCAGGATGTAGAAGAATAGAAGCATAGAAGAATATGTAAAAAAAAAATTATAAATCAAAGAAAGATCAAGAGAGTTTTTCACTTTAATTTTTATTTTTGTTTTTGGAAAGTTCAATTTGAATCTCCTTTTTTTGAGAAGTTAAAATCCTATGCACAGTTAAAGCACTTTTCTAAAGTTTGAAGAGATTGAAATAATCTATAAAATGAGATCAGTTAAGTTTGTGGGAAAGTTTCTAAAAGTACAGAATAAAGGATTATTTCCTTAATATGTGATCTTTGAAATTTTCTTTTAAGCTGGTATTGAAATCTTGTCTCGTCCCGTCTTGTCTCGTTCTCGTGAACTCAATATCGTGTCTCGTCTCGTCTCGTGAGAGTTATGTATCGTTACACCCCTACTGATAAGTAAATTCAATTGGAGTGTTTACTTTGTGAAGTACCTTGAGATGACTCTTGTTGTGATTTGGTGCTAAATAAATAAACTGAATTGAACTGAATTATGATGATGAAAAATAACTTTACATGTCTTATTCTACATCCCCATTGTTTTAAAGTGTCCTTGGGTGACATGAAAGGCGCTTTTAAATAAAATGTATTACCGGTATTAATATTACAGTTTAATGTACATTCTGTGTGTAGCAGCTACTACACCCCCTGACCACTTTATTGGGTACACCTCACTAGTACATAGTTGGAACCCCTTTTGCTTTCAGGAATTTGTGTCATAGACTCAACAAAATGGTGAACCCAGTCCTTAGAGTTTCTGGTCCATGATGTGATATGGTCTACATGATAGCGTTCCTTTATTGGTGCAGATTTGTTGGCTGCACTTCCATGATGTGAATCTCTTGTTCCACCACATCTCAAAGGTTCTGGGATGGACTGAGATCTGGTGACTGTGGAGGTCGTTGGAGTCCAGTGAACGACTCATGTTCAAGAAACTAATTTGAAATGATCTGAGCTTCGTGACGTGCATTATCCATCAGAAGATGGGTCCATGTGGCCATAATGGGATGGACATGGTCAGCAACAATGTTCCGGTAGGCTGTGGTGTTTAAACCAGGCTCAACTGGGTGTACCTAATACCTGACCTGCAAGCACATGCAGAACTGAGATACTGCAGCTTTTTTATTATAATGTTAAATATGTGTGCATACATTTCATAGCATGTGTGTTTGTGACAGAAGAAGTCTTTTCCACAAACGTGCGAGTGGGTGCATGGTTATGCCTGTGCATGTGGCTGTCAACACATACACCCTTGGAACTCCTTGAAGACGACTGACAAGAAGCCTCAGGCAAGTTCCTTCAATAGATAGTCAGATTTTGAACTGGCATGTTCCCCGCTGGTCAAACCACAGACGATCATACATTTTGCCTCTAAAGGTCTAACTGTGATGTCTGTAAGTATGGCCCAAAAGCACTTTTTGAGAATTAAGGAGTGTGTGCATAGAGGGATGCCGCAAGCAGAGATACGGTGGACCGAATTGATCAGTGGCGCAGGAGGAGAGCTGTGTGTCTCTGACAGCACTGAGGTGGTAAACAGTTTGGATGAAAGGAGTCTGGTTTCCCATGGCCCCGACGAAGTCCACTGCACTTTCCAACAGGAGCCGAGGGAGAGAACAGACTGTCATGTGCTGGCTGCTCTGAATCTCTGAAATAAGATGAGCTCAAAGGTTCTCCCTGCAGCTAGAAATGCTCATGGCGTGCGTTTTTTATCCAAATCCTCTTCCAAAAGTGCCGCAGAGGGTTTTGAATCTTTGAGTGAGCCTGGTAGTTAAGGGAATAAGCAGGAAATGGAAATAAGGATGCCAAGAGAAAGGCTGTCTATCATTTTCCCTCAATGCTCAGACCTACTTTTATTTGTCAGCCTTTTCCTTCATTGGCCAGATTTTGTGACTAACACAAGCTGTGAGAGGTTTAGTCTGATAATTGCATCGCGATCGCCTTGGGTTCTTGCTGAAAAGGGGCTTTTAGAAAGGGTTTCTTCATTTTTTTATAACCCATCATAAAATAGGATGCCACACTTCGTAAAACGCCTTTAAAACACTGTTGTCAGTACATCACACATTGGGACACCATTGATACGGAGTCCCAAGGTTATCAACTGTATACGCTTGTAGAATAAATCTGAAATTAATTTGAGTAAGAGACTGTCACTTTGTTTTTTCACCTTCGTATAACTGACACTATAGTAAAAACTGCCATCTTTCTTTCTTTTTTTAATCCTTGCACTTTCCTTTTATGCAGGCTATGGGAGAACTGCGTAGCAACAAGTTAAAGGAATGTTAGGTGAGAAAAAAGCTGTCGAGTTATAGAATCTTTACTTAGAACTGGGAGGACGAAGGTAATGGTGATGTGAGTGACAATGGAAAACTTCACCTTGATAAAACGTTACTTAAGCATCATCTTGGATTTAATATGAAGTGAGTGAGTTTAGAACTGGATGTATGTGTCAAAAAATCTTTTTCTGAAGCTTCAGTCTAAAGTTAAAGTCCCAACACTGGTGAAATTACATCTCCGCATTTGACCCATCCCCATGGTGGGGAGCGGTGAGCTGCAGCTGTGGCTGCGCTCGGGAACTATTTGGTGGTTTAACCCCCCAATTCAACCCCTTAATGTTGAGTGTCAAGCAAGGAGGCATTGGGTCCCATTTTTTCAAAGTCTTTGGTATGACCCAACCAGGATTCGAACCCCGATCTCCCAGTCCCGGGTCGGACACTCTACCACTAGGCCACCAGAGCTGGTAAACTGAACCTAAACTAAGCCTTCGAATCTCACTTTCTTTTGGAAAATCTTAACCCCCCTGATACCAAAGCTTTTGTCTGGTGTACATTTGTTTTTACTGGCTATTTGGCATTATGGACTACATAAACTGAAAAAAAAAACATTTGTTATAAAAAATTCAACATTTATTTTAAAATAAATATTTCAAAATAAATATTATAAATTAAAACTGTCTTCCATATTAAGAACTTCATAATAACTCCTCCATGGTGCAAAAAGCCAACATCCGGCATGGCGAAGCAGGTCTCTGGAGGTTAAATAGGTCTAATCACTATGCTCAAATATCAGCTTTAAAAAAAGGAACATTTTTGCTAGAAAACACCTGAACAATGGTCAGTTTAGAAATGTAAGAACATGTAAACTTAATGCTAAAATTCCTACATGTATACTTTTTTGCCCAATACAGAGTTTTTATTTTATTTTTTATATTCATACAAACGAGCCAGGGCTGAGAGTATTTTTTTTTACTATATTATCTGTTAGTGATGTAAGAAAATATCGATACACTGAAATTTCACGATATTTTGTGTTATGATAGAGAATCGATATTTAAAAGCAGTGAATAATTTTTCATTGAGAATTTACGTGCAAACATTTACTCTTTCTTTTGTGTGGTGCAATTCCAACTCCGATTGCTAGGTGGCAGCACTTTTTACAGCCGTCACTCTGACGAAACAACGAGATCTCGTGAAAACGCTGGATGTGTCTTGAATTGTCTGACCTTAGATTTCCAATTAAATGCAGTCTTAAAAATTGCAATTTTTTTTTTTACTTTTGTGTGCAGTGTTTTGTCTCCCCTGTATTGTGATGTTTATCTTATCACCAGTTTCTTGCAAATACACACCTCTAACATCTGCTTTTTTGTATAATAAGTGCATCTAAACTATTTGCCTATGAAAAACATACGTAAATAGTTTGTAGAAAGAAAACAAGAAAAACAGCATTTAGGCTAACTAACTTCATAACATTTCTGGATAGATTAAAATTTTTTGAGGCCGTTTTGCAATGAATCAAATACCTAAATACAATATTACAATCTGTCTGTTTTAACAAGTTCATCAACAATGTTTTCCTACTATCTCATTTAAAAGGCAAATATTCATGAGTCGGTGAACAAGAACCACTTTTACAATAAGAAACTAACATTTGAACTGCAGTGCAGAGACTTTGTGACACCACCACTCACAGACTCATGTGTGACAAAACCTGACTGTAAATGTCAGTTTGACAATTATAGCTGAAAGCTGACACTGATGTGAGGAAGAGAACAAGGCAGTGATCTTTAAATGATCCTGCTGGGAAAATAAATGAAAATATCTCTGTTTGGCACGTTCTAATTCACATAAAGACACAATCACATTTCATATATTTGCAGTTATTGGGGACATTTCTCAGCAGCATCAACCAGATTACCAGATGATTGTGTTTCACCATCTAATAAAGCATTGATGTAGAGATTAAAAGCAGTGGATAGAGTTTAGAAGTGAAGGAGGTCAAACGGTCATGTGGCACTTCACATGAAAAATGTCCGCTTGTCACCTGGAGACACCTGGTATAGATTAAACACCACCAACCACAGCAGACCATCCTACAGCCGTCACTTGTATTGAGGTTTGGTTAAATGTCAGTCATGTTGTGATTTAGCTGGTTTTTTTATTGCTGATGGGAATGCAAAAATAAAATCCCTGATTATTAAATATATACCTCATTCTTGACTTTTTAAAAGATATTGTGTTATATATTCTTAATAAATCTCAATTCAAATACCTGGCTTTATTGTTATGGGTGTCTAAAGGAAGATCCATTAAAAATGGCCATGTCACATGACTTCAAAGGGTCAGGTTAGGATTTATCAAGTGATTTAAAATCAGTTGCAATCCTAAATTTTGCTGGTTGAACCCTACAAATGTTGCTAAAAAGCAAACATAATGCAAAAAAACAGCTTCAGCCTGTACTTACATTTACTCATGAACTTTTATGTCAATTATAATGAAAATATTGGAAACTTTTTTCAGCTTCCTTTGATTTCTAAAGATCATCTCAAGACCCCAAACCTTGTATTTTCCATCACAACGACCCACACTGGAGGGGCTCTGGACCAAAACTTTGAACCATTATTTTAACCATTAAATGTCATTTTTACAAATAAAATCTGGTTAACCTCACAACCACAGCAAAGACAATCTAGTGGGGACCCACTGATTTAAAGGATTAAAGTTAATTACTTATCAAAATTCTTGACTCATCCACTCAAATAGTTTCACACTATGCAGCTTCATCAGACATCCAGAGAAACTCAGTAACAACCATCCATCCACTATCTAAGCTGCTTCATCCTCATGGGTTGTGGAGAGCTGCTGTCCATCTCCAGCGATATTCACGAAAAAGGCAGGGGACACCCTGGACAGAGCGGTCACACAACTACCATGCAGCCCAGTAACAACCAGTGAATTTAAAACTATTTCATAAGGACAATGTAATAGAAGTTCATTTGCTGAACCCCAGATAGTGTTATTATTACAAACTGCTGCTTTGGTCTAAAATTGCTGAATTTTGTTTTGTATGAACCTCATCTGACTGTAAAATACTGACATCTCTGTCCAGCATTATCATGTTTGCTACAACGTACTTATTGGATCTAATTAGAGGCAGCACACAAATAAACAGCCGTGTAAAATTAAATTAGTTAATTAAATCTGCAAACTGATCTCAGTAGCCAATTATTATCTAGCAGCACCTGCGTTGGAAGAAGGATCTGGGTGTGTGGAATAAAAGCAGGATGTACTGTAGGATCAGGGTGAACGACCCACGTATCATTGACCATTTTCTCCATCTCAGCACTTTGCTGCTCTAAAGTCTCTGCCTCCCTTCTGATATGGATGATGTTTCATGAAATATCGCAACATCCATCCAGGATGACATTTATTTACCAGTCTGGTATATCAGCATTGATTGGAGTCCTTTAAAATCAGTCAGAAACAAAAACACCTTTTTGAGTCCATCTCATGTTAACGCCACTGCGATCACACGTTGTTGTTATATTTATCATTACCTTGTTAATTATACGTGATAAACGCTCTGATTCCTTTACACGTATAAAATGTTGCAGTGAAAGACCTACTGAGATCAATAATGACCTGCTGCTCATTCCGGACTTTATTTACTTCACTAACGCAGCTCCCTTCTTAATTTACTCTATTTGCATGTGGGTGAGGGCCCTAGTGCTCCTCATGCATTGGTATTCATATCACACGGACGGGCGTCCAGAATCCCGAACAGGCTCCGGGAGAAAAGCACTCTGTTGATGAGAGCAGATCAATATCCAAGCTGCCTCCTATTATCTCCAACCAAACTGGGAATCCAGAATGATTTTCCCAAGTTAATGACCTTTCCTAAATACCAGAAAGAACTTGGTTGTTTGTGTTAGCTTAAATCGATCTGACACGGAGTGCGTGGCCCTGGAAAAAATTCACTGCATTGACACGAGTCCTGCTAAACAGAGAGATTCTCCCTGACATGGATCACGGCTCCCAAGATGAAGTATGAGCCAGTGCAGGTGACCAGCCAAGCAAGACAGGTAGTCTAGTGAGGGAACAACAGTAGACACACTAAACAATGTGCCCTTTTCTTTATTTATTAAACGTGGGCTTATTTCCATGCAGCAAGGTTCATATTAAACAGCAAGTGGCCTTTTTTTTTTCTTTTCTTAAAGCCCAGCTGAGCCGTTCATGAGAATCATACTGGGCATCATGCCTCACGGCTCTTGGCAGCTTGCTATGGCTCCCCTGGCCACTAGTAAGCACTTGTTGTTTTTATATTCTCACTTCAGCAGCAAGAGCCATCAAAGATAAAAGCACAGTTGCTCTTTGTCACACAGTGACAACGGTCATGAAATTTTAACAGCTTGAAGTACTGATCTGGAATTGGAGGGGGGGAGGACTCGTCCCTGAGCAGAACTCAAATTCAATGACACAATTTCAGGCAAATAAAGTAAAGGAGTCAGTCTATGAATAGAAGTATCAGTCATGTTGGTGTGCCATATGAAGGGATGATAAAATACGACGCAGAAACAATTTTAATATCCACTTTTTTTACAGTTAATTGATGCAGAGCCAGCGCTGCAACAACTGGATCACTAAATCTCAGCTATAAACTTTGTCTCTGCGTCAGAGCAAAATAAAGAACTTAATTTACAAGATTATGGTGGGATTATGGTGACCAATCAGATCCAGTAAAAGTTTGTAATGATAGTGTTCAAAAAAATAAAAATAAAAAGATGAAAGTACCATTCAACACCAGATGATTACTTCGGGCTCATTTCTCATTTTCACAGATACCAACTGTTGCATGAAACAGAAGTTGCAGACACAGATGGGTGATATTAAGACATCGATTTGCAAATTGAGACGCTGAGAAAACAGATCAGAGCAAACCAAACAATAAAATCTGTGTAGAAGATAAACTGTCTCTTGCACAAGACAATGCAAGAACTCACAATGCAACAGAGGACAAATTAAATGGCACACGCGCGCACACACCGTGGGCATTCTACTTACAATATTATTATTGTATCTGACCAATCTAACACAGACATGAAATTAAAGCACACTTGGACATAAGGGCATTTGTTAGTGTAATAATGTTATTTCTGATTCAGTTTTGTATTTTCATCTAATTGTGGTTGCTATTTATAACTGCAGGAGTACATCAAAGTCATGCATGATACCCATGACAGGCCTTGTTAATGTGACTCTTAGAGGTGATTCAGTTATATTTTTTCTAAATGGCACCAGATTGACTCGTGCAGCTAGGCTTGCTAAATCTAATAAATAAAAAGCTGCCATCCCTTCATGATCCATGCATCTACAGTATATCTCCCTCCTGGGCATCCCTTAGCAAGATGACGTTCAGGTTGTATTTTTATCCATTTCAGATGAACCGAGTGAATATGCACCTCCACTTGTTTAGCATGAGTCGATGCAGGTTTTTAGCCTTTGTTTTAGAATTCTAATACTTATCCCTTTCTCTTTTTTTACTATTTCACTGAGCAAACAGATTTGAGCACTCTTGGCATTTTGATCCTGCAGTGTCTGCTCTGCTTGTGATTTCAGAACTGAGACAATAAATACAACAGATTTTTGTTCCTCTGTTCAGATAGTTGTCTGAGAAAACTCTTGTGCTTCAGACATGTTTTAGACATACTGAAATGAGAGTGCATGCCTCATTTTCACTTGAACATAAAACTGCATAATAATACTGATTTCAAATCAACTGGACCCATGTATAACCAGGACTTTATATAAAAGTTGGTACCTTTGTGTGTTTACTCTCTTTTTAGTCCTGCATGCACACCGGATCTTGTGCAAAGTAATTACTGCAACTGAGGCAGACACTGAGTCACAAATAAAATACTTTTATCATTGTTGGACCTCAAAATGTATCAATATCAAGGAATTGTTCCATCTTTTATAAGCAGGATAAGAGGATACAATGCAAAAACTGATTTTTAAGAAAGAAAAAATACTTGTTTTTAGACATTTTATTTTATTATTAGTCTTAAAGGAAAGAAAATTCTTATCTGCAAAAATGCCACTACTTGAAATAAGGTAAATACTTTTAATCTGATCAAATTTTCTTGTTTTGAGTAAAAATAAATCTGCCAATGGGGTAAGCCGAGGTTGCTTGGCTAGAATTCTTAAAACTAGCAAATAAATCTGACATTAGATTGTTTACAGATATGATTTTTTTTTCTATTTTTAGACTAAAAATAAGATAACATGTCTAAAATCAGGTCTTTTTGCACTTTCTTTAAAGGCCCTATCAGTGATATTCATAGAAATCATGGTAAAAACTGCGACTCTTTAGCGCCATGCAGTTTCGAGTAAGTATTGCAGCTACGGTGGCCCACTCAAAAAGGCAACAACTCCAGCGTTCACTCCAGCTATCTGGTTCGTTTTTTTTATAAAAAAGCATGAGATTGATTTATTTCCAGTCTCTGTAGCCTAACCCACACAAAGCATATAACTACTCAAGCAGGTAAAAAACATTTTTTAATGAGTGTTCAGTCTTAATGCATAATGCCACACGTAGCCCCCCCTCCCCATCCCCCGACAAGACGATGCACGCGCACCCCTCCCCCCCCGCGCGACGAGGCGGCGCTATCCTACACCCCCCTTAGTCAACAAACATCACGGCTGTGAACATTTCTAGGGGAAACACTGCTGTTAGCTGTTATGTCAACCTACCAGTCCTGAAGGAAGCTAGCATAGCTGCCTGTCACCGATTCACACACGGAGGAGGTAAGGCATCAGCTGTGGCGTCCGGTGTCATGTGGATCAGAGCAGCGGAGTAAACAAGAGTCTGCCGGTTAGCCATCAGCTGATCGGTGTGCGCCGCAGTGAGGATCGAGATGGAGCTAACATCAACCACTGGCTGTTTAGCGATCGGATAGCCGATGAGGTTTGGCTGGAGCCGGGGACACGCTGTGGAAATAAAGTACCGGTAACTAATGCTAACATGGCTACCGGCTAGCGGACCACCGTTGGGAGAGACACGGCAGGCTGCGGTAAGAGAGGAGACTTTAATAGAAGGAGCTTTCTTGAAGAAGGACTTTGGAACTGATACGTTGGGACCGGATTGGGAGCTTTATTATGAAGAAAAGATCAGCTGAGGTGAGTCATAAAAACACTTGGATGCTGGTGTCTAGCTGTTGCGGGCGGGGTTCTCATCATATGCGGCTGCTGAGTGTTGGAAATCAATAAGACCTGACATATTTGATGTGTCTTTTGATTTCATTGTTTGTTATTCAAACTAACAAAGTCCAGCAACAGTGTAACAGCTAGTCTCGTCTCTTCTTAGTTGCATTGTCAGACGCCATGCTTCCACGGCGCACTGCTGCCCTCTGCTGTTTCTTTCAGGTTACAGTCATAGTGCAAACGCGTAACTCAGAGCTCGTATGTCCCTAAATAGCTACCGTATTTCAAGATGGAGGATGACCATGGAGCGTCGACCACAATTTATGTATTAAAAATGTAAAATTTGAAGCTGAGAGGAATATTTAGAATTGATGTTGGTGAGAAATATTAATGAAAAAGGACAAGTTTGTGCACTGGATACACAGAATTTGGTAGTAAACAGGTAAAAATATTACACATTGTGGCTTTAAAATCAGTTTTTGCAGTGTAATTGCAGTTTGAAAAGGGATATTTTACTTTATTTATTTTAGAGTAAATGGCCTGTATTTGATATAGTGCCTTCCAGAGTCCTAGAACCCCCCAAGGCACTTTACAACACAATTCGTCACTCACACCCTGGTGATGATGAGCTACATTGTAGCTGCAGCTGCCCTGGGGTGCGCTGATGGAGGCAAGGCTGTCGTACACTGGCACCACCGGTCCCTCTGACCACCACCAGCAGGCAATGTGAGTTAAGTGTCTTGCCCAAGGACACGACGACAGCGACAGACTGAGCGGGGTGCGACCCTGCAACCTTCCAATTGCGGGGCGGGCACTTAACGATTTAAGATTTTGAAACAACTTTTGCCAAAAAAAACCCCCATCATATTCATACATTAGAATACGACATTACTTGATTTAAAAAATCTACAATTTTTCATGAGACCATTTGTTTAGTTTATGCTGTTTGTTGCAACCAAACAATGTCCAAGTGACAACATTATTGCACATGTGCATCTGTGGCTGAAAGCCCTCTGCCTGATCGGCTCAGCTTGCCAGCTCTCTGATTCTCCACTATTTTACAAGTTTTTCAACAGTGCACCCAAACTATTCAGATACGATGATCCCTCTGTTGTTGTGGCAAATTTTTTATACAAAAATATCCATCACAATCTAATATCATCTCCTTCTAGTCCCGTTGTGGAACTGCTGCTCGGCTGGTTTCACTCCCCTACCAACACTCTGCCAGTAATTACATGACTCCAGCACTCCTACCAGCGGTGCGATGGCAAACAGAAACAAAGTTGCTGAAGGTCTGAAGTTCTGAGGACAGCCCCTCAAACCGCAGGTGCCCTCCGAGAGTTCACAGACGTGTTTGGTCCAAACAGCATAGAGAAGCAAATTCCTTTGATAAACAGTAGTATTTGATGCCTCTGGGAATGAGAACGGCTTGTATTTGCATACCAGCCAATCTGTCCATCTGTTACAGAATATTGCAATCTCTCAACGGCTAAAAAATTCTGGCCCGAAATCTCCACAAGAACTCTGTTCATAGCTGGGCAATCTCTCCGGGGCACTCGTTCGCAACTCGGCATTCCTGTGAACTCATCCCTCAGCCACACAAGATGTTTCATACCCCTCATTCAGTCATAGATGAGATGGCTTTGAGGGTCACACTGTTTTTGGGATGAGGGGTCTGCTGTGCTCAGAAACAGTGAATGTGGATGGGTGTGGGTATGTGTAGTAGAAGTGCAGCACACAGAGTTGTGTGTGTAAAAACAGCCTTGCAGAGCGCTACCCCAGAACATAACATGGACCTGCTTGATAGGATTTATGTGTGTGTGTCTTGCACAGCCCCCTGTAGAGATCAGTGGGGCATGCAGAGGAGTGCCTGTTCCTAACTGCTGCTGAGCTGACAGAACACACTGTTCAGTGGTTTGGATATGAAAAGGAGTTTTGGGGGCAGCTCAAGGGGGTTTTTGAAATTCTACTAACCAAAGTCCAAAGCTGCTCTAGTGTCACTCATGATCCTACTGACATAAAATTAGCAATGCATATGTCTGGATTAACACTCACACTCGCACTCGTCAACTAGCGATGCAGAATTAAAGTTAGCTAAACTTCTGCGCCTATGCTATTCCTCACATAAAATGCTCTAATAGCTTTATAAAATGTATGTTTTGCCACCTGCTGTTACAAAAATACATATTTTAAGCATCTACTGCAGAATCTATACTTTAATATCAGTGCCACTGCTTGAAAATCCTGTCATTGTTAAAGGGAAATGTCTGTAGGGCTGTGGATGATGTCAGCCACATTTGCACCCATAATCCTTGCAATGAATATTTTAGGGCTGTTTCTGATGGATGGAAGTAGTTCTTAGAACTACAGATGTTCACTCCTCTTTTATGTGTCTCAGTGAGGAAACTCGCACTGAATGTGTTCACAGAACTTTCTCAGCCTCGTATAGTAGAAACTTCCCCAGCATTAAAGGGAGCTGACACTGTTGTAGCTCGCCTAAGTATCAGATGATTAATGCACTAATAGATGCAGAAAAAATAACATGCCAATAGTTCATGGACCAACTTGGACCAACAGTTCAGTTTGGGGTTTTTTAGGAGATGAATGAATATCAGTATGATTCAGAGGATTTCATCAAAGCCAACTGGCTCTTGGGTCTGTTCTGTTGTGCAAATGCATTCAGAAGGAAAGCCCAATGAGGTACTTTGAGGAGCTCAAATTCTTCTAATATCAAAACCCTTTTTTTCATCAAACCAGTGGCTTTTTTTGGCTGTTTTGACTAATAAATCAACAAATCTGGTAAAAGATCGAGTGTCTCAGGAGCCACAGCCTGGTAGAAGGCAAAGAGCTACTCACATTTGCGAGTGAAAAAAAGTAAAAAAGCAAAAAAGTATTTGCTGGAGTGACCAATAGCATACAGCTGCAGGCCCAGAGACCACAGATTCAGACCTGCAGTTCTACACCTGCAGTTTCAGACCACTCCTGTTTTAGAAGTGCTCTCCAGGTCTGCAGCCGTATCCTTCTCGGACAGACTGCCAACCATTCAATATAATAAATCATATGATTTGCAATGGAAGTGGCTTATTGGACAATCTAAGTGAGAACAGACATATTTGTTTTTAATCTCCAGCTGCATTTTCAGAATCATTGCTTTGTAAAGCTAACAAGTCTTTCCACTCCACTGCTTTAAACTGGCAATTAAACCAATTTCATTCCACTTCTTAAAACTCTTGTTTTTATTCATCTTGAAGGAAAGTTCATTCCAGGAGTTCATGCTGTGTGAAGAAGTTTTGTGCAGATTTTCCTTCAGTTCCCTCTGTCTCCTTTTCCCATCCATACATGTTCTGTGTTTTCAGATTCCCCTCCTCCACGAGTCACTCCTGTTCACCTTCTTCCCCCTCTTCTTTCTTTTCTTTTTCTACCTCAGCCGCTAGCTAAACCCCGGAGAAACAGGAACTTGATTCCCCCAGGTCCCCATCAGCAGCACATCACAAAGCCTCTGCTGTGACACCTTTCTGCAGTTCAAGTTAACACCTCCAACAATGCACACAAAAGGAGCGCAAAGATTACTGCATGAACATACTTGGACTCTATGTATTGAGAAACTTGCTCATTGTGCAGAGAATAATGTGACGATTACAAGCAAACCTACTTCAAGTGAAGCGCCACAGGCAGCATCATAAAGCCACTTGACATACAGCCACATAGAGCGACAGACAAAGGCAAACACGGAGCCGTGTGTGCGCCAACACAGAGGAAGCAAACAAAGGCGACACCGGCTTTTTTATGGCATGCTGAGAGGAAACTGTCACGGTCAGCTGCTGCTCCCACTGCGCTTCACTCACTACATCCAATCAACAACAGTCAATATTTACAGCCAGTCAGAGGAGATGCTCCCTGCCGCTAAAACCAACCATCTCACTGCACCTGCTGCCTGGCTAATTAGACATTTATCTTTCATTTAGCCATGCTTGAAGTGTGGAAAAGCCATCAAAGGAAAAACAAGCAGAGTTTTTCATTTTCAGATTCAGTCAGGAGTTTTGCCAAAAAGAAAAATAAAAAACTTTTTTTTCCTTTTTTGTCTCTTTTCTTTCTTTAGTCTTAGAAAAAGCTGGCAGTTTTATCAGTCTTCTATCTGTCAACGCTGTCAAACACCCATTTTGATTTAACAATAGGAATGGGTAAATGATTCAACTGAATTTGTACGTGTAACTTTCACATTGTTTTTGCAAAAATGTTCTAATTTGGTTTGAATGTAGAAATGCAGAGCACTGTTGCAGCATTTACCTCTCTTTAAACAGCAACAGAGAAAAAGGCAATGAAGTATGTTACAAATACATTTTTTAATAGTGCATGTTTTTTTTCTTTTGTAGCTAAATCTTGATATCATATCAAGTATCTTCAAGTTGTGAGATGACCACTTTGCACAACTTCAAAATATGGATGTATTAGAAAATATATCTTTAGGTTGAGCTGACCAATGAAAAATTGCAAAGTGCATGGTAACCAGAGGAAGGCACAACTTAAAAATCAACATCATGTTTAACTCCTTTCGATTCACGTACACCTCATGCACAATGTGATCAGATCAGTGCTGAGTCACTTTTTGTTTTAAATCTGGATGCATTGGTTCATTCCTTTGTACCATAAAATTCAATGTGTTTACCCATTAGATGAGGAATTCTGCATATTGAGAGGCTCTGCAGGGGTGCGCCTACTTTACAAAATCTGCAAAAACATACAAAAGTGTGCTAACATTTTTATTTTTAAAAAATGGATCTCTTATGAAAAACTTGCACCTGTTTACAACTCTTCTTTTGCTGCCGTTTGTGCTGTTTTAGTGTCGTGACCGACTCTTGCTGTTTTAAAGCAGAACCACAGCAGCTCCAGTTGAAGACACTGAAAATGAGCTTCACCCTAGATTAGTTGGATCAACTGATCTTCCAAAAGGAAAACGTTAACATGTTTTATTATTTATAAAATATAAAATGCATCTTGATCTTCTGCTTGCTGGCAGTTCTTTTTTTCTTCTTTAGAATTTTGCACTAGATTTTTTGGTTTAATGAGTTTTTTTTTTTTCGTTTTAAAACAAAACTTTCAGTTTTACTCCAGGTGGTAACAGCGTCTTAATAAACACTTTAATCAAGAAGGTGATCATTTCTTTTCAGATGGTTTCAAACCAAGTTGCTAAGATATTTTCATTTAAAAAGACACATATGAGCAGATTCAATCCTTACTTAAACCAGTGTTTCTCGATTTGGGTCCTCAGGACCCTCTGTCCTGCATGTTTTCCATGTCTCTGCTTCAGCACACCTGATTTACATATTTGAATTGCCTCCTCAGGAGGACCTCAAGTGCTGCAGATGGTTGGTTTACGGTTAACCGGCTATTAACCGCTAAGGGGCGTCAATAACCGGTTAAAGAAATTTTGGAAAACGTGCATCCCTACATTTTACATCACTTTTAAATCCATCATGAAACAGCTTTGAGAGGTTATAGAGTTGAAAGAGGATGACAATTTACAAAGAAATGCAGATTTTTTTTTCGTACGTAATCTGTAATTACTTAAAAAAGGCTTTTGATAACACTAAAAGTTATATCAAATAGAACTTTTTTATAATTGCAGAACATCCCTTATGTGGATTACTGAGGTGCTGATTAGCTTTTAGTACCTTTGCATCTATAAATGCAACAATAAAATCAGATGGAACCAGTCAAAATTGGTATCGGCACATCAGACAAGTACAAGATTCAGAAATCTGAATGGGTCAATCTTTATTTGTACCCTATATTGATTAAAAACAGTCTAAAATCATGTTGTCGACAGTCTGACTGAATGATTGCTGTTGTTCTCACATCCAGAGTTCTTTCCGATTCTTGTTCTGTGTCTAAACTCTGATTAGTTGGTTTTGCTCTCGGATGTCGGCCTCGATGAGCCCTGTGCCACCGAGACGGATAAAATCCGACATGTTTGAAAACATCTTGTCAGCTCTCAGCATCACACTCGAAGAGTTTTCACACGACAGGAAGCCACGGCCGTGTACATAGGTGTGGAATTACAGTCAGAATTGTCTGCTGTGACCTTGGCTCTGTGCACAAATTCCAGGGTTCTGCTGTGCAATCATCGTGCTGAGATTATACAAGCTGCAGCCTCTTTCTTTGTTTCCTCCTCAGCAATTCTCTGCATATTTTCAGCTCCTCAAACGACACAAAAATCAAATATGTTCCCTTTTTGCATTTAAATGCATTTTTTTCATCATTCTTAGGACCGCTCTAGAAGTTAATTTACAGCTGCTTGGTGAGAAGCTCAACTTTAAAACCAATTTGCTAACAACTCACTAAAATTAATGTATCATACAGGCAAGCCAAAAAAAAAAAAAATCCCAATTTTAGTTAAATACCTAATTATTCACATTCAGTGTGCCCGTAATTGTAGCAATCAATTAAAGCGGTGAAATTACATGTTCAAGGAGTGTTGGGTTCTGGAATCAGAGGGGTAACATGATTTAATTTAGCTGCTCATTATTCAGGAAATTATCTGCAGTGTCTCGGGGTTATCAGTCAGTAAAGCAAGGCTCTTTCTGTCCCTTCATGTTTCCATTCGAAACCTATTATCTTATTGTGATTGCTCACTTGTCTGCAAAAGCAGCTGAAGTCCACAGCAGGAGACGAGTGCTGCAAAGGGATGTGAACAAACTGACAACAGAAATATTGCACTCTGCAGCAGATCTAAAGCCACGCTGATGGATCAATACAGTGATGATAAAAATTGAACCTGTTGCTACTAAAAGACAAAACAGAGAGACCAATGGTACTTTTGGAGAGCTGACAAATGGCTTCTACGAGTAATAAAGAACTCCCCCCTGATGTGATGTGGCAAATGAATATTAATCTCCAGCGTGAGGTATTTCCAAGGGACGACGTAAGATGCGAACCGAGCGGAGGTGTGTCGCAACATTACCCGTGTGCAAAATGACAGCAGTTCAACTGACAGCAGCGAGCAGACAATCTGTTTAAGATACAGTCGGTGCTGCTAAACAGACAGCTTCCCATCCTTCGATCATTTTCTCCCAGTCAATATCTCAGTCGGCACCAGAAATATTTATTAAAGGGGAGGATTTTTTTTTCATTTACTATGTACACGCAGGGAAAAGGGGGTGAGGCAGAGGGATGAAGGAAATTGGCACCCTTACAAACCTGGAAAGATTCTGCACAGTTAAAATGATTCAGTTCTGGAGAGACTGAGGCAGCGATTCAACGCGAGCGGCGCGAGAGGGCCATTCTGATTAGCATCCAGCGAGCGCATTCCTCGACATTTTGATGCGAGACAATCTCCTGCATTTTCAATTACACACTCCAACAGGCCTTTAACTACTAAAACCAAACTCATTTGCATGATTGAAATATAATTATGGCGTGCCAAAAAACAGACTTCTGTTTTGGTTTCTTGTTACAATCCCATTCAGACCGTTCTGCTTCCTCGCTAAAATCAATCTCCAGTGACAGGCTCGTGAGTAAGTCCCTCAGAGGAAAACTTTGACGCTACGGAAAACTAATAAAGCTAATGACAGCCGTTTCGCATTAGCATCTGTGTGAGGAAAAAACAAACAAGGAGGGTTTGAGAACCGCAGGACAAAAAAGTAAGAAAGCTAAGTTTGTGACATGTTGCTCTTCTGCTTAGTCAGGAGATTTATTAATAGAACCAGGACCAGATGGCTCTTTTGACACTTGCATTTCTTTCTTTGGGTCAACGAGCAGCTCTAGGGTATTAGTCAGCTACCCGTTAGCAGCATGTTGGTCACTCTCCTACTGAAAAGTTGATGTTTCCTCACCGGCTCACAGATGGCATTTACAAATCTCCTCAATTGGTGTCAGCTGGGAGAACCGCTGCAACAATCGCTCAGCAGTCTGACACCGGATTGGGTGTGTGCAATCACACACATGTTCAGGGTCAGCTCTTGTTTCTGTTGTCTCACACTGAAGATTAGGATGTTAATATTTGTACTTAATGAACAAAATGAACAACCAAATGCTCATTTTGTCCAGCTGGTGACAGCAGGGACCTGGGATAAATGTAATTAGCAAGCAGAAGCATGTGCTGATAGCATATGCATTAATAACAGCGGGTGGAATAAATATATGTTTAAGTTTGAGAGGAAAATAAACAGCTGGAAGTGCACAAAATCTATCTGTGCTCTTGTTCAAATTAAACTTATTTTGTTCTTTACACGGTTCTGTCAGCACATTTCTAAATCCTTTTACTTCTCACTTTATTGTACAAATAAACAAAACATCCTAAATAATTTTTCACTTTCTCCTATTTGTCAAAGCTACTTTTTGCGAATAACGCATTAGCTGACGTTTACATTTTTGCTTTTTTCACTCTTGTAGTTGTTTTTGTTTGTATAATTTCGCTGACGGCAGAAACATCCTCTAATAAAGTTGATAAATAAATAATAAAACGATCGTGATCTCCGCTTTAACTATATTGTGCCACGTTCAGTCATCAAACTGCCTTTGAAGATTGTTCTTGCGACCGGAAAGTGCAAAACAAATTTGAGTAATAAGAAAATCCAACATTTCTATAAAGTCTGTGTGAAGTACGGTCATTCCAATCATGTTCGACGCCTTATCTGTGGATGAGACAAAGAGACAGGTGATTTACGAGTGCGTGTCTGTGCATCTCTTCCTCAAAGAGAAGTGGAATTAAAGCTTGATGACTGCAGAACAACGGCCAGTTCTTGCTTGCTCCATGAATTGAACTCATATTTGCTGACAGAAGACGCTGCTTATCTTGGGTCATTTAGGACCACTAACCTATTTTAAGAATATAAAATGTCAGAATTACAGTGGAGATGGTGATTTATTCGTGTTTTATGGTTTTCTGTTTGCCAGTGGGTTTGGGTTTTACCAGAAAACATGTAGTACTAATTTGTAACATGTGTGTTATATTTAAAGCTTGTCCAGTAATCAAAAGGTTGTAGGTTCAATCCCGGCTCCCGCCAGAGAATGCTGCTGTTGTGTCCTTGGGCAAGACACCTAGACAACCTTGCCTGTTGGTGGTGGTTGGAGGGACTGGTGGAGCCTGTGTTCAGCAGCCTCGCCTCTGTCAGTGCGTCCCAGGGCAGCTGTGGCTACATTGTAGCTCATCATCACCAGCGTGTGAATGGGTGAATGAGTGACTGTGTTGTGAAGCGCCTTGGGGGGTTGTAGAACCTTAAGAAGGATATATAAATACAGGCCATTTGCCATTTTACCAAAAAATAATGTCAAAATCTTTGTTTTGCCTAATGTGACATGACAGGAACTCTAACCAAATAAAACTATAAACCAGGGCATCTGTATCTTTTTATTTGGAAGATTTTTTTTTACATCTAAACTTGGGCTTCTTAATGCTCCATTATTAAGATTACAGGCATGATCATTTTTGCTCAAAATTTAAAAACACTAATGATTACTCACTGACTTTGGGAATGCTGCATGCATTGCTTGTATATGTGCACCCTGCAGTGCAGTTTGTTAAAATAATAATGCCAGATTATTAAAGTGCATTTATTATGATCAGTCCTGACTTTACCAGTTTTGATATTTCTATATTTTGAATCATTACCTACAGAGAGATTTACTTTTCTCACCAAAAAGCTCCATTTCTCTTTGTTTTTGCTTTAGATTTCTGGTCATACTAATATCCAGAGTTGGAGGGAACCGGCGGTGACATGGCAGCCCCACCTGAGTCAGTTAGCCCCAGGGCAGAATTTTGGCTCTAAACACAACAGAGAAAAGCTTCTACAGAAGCCCAAATGTTCAAACAGAAATTTAGTGTGCATCACCAACATTTCATGACTGTTGATTCGTGTAGATATATCCATGGATGGCACTAAAGAGCAAGTGGGGATCAAAATTGAGTACAGTGAAAGTCCCATTAGTCGTCACAAACTGGTGAAATTTATTCTCCGCATTTGACCCATCCTCTAGGGGAGATGTGAGCTGCAGACATAGCTGTGCTCAGGAACTATTTGGTGGTTTAACCCCCCAATCCAACCCCTTAATGCTGAGTGTCAAGCGGGGAGGCATTGGGTCCCATTTTTAAAGTCTTTGGTATGACCCGACTGTAGATTTGAACCCATGATCTTAGAGCGAACACTCTACTGAGTTGAGGCACATGTTACTGATGTACCTTCATTCTTGTGCTGATTTTTAGAGACCACCATAAGATGTATCAGTATCACTAAATCAACACATGAACAGCACATTCTTACATTATAATTTGCCTTATTGTGATGTCACAATAAGGGGCATATTTAAACAGCTCATAAAGCATATTATTTCTGAAACCAAAATCTGACACAACATAGATGAGCAGTTTGTATTTGAGTTTGTAGCGTCTCTGGAGACAGAAGAGACCCAAAAGGTTGCAAAAAGTGAGATTCGCATAATGTATCCCCTTTTAAAATCACTGGGCCATAAATTAATACTATGCACATCAATAATTTATTTGACCAACCCAGTAGATTCTGCCATTCATGCCTGATCTGATGTTTTAGAGATTTCTTTGAATTCTTCTATTTTAGGAGGTGAGTGTTTATTGGTGCCATATACGATGTGTGTTGCAGCATTTTAGTGTTATTTATATATATATATATATATATATATATATATATATATATATATTTTTTTTTTTCCCCCATGGTTTGTTTCCATTTCCTGTGAATTGTACCGCAATGATTTAAGAGACTGGCTGTAGGCCTTCTTGAAAGATTTTTCCACCCTGAGATGTTAAACTATTTACTGATTTTAAGAAAGGCCTAAATGGATGAAAATTGATTAAATAAAGTCTTAACTTGAAAACTAACCTTTTTAAAAAGTTTTTTAAAGTAAGTTGAGAAATATTACTTTTAAATTCTTTATCTCTGCTGTAATGATGGGAACGTTGGCTCTCTTGGCTCAAAAAATGGCTCCTCCTTAAGTAGTATCGGGGTGTTCCCAACTGGGAAGTGTTGTTTGTTTCATTTTTGAATCAGGAAAATGTTCCATTCACTCACCTAGAGCGGGCAGCACTTTAAACCTGAACAGGAACCAGCCACTTATAGGCCTTCCACACTAGCATCAGCTCTACCCTGCCTAGATAGGGTAGTGAGTGTCCACATCAGCATAGCCTGGATTTTTTCCGTGCGCAAACGGTCGTTTTTTCAGCCCTCTTCCCAAGGTGGTCTACATCGGGCTGAACCAGTCCAACACACCCACTCAAACTCACGCCTACCATTAGGGGGAGCCTCCGTTTGGCGGATAGAATCAGCCAGAAGGGGCATCCTGAATGCGTGATTCATTATCATTCTGGATACTGAGGAGTTAATGAGCTTCTGACTGAAGCCATTTTTTTCTCTGTCTCTCTGGAGCACACACACACACACACACACACACACACACACACACACACACACACAGTGCTGCCAGGACACACAGCAATATCAGAATCAGAGAGTCTCCAAAAGCAACACTGCTCAGGCCGCCTTTGTTTAATAATGGAGACTTCTCTGTGCTCTTTTGCCCCGCCCAGGTGCTCGGAGATGCACTCATGACATCACTGATAACTTTGCGCCAATTTTTGGCATCAATTTTGGCGACTGCCCATGTGCTCGATCACGACCGCATTCCTAAGGCAGTGTGGAACGAACGCGGCCAGGCCGGTGTGGGGGGCGGCGCGGAGTGGAGCCGATGCTAGTGTGGAAGAGCCATAAGAGGATGGTCATTTGTTGCAACTTCAAGCTCCTGCTATGTTTGCATGCTATTGAACTTACGGTCAGTTGAGTCTGTGAACAGATTAATGCACTTTTCTTTAATAACTTAATGTTTGGTATTTTATCACATCTGGAAAATCAATAGCTCTCAGATAGGAGACAACAAAACTTAACCCTGCTACCCCAGCTGTTCAATCAGCTATTCAATTCAATTCAATTCAGTTTATTTATATAGCGCCAGATCACGACAAGAGTCGTCTCAAGGCACTTCACAAAGTAAACATTCCAATACAGTTCAGTTCATAAGCCAATCAGTAAAAAAAAGTTTCCTATATAAGGGACCCAGCAGATTGCATCATGACACTGACTAGTGTCATTGTGTTGGTACAATCCTCATACTAAGCAAGCATTTAGCGACAGTGGGAAGGAAAACTCCCTTTTAACAGGAAGAAACCTCCAGAGGATCCTGGCTCAGTATGAGCAGCCATCCGCTACGGCTCACTGGGGGTTGAGAAGACAGAGCAGGCACAGGCACACCCCGCACCCACACACACACACACACACACACACACACACACACACACACATATATTTGGAAGCCTGAAACAAAAAAGATAAAAGGTGATCCACCGCTGCCTAACTGGCCTTTTCATTGTATTTAATGCAAAAAAGAAAAAGCTGGTTGTGATTTAATTGCCTTGTTGGTTGAATTAAGAACAGAAATGTGTCTGTGATTTTCTCTGCTGTGACACTAAAGTTACAAGTTTTGATTCAAACTCAATCATGTCCATGAACACATTTTTTTCTCTCTAAAATAAACTTTAATATCAAGCAGAGAACAAGAAGGAATTATTGATTTAAAACACATTTAAGATATGCAAACAGATTCATTTTCACTCATAGAGTACATTCTGTTTGCATATCCTGGTGTGGAGGGCTTCGTGTGTATTTGTGCATAAACATGAGCAAATTGCCTCAGTGCTTCAACATTCCCTAACAGACAATAAACACATTTGTTCATGTGCGCGTATTTGCATGCACATATTGAGACGCTTGTGTATTTGCATGTACTTGGTGCAAATGCACAACCAGTAAACTTGTGTGCCAGTTCACACAAACTCACAATAATCACGACTTGTTCTGAGTGAGCTTTCCTCATGATGGACTCATTTCCCATTCGACAGCAAGTGAAACCTGCCAGGGGCATTATAATGCTCCTCCTCCTCCTCCTCCTCACATCTTTCAACATTCTTCTTCATTACACTGCCACAACACCACAAACATGACCTGCACCAATAAAATGTTCCATTAATTTTATCACAGCACCGAATAAATTCCCCGCAATCCGAGCGCCGAGGCAAGCATCCGACACTTACTGTAGCCGGTCTAAATTATCATACAAAGGAAATAAAGACGCAGATTTCTTTATTTCATGAAAGCCCTCATCATCAGACACTTGTGCACACAAAAAAAGAAAACAGCTGCATCAAAGCAGGAAATTAATTTATTTTCTGCTCTGCTTTATTCAGTCACCACATGCAGTCCCCAAGTTTATGAAGACACACATTATAATTAGTCTACAAAGAGCTGCTGAATATTCAGAGGTCCAGATCCACTGTCTCGTTTTATCACAATAGGCATGAAAAAAGATGAGCACACCCAAGTTTAGGGCTGAGTTTTGATTACCCGAGCCCAACACCGCAGTGCACAAGAACAGATTAGTAAATATAATGAAAATAGATGATAATGCATTCAATTTATTTTCACACTGGGCTTTGAAGGATGACCCATCCATATGCATGACATCACTAATGATAAATAATGGCCTTGTTTGATGATGATGTTATCTTTAATGTGATATTAGCTCAAGCCTTAGTCTTTCAAACGTCTTTTTTTATGTTTCTTTGAGTTATTTAAAAAGAAAAGGTCTGATTATACGTTGAGCTGGAGCAGATTTTTCCCTGTTAATGTCGCCCAACACACGAGGCCCGACAGCCACTTATGCCTCAATCTTAGCGGCCGCTTGTCGGTGTAATGCTGCCGACAGAGCGCATGCCCTTCATTTTGTCCCAGCTCCAATCTATGGGAAAGTGCACAGGGATTATATAGAGAATGCTTCATGCACAGCAGGAGCTTATACTTCACAACACAGGTCCAATACCCGTTGAGAAGACTGTATTGCCATACCTGCAGAGCTAGATAAGCCCTCAATCCTTCCTTTTATTTCTACCCCTATTATTTTCCACGGTAATATCATATTGCTGAAAAAGAGACACAATTATAATGGAAGAAGACCTGCATGGAGAGAAAAAAACAATTTGGGTGCAGGTTTTTAATTCCTAAATTCTAAACCGTGAAGAAGCTAAATCTGTAAAAAAAAATTCACAATCAACTAGCAGATCAGTTCCTGACAACTGGACAGATAAAGTTCTTTTTCAATAAATTGCTGTCGGGGATGATGCGATGGTGCAGAGGTAGATTGGCAGCGAGAAAAATGAGTTTTATGATTGATAGCTATGCCTTTATTTTCTCTCGATTAGATCAGCTGCAATCTTTAAAAAGAAATAAAAAATTAGGTCATTTTACAGATTTTTCCACAGCCTCTCAAGCTGGAACGTTAGTCGGAAACTGGTTTTCTACAGAAGCAGTTGTGATGCAATCGCTGCAGCTCTCAGCCAAAGCAATAAATACATCTCCTTTTGAATTTCAGAACAAAATCAGAAATCAAATAATACATATTCAAACTACTTCTCTCTTCTATATTTAATCATTTATAACCAAACTTGGTCTAGCCAAAAATCATCCGACATAAGTGGAGCAGCCCACGTACAAAATAAACTGGTGTTCTGCTATTATCTAAAAAAACCTGTCTGCATCTATAGGAGGCCTTTGATCTGCGTTCCAACCCACTTGATTAACCAGCTAGACCTATTACAAAACCATGACTGTGTTTAATATAGCAAAGTGAGGCATAAATTTAAAAGCAGCATAGTGCCGTTCCCCGGCTTTGAAGAGCATGCACAATTTTGCGAGCGTACGTTGCTGGGCCAGTGGAAGTCTGGCCAGGAAGTGTCGGGTCATCAGAATGCACTGATTGTGGTACCTGCCTTGAGAGAGTTAATCGGTATGGAGCACAAAACCTTCACTAAATGTAAATCCAATATAATGAGTTCACTACGGCATAATTTAATCATATCTACATATGAAAGACGCGCTGCCCTGTAGAGCATCACGATGGAACTGATAGTAATTAACTTTACAGACTTAAGGTATCCCCGCTTCAGAGGAAAAAACAATCCTAGATTGGTTGGATAAAAATGTGCGGCACGTACCGTATGACCGCACGTCAGGCAAATCAAATAGAGAAAACATGTTTTTAAGAGGAGCAGACGAGAAATAAGTTAATTAGTTGTAGTACAGGCTTTAAGATGTCAGCATACGTTTAAGATAAACGGTTGTTTTTCATAACTTGTTATTTGCTTTTTAAATTGTGCTGTATGTTTCAGTTTATTTCATTAAATTAGCTTTTTTTGCAGAAATTGACATGGAGTTTGTAATTTATGTATGGATTAAGATTTTAACGTTGCTGATCTCCACAAATAACACAAGCCTGGAGGAGATCTGCTGTGTGGTGGAGTTGGTAATGCTAGCAGTTAGCTTCTACTAGCAGAGACGTTCTCTGCTGTTTCCTGGACGCTAAACCAACAACAGCCTTCCCCGTCACGAGTCAAGATGGGTGAGTCCATGAATGTTCAGTGACAGCGTGACGTAGATCTGTCAGGATTTTCACATCCTAGAGTTTCACCGTCTATTTTCTATCAGAAGCTAATGCAGGAGATAGGTGTAGGAGACTATTTTCACTGTGCAAAGACCTAGTTAGGTCTAGACCGATAGACTCAATATAGACATGATCTGCACGTCCATGCGACGTTGACTGTTTGCAGGGAAATTACCATAAATTTCACATTTTATGATTATTCCAGCAGAGGCTCAACTGACCGTTGCATATGCAGATGTCATTATTTTTTATCACATGATTAGTGATAGCTATTATAGCCAATTAAGCATTTTATGCTAATGATTTTTTTTCATATTCACTAATTACAACATAGTCCACATTATTGCATTTTCGTGGCATGATATTAATTTGCATTGGTATGTTTTGCATTCAGCAATTTTGCATTTTCAGAATAATTTTTAACACTGAATAATATTCAAGACTTTTTGGATTGGCAGTGATTGGCAAAGCAGAGTTTAAATAATCTGCATTGGGACGGCTGCCAAGGTGAGTCCAAAACTAGGAAGTAGGCAGAGAGGAGAGTAAAGAGCAGTGACCAAAGCTGCAAAAGCACAACTTGGTGGAAACATGAATTAACTTGGAGGCACATTGACTAGAAACACAAGCTTGATAGGAAACTGAAGTTAATGGCCATTCAGTATTGACTGACTCTGACCCTTTCAGACCAAATGGTCCTTTTCACAGTTCAGCTCATAAAACCTTGATCTGACATCAGACTCAATCTTTATAAGTTGCTGCCATATTTAAAGTATGAAAAGACTTTATTTTTAAATTCAATAGATTACACCAATTCCCAAAAGTTATGGAAAGCTAATATCGCAACTGAAACAGAAATATAACCTAAACCACATTATAAATAAAAAATAAATAAGGGAAAGTTTTACTTCTTCAAACACTTTTCCAATTTAGGGGTGTCACACTAACAGTATTATAACAAATAATCAATTAAATAAATAAATCCTTACCAAAATTCTCCACCCTTTTAAACTAAGCTACCTGCTGATTTGAAAAGAGAACATTTCCTGTCTGTGATCCAGATCACGCTGCGTGCGTGGAGAGGATCTCCAACATGAGTGATGAACACTGGGTGGCTTCCTGTTGTGACTTTTTTGTGCTTTCATATGATTCCAAGTGAAATCAAAACCTCTAGGATCAAACCAAATCAGTGTGATGTTAACCCTGGTTCCAGATGTGAAAGTACAGTACCGTGCAGAAGTCTTGAGTCATCTCTCACCTCTAATAAACCAGACCATTTAAAGACATTATAAGGATCATTTCAAGTTTTTCATTTTACATTTTTGAGTTTTTACTCACTTTCTGTCCTTGTTTCTGACTATATCTGAGTGCTTTGTTCAGGTAGCTTCAAGCACAAGCTGAGACAACTAGTGAGAAACTGCAAACCACAAGGTAGTACCAAGACATTTTAAAACATTTAAAACATCTTGAGGGTTCTAGAATGAGCTGCAGGTCCTTGCTCTTATAAACATATTCAACAGATATGGAAGATTTGCAACAACGTTCTCTTAAAGACTTGTGGAGGGTGTTGCAAACTCATCTCAAATGCTTTTCAATTTAGTTTCTGCAAATCAGAGCGTGGGATAAATGAGAAACAACTTTGGAATGAGTTGAAGACCAAACCAAGAATAACACGAGGGTAAGGTGATCAATTGTAAACAAACTGAGAGGCTGATGCTTAGCCACAAGGAGCCAAGACAGATAATGAAGATTTTGATTTATCAATCGATCTGTGCCTCAGCCCTCACATATAGTCATGTAACTACTGAAGAAACAAGATTGTGAGTTTCCTCAGCAGCCTTTCAAAGAGGATGAGGCACTTAGAAATCAGGGAGAAACTCAGAGAGCCGCTGCTCTTCCACACTGAGAGAAAGCAGCTGAGGTAGTTCAAGCATGTGGTTACTACCTCCTGAATGCCTCCCAAGACAGTTTCTATAGGCACATCCTTACAGGAAGAGACCCTGAAGCTGACGAAGGACTGAAGCATTATATTTTTAGGTTGGCTGAGGAGTTAAGGAGAGTACAGTTTGGGCTTCTTTATGCTACGAGAAAATAAAACAAATATCAATCATCACAAATAGACTGAAAAACAACTAATCAACACATTTTGGGACAGTCACTGCACACACTGTCACTGTGATGATGATTTTTTTATTTACTGTGCAGCTCTAGTACTTCTATAATAAAGGTGCTGATTTTGGCTACTATTTATTAGGTAGAAATCAAAATATCTTCAAGTCTTCTGTGAAAATTCATGTTAAAACCACCCTGGGACCAAACCAAGCATATGAGCAAAGGAAAAAGAAAGTAGCAAGTGAAATCACACTTCCGGCACTGAGTGTTAAGACAAAATATAACTCTAGCTCTCCACCTCATTGCTTAACTAAATAGATTTGCCATGTGTCCCATATTCTTCTGAAAGTAGGTAGTGCCCCCCGTCTGAATTCATGGAGATTACACACACACGCACGCACACACACACACACACACACTGGCTCAGAGAGTCCCAATTACCTGCTGCAAAATGCTGGCACCAAAGACGCCCCAGACCGTTACCAAGAGCCCACACAAGGCTCACACACTCTGCTTGATGCCCACAGCGAAACAAAGGGGATTTCACGACTCTGTTTAAATCCTTTGGCTTTGGATACATCTCTGCTCCCCCCTATGTGGACCTTTTAAGAACTGGTTTATCCTCTATTACTGTAGCATTGTGCTCGGATCCGGCCCTGGGCATCCTCACAGCAGCACAGCAGGCTATTCCGTTGGAGACGGAAACTGGGACAAGATGACTAAATAAGACAAATTGTGAAATTACTGTTACTGCTCTGGATTGGGTGCATACTATACTAAGCAGAGATTAAAGCACTTAAAACACACACATTATTGCCTCTGATTAGATTTAGAGGCTTATCTGATCAATCATTTTGCCAAAGCCTTTAAATCTGTTAGCTGAGAAATGTTGGCACGAGTCAAAAAGCCTCAATAATAACGTAGGACGTATCAATATCACATTGCAGTGCAAAAACCTGCATCTTCTTTACTTCATCTTTCTGGGAAGTTGGCCACTCCTCGCTGTGTTTGGATTGATTTTGGCGAGGATGTATGTTGGTGAATTTGGTTATCCAGGGTAATTGAATTCTAAAGAGAAGGAAAGGCCACAGATGGTGGCAGGGTAAAAGTAATGAGATCATGAAAACAGACTGGTGGATGCAATAAATGGAGTGGAAATGCAGATCTTAGCGTGGATAACAGAAATAAAGCATGACGTACAGGTCAGCGCAGCCTTCCAGAAGAGACAGCTCTCAGAATAAATCAAGAGACCTTAAGCTTACTGTGACGATGCAAGAACAGAGCACACTGACTCTGTTCATTTCATTGTAATTCAAGCAATAGTTGGTTGTATATTTATTTGCTTTATTGGTGGATTTCAGTTGAAGAATTGATGACAGTGTGCTAGGTTGGAAGCTATAGCTCGGGCTCTTAGCATTAGCTTGGCATTAAGACAGAAACCGGTATGCTAGCCTAGATTTCTCTGATGGTATAATCGGACCAACTGCTACTTTAAATCTCAATACACTGAAGGGGGTGGGCCACAAAATAGAATTCTGCATTTTGGCACCCATGTGGCCAGCTTTGGGCCTGGCTGCACCCAAACTACTGAAGGGTCGATAAATTCAGCTCTTTTCCGTAACTTTGTGTTAAAGTAGCAATCTGGAGTTTTCCCCCTTTCAGGAATTATGTATGATTTTTTAGAAAACCATTAAAGTGATAGTTTTATCTATGTGAATTTTTTTTTGCTAGGTCTACCCCCGTCCCACATACATGAAGTTACATGCAGTTTGAATTGAGCGCTGCATGCTCAGCATTAGCCAATAGCATTAAAAGAGCACTTGGCAGTTTTGGCTTGTTTTTAGCACACCCTAGTGTCCGTTAGCGAAAGTGAAACTTATCTCCTAGCTGTGTGTTTGTCCTTCTAACACCTTAATCTAACAGCTGACATGTCTCCTCAGCCTTCATTAGTGTCTACAGGAGCGGTTCATCACTAAATCAAACAAATCAGCTGTGTTCATGATCTAAAACCTGCAGGAAACATGCTGGAAGCAGACTGCAGCACCAGGCATGTCAGTTGAATTTTTCTAAGTCTAGCAGGGAGTGGCCCGCCCAAGTGAAGTTGCAAATGCGGGATTCTGGCCACAGAGGGCGATGGGGGTCTGAGTGACATTTCATTAACCCTGTAAAGGGTCATTTTGTCAGAGTCTCAACCTCCACACAATATCCTCCTCCAGCCAACCGGCATCCACCTAGAACTGCAACTCCCAGCAGCCCCTCGCCGGAATTCCCATCATTCCCCACCTACGTTACCAACCGCGACTATATACGGAAGTCGCCTTCCCTTCCCGTCACTCAGTCATTGTTTCTTTGGATCTATGATCAGAGTTCCAAGCCGACCAGGTCAATCAACCTACTCACAGCTAACGAGTAAGTCTACCTTTTCTTTTCTGGAACATCGCAGCATTCCCGTTTCCCTTCGAGTTACACTCGGGTGTTCCTATATTAAACCACGTGTCGGCTTCTTCCGCATCTGGGTTAGCCACTCACGCTACAGCTCAACTCGACCAGTCTGACACATTTTAGCACATACTGGCTCAAGAAAATTATTTAAAAAGTTGCATAATATGGCTTTAAACATCCACACACATACAGATATCAGTCACAGAGTGTGTGTGAAGTACCTAGACTGATGCAGCGTTAGCGACATTTCATATGGACACGTATATAAATATAGATATATATGAATAATCAGCATAACGTGAGAATAATAATTGTAAAACAATGTGTTTTAGTTCTATTGGCCAGCTAGAAGTGCATGTTCATGAACAAGAGTGCATAAGGTGCAATTCATTTTTTTCCGCCTCTAGATGGTGACCTTTGACAAAAAACTGCAGAGGAAAGACGGTGAGAGAAACCTGTAAAGACAGTGATAAAACAAGCATCCAGCCACAATTACACAGTAATGAACATTCATTTAAACAGACAATAATAAAACAAGTAAAGAAATGGGTGAAAGCAAAAAAACATGAATATAAACAAAGAGGTATTTTTGTAACTAAGGTATCATTTCTTAGTGTGTGTTTTCTTTATGCCTTTGCTGTTTTATTTGTAATTTATCACACTTTAATGCTTTAAATGAAAACCCACAACAATGCTTTCTATGTGTTCTTTTGCATAAATTGGCTCGTAGTATTCCTTGATTGTCTAATTATGTTTGTTTTGATTGAAGAACTTAATCCTCAGAGAAAAAGAGCTACAGAGGCTAAAGAGGGAATGAGATGAGCAGGAGAGAATGGCTAAAGATGTGAAGGGCATCGTAGCATGGAGAGACTAAATGCAACACGGTAAAAAATTAAAACCCCTAAATCCCCCGTACACATTCAGGCACTTAATTCTTGTGATTCCGATTACAGATTGAGGCCACAACAAAACAGAGAAGCAGGCCTACACACTGTTATTCACATCCTCACACACATGCACACCCCTATAGTGTTTAACTCAAAAACAGATTTTTCTCATTTCATGATGACATCTGGTCCACTGCAGCACAGATTGCAATTTTCTGCCCTGACAGGGCCTACCAACTAGCCATCAGCACATTTAACGTTAACAAGAAATTGACCAATAACAGTTTCTTAAGGCTGCTCGCAATTTTGAGCTCAGGTCTGGCCTGAAGCCCACAGATAGATCAATATCTTTGTCTCATTCTCCAGGCCAATATATCACAGATCCAGGCAAAACATGTGCACCCACTGAAATCAAATCCTTCTATAAAACACAGTCCGAACCTATAGCCTGGTGAAGTGTCCCGCAGCTGTAATGAAACATGCACAGTTTCCACATTAATATGCAGAATATGAACTGTCAGTGCCATCGGCGTTTAGGAGTCACGTGCACATTTCCGATCATCTAAAGCAAACGTTACACTTTTATTAGGTTTTTAAACATGCATAGACTATTTCAATCTATTTATCAACACGGTTGAACTGTTCTCAGCCCCACTTGGCTTATTACGCTGAACTATTAATACCCACAGAATACAGATATAGGTTTGGGAAGATGGAAGTCCACTGCTAATACCTTTTCTTATTGGCTGGAGCTTCCACTTATGTTTACCTCTCTTGAGGCAGTGTTGCTGAAAATTGGTAAGGGAATTGAGTCCTGGTTTGGGGGACACATTCCTAAAGGTGTTGAATAGTTTTCCCACAGGTTTCAATTCATTGTGTCCATTAAGTTTGAAATTAAAACTCCTCTCAGTCTGCAGGGGTTTCCTTTGCCTTTATTTCAACGTTGTTGAGCTCGAATGAACTTGCCGACTCATTTTAAACTCATTTTGAACATTTGATGAACTGGGTGGCAAATCAGATAATGAGGAGCAGCTTTCCTCCAAAGTCAGGCATTCAGATAAAGCGGGCGAGATTTAGACGACAGGAGAGGGAGAGGGGGGAGAGAGAGAGAAAGGACGCAGCAGAAGCTGAATCCTGTGACTGTAGAGGCCCACTGAGACAGAGGAAAACTTTATGACAGAGCTGCCCATCTGGAACGCTGCCACTGTTACAAATTATGTTTCCCAGTTGGACTGAAAAGAGAAGAAGAAGAAGAGAAAAAGAAATGCTAGGGCAATAGCTTCCTTTCCTGACCCGGGCAGATAACGCCAATACCGGATTCCTATCACCTGTGTCATCATCTTTTCTGCAGCACTTGGTGCATTCTAACACAAAAACTGGCACAAAACGACAGAACTATCTTCACAGGGAACGAAAAAGGTTATTGGCTTTCTCTGACAACTTATTGCAAAACTTATTGCACTCCTTCTCTGTGAGGTGATGCAGTGTAGGAACACCTCAGCATGGGGGTTGAAGCCCAAGCGACAGGCTCATGAAAGAAAGGAAAATAAAAAAATAAAAAAGGCACGTATTGTACCTCAGCGGTCTCGTGGGACAAAAGCTGATGGAGCAAGATAAATATGTGATCTTTCTCTGTCAATCTTTCACACGGGAAGAGCCAACAGTGTTGTTAACATTCTCTCTCTGCTCTGATTGCGTAGGTTCATTCTCATTTCCTTCTGATTCTCCGCGCGCGCGCCGAGTCTTCTGTTAGTTATGCTAATTGCCTCTAGACCCCCCACAGAATGTGATCCTTTCCCAGTTGGATGGCTCTGAAGCTGTTTGCCCAAGGAAATGTGTGTGCCAGCGTGTGTGTTTACAGTGCGCAGATACAATGTGGTGAAAATCTTTAATGATGCTGCACACACATGTTTGAGTGTGATTATGTGTATCTACTGACTGAATTCCCAATTCTCCCAGCGCTCAAAGTTAAGGGAAATATCTCATCTTGATGCTGTCATATATCGATTATTCTCTTTTTTATTCTTCACGTGTTTGATCCTATTAGTAAAGCAAAAACCTGCGGGGAAAGAGAAGCAGGCTTCTCGAGCAGTTTTTCCTCAGTGGCTTACATTCAAAAATGTAGGTGACAATGACTTGTGACAGGAGAAATTACTTTAAAAAGTAAAATCTGTCACGCCGCGTTGCCTAAAGACCCCTAGCTTTTCTAAGGTTTACAGATGAAAGATTCCTATTCTAGCAGAAGATATAATGCCAATTATTGTTCCTCTACACAGTTTTTCATTGGGAAATTAGGCTTTTTATTTTAAAATCATTACATATTTGTGATGGTTTTTTAGGACAACTACGAAGGAAAATAAATAAATAAACTCACCATGAGAGACCACACACGTGGTGATGAAAAATCATGGATATACCAGCTTGGGTCCTATAGTGAACTCTGCAAATACTACACTTATTCCCTCCTTTCCACCAGATGCGTGAGCAGCGCTTAACGTAATAAAGGGGTTTTACCTTCAAACGTGAAACGGGAGCAAATGCGTTCCGCGCAGCTGGTCCCGCGACGTCACAAAATCACAGGAGATAACAAGCAAGGAGAAAGATGGCTGTATATATTCAAAATTATCTATGGTTTATTTTCTGTTCTGTTTACCCCGGCTACGGAGGTTTCACAGGAAATGACAAATGTTTTTTACTGGTTAAGCAACAGGAAATCTGCACATGACTTTTATTTTGAAAGTATCTGGATTTTTACACCTCTTTTGTGTTTTATTCTTTGTCTGGCCCCAATCTGAACTGCAGAGTTTGACGTGTTCTGAAAGCGTAGTGTATAATAAATAGACTCGAAACATAAGCAACACGTCCTTATGCTTCTGGGACGCGTCCAAAACATGACGCCTCACAGCCGGTGGAAAAGCACCCATCCACTATAACGGCGGCTAATTGCTGCAAAGAACGTTCCGCAGCCGCTTCGCTACCCTTTCGCGTATGGTGGAAAAGATGGGTAAGCCACTTTAACTCACGTACGTTCGCCGCTCAGACAGTAAATCTCACAAAGTAAAACGTAACACAAAGTAAAAGTTAACAAACTTGGCAGTGAAGGAGCCTGCAGCGCATTTCCGTCACCTCACTTTCTGATTGGCTAGACGTCACATTCAACAGGCAACACGTTCGTTCGTCCAGACCAAGGCAATCTACCATGTTTGAAAGATTTATGATGTCCTTCCTAGCAGACCAGAGCGCTCATAACACACCACACAAGATAGGATTATCTGATAAGATTATCTTTAGAGCCTTTATGCTAATCAGGCACATTCTCAAAAATCTGCATGTTTATCCTGCTGGGTGGACTGGGCTAAAGGAGGAAGTGTTAAGATTAAAGGCTGAAAAAAATGTATATATATTTTTAAAAATAACCTACAAAAGTAAATCTTAAATCTCAACACCTCCTTACTTTATTGTATGAATGAACAAAATGCACCCACATACTAATGTGTAGAGTAAATCTTTTAACATCTACACTAAGGCCTACTGTTTTCTCTAATTTTAGTTTAAAACATGAAGATGAACTGTTCTAACATCTTTTTTGATTCATAGCTGTTCATCTATAACGGCTACTGATACAGTGAGATGTTGTTCATGAGTTTATGAAAAGTGCAGCAGGACCTAGAGTTGGCTGGACTTTATTTGTGTCGCATTCTTTGTCACGTCTGTGCCTTCAGTGTTCCGGACAGAAAGCTGTATTTATACAGCATCGAGACGTCCGCGATTGGAGACAAAACAGTGCTAATTGTTCATGTCTGCTAAACTTGATGGGTGTGTTTGCACCAGGGCCATTGACTTTGTGACACAAAACAGAGCAGTGCTGAATGGTGCTTAGTTTTTGGACACTTAAGCCTTTTACATTTTTTTAAATCAAGTCATCTGTTTGTTTAGAAAAACAAGGTCCACGTAGTGAAAAGAGGGTAGAACAGAAGTTGATCAGTTCTTTACAATCACATTGCTAGCACAGTTGGTGCCAACTGTCTCTAATGAAAGCAGAGGGGAAAAAGACTTTTTATATGTTTTGCAGGATTTTATGCCTGATGCTGTTCACTGAAATCTCTAATGCTAAAACCACCTTTTCCCAAATGCTCTCTCTTTCCGCTACAATGGCTCAGTATTGTTTGAATCAAAACAGAGGTGCGCTCCTGCTTGTGTTTGAAATTCAAATGCTCTTAGCATGTAGCGCATGGATAAAAAATGTGTGGAGCTTGGGACAGAAAAAGCCTAAAACTCAATGAATTGATTTAAAGTCATTTGTTGCCAACAGATACTTAGAGTCGAAACCCCAGAGCCGAGGTGCTTATCTGAATCATCCAGACCCAACACACACTGCTCTGTTGACTAAACGCCTGTTTTTATGTTCTGAATGTTTCACTTAAGATCTTATATGACATGCATATTCAGTGATGGTAGAATAAACACTTAAAAACAAGGAAATGATTTTCTTGCTTTGTGAGCTCCAGTACAAGGACAAGGTGAGTTTTATGTTTTACAAAATCAAAAGATTTTTACTTTTTAACACTTTTTATTGCCAGACGTTTAATGTGACCTTACTTGCCCCTTTACCATTTTCAGTTGTTGCTGCTGTAGACTAAAAGAACCAAGAACAAATGTGGGTTTTCTGGAGTCTGCCTCTTTTTATTTTGGCATTTTTTTAGAGAAATTGTCAGGAAATGTTACTCCATCCTACACAATCAATCTTTCAACAAAGTGCTTCTCATGACTAAATTTAACTACAGAAATGTGAGTGCTCAGTGTCCATCATCCCTCTGACTCATACTGTATGTATCTCACAAACATGCAAACCAGAAAGACTTCGCTAATTAAATTCATTGCAATAAAGAGGTGAAAAGTTGCTGGCAAAAGAATTATTAAAGGTGGGGTTCAGTGAGAAACCGTGTTATTCTCTTAAAACATGGTCACTCTGAGTTTTGCGTGGATGCTGAACGTGAAAATGGTCTTCAACCCCTATTTCCTGCATTAGCCACTGATAGAAAATAGACGGGGATACACTCGGGTCGGAAAAAGCCACACAGATCTACGTCACGCTGTAAGTTAGCGTTCATGGACTCATCCATCTTTGCTAGCGACCGCAGAAGGCTGTGTTGAGTTTTGCAGCTAGAAGAGAGAGCAGAGCACATCACAGCTCGTACAAGCTATTAGCATTAGCAACTCTGCAACATGGCAGAAGATGTTCTAGCTTGAGTAATTTGTGGAAATAAATACATTTGCATTTTTACCCAAGAAAGAAGAGTGAATGGAAGCGGCGGAAGAGTCACATTGCTGTTAGCCAATCAGAGGCGAGACCTTTGCATATCATGAATATTAATGAGAAAAAGTCCAAATCCTGTTATTTTCTGCCCCCTCACTCCTCCAACTAAGTTTATTTTCTGAAACAGGAATGCAAGAGCTTTTATCCACTCAATAGGACTCAGAGCATTTATTTAAAGACCACAACACATTTATTGAAAACATGGGTGTATTTCCTCTTAACAGGAAAAAAACATGAGAGTGCACCACTAAAAAGTCTAGAAAACAGAAAGTTTAGTCACATTATCTATGAAGGAGGAAGATTTGGGAAGAAAAAAAACCATTTATGCTCTGCTTTACTGTATTTGAGAAAGATTCATGAATTTCAGTCAAGAAATATCAGCTTTATAAAACTCAGAAACCTAAAACTTGTGCAGAACTTTTTCAAAACTCTTTAAAGTGTCATAAAACAAATTAAGCATCTATTTTACTCAAAGTTTTAAAATTGCCTAAAGCAAATGTGTCAGTCAGGAAGGAAACTGTTGCTGGTTGGTGTTTAAAAAGCAAAAAGTACAGGATAGTTCCACCAGGAGCCTCTCAACAGGTTAAATAACCTATAAAATAAGGAACGACAGCTGCTGAGCTTCATCATCTCTCACCATCTGCTACAATCTGTTGTTTTTATTAGAAGTGCATTGGGATTTGGTTGCTGTGCAACACTCCTCTTCATATATCTTAATTGATTTTCCTAATGAAAACCTGTCATTTGTTGCATCATTGTTCGATGGCTGATTAGAGGAAACTTAACCCTTCGCCCTAGTTTTCAGTACCAGTTTCACAGCTGCATTAATTATTCATTATTTATTTATTAAAGGACTAAATACCAGGATTGTAAATTAAATACACAACTGAACATGTCGTCCAAGAATGCAGAGACACAAAATTTAGTCCAACTTTGGTCTTTTTTAACATCCTGTTTCATTTGAGATGATCTGTTTGACTCAAAGCCTCTTTATAACCATCATCCCAGATTTTTTTTTCTTTTTTGCACTATAATATTTTATTTTGTTTAACTAAACCTGGTGTTATTCAGTCATACTTGCATTTCATTAAATTTGATACTTTTGAATTTAATTTAATTTTTGTATTTCAAGTTTGACTCATCAGAAAAAGTTGGAGGAAATAGAAACACACACCAAACAAAAGCTCAGCTCTTAGGAGGGTACAGTAGTGGATGAAAAACACAAAAAAGTGGCCTTGAGTTTTGGAAATTTATTCAAAAATGATATAATTTTATTACATCAGTCCTCCAGCTCCATTAGCAGGGTAGCTAAGGGCTGAAAGACGTTCACGTGCAGTCCTGCGTGCATGAGCGACTGCAACCAGCTGAGAAGGAGGTGTTGTGTTGCGTTACCATGACATTACCTAAATGTACAAAGAAAACCGCTGGGGTTGAAATGCCGCTACGGATAAAAGCATGATTATTCTGAACAATATCCAAGTTCACCACCTGACAACCACTTTTTCTGTGCCAAAGTTAAAGCAACTCATTAAAGGCAGACAGCTGCATTTTTCACACTATTTCAAATGTCTCAGAACACCTGTAACTTTGACTCTAATCATTCTGATATTACTGTGTTTTGATGCACTTTGAATTTATTCAGAATGTTTATTCCCATGTGAAAACAAAAGCACTTTAGTTGCTGCAAACAGGGCCATTTCTTTTGGTTATAAGCAAATGTAATAAAAGAGATTTGCACCATGTGATTTAATCAGGGTTGCACCTGTTTTATCCAAAGTTTATTACGCTGCATTAAAAGAAATTCCAATCATACAGCTATGATCACAAACATGAACAAGGCAACAGATGGTGTCGGCTTCACCCTGATCTCAGCATCACTGAGTCTCGTATAACGGAGACGAGGAGGTGAAGCCACAGAAAAACCTTGGCAGGTTTCTAAAGCACTCGCAACAATCACATATCAAGTACCTTCATAACAACTGTCAAAAAGTGTACAAACTGCATGATGAGCAGGTTTAAAGGGTTCCTATTCTAGTGTTTTATTTCCTTTTGAACATCTGCAAATACAAGCAATGTGTACAAGCTTTCCTGTTTTATCTTCTGTTATAGTTTTCTATTCAGCTTTCTCCATGAAACAGAATTTATTTATGTCATTGAGAAGTTTTAACCCCTAAACGGCCTCAAACGTCAATATTAATTAGTTGCTGAACACTTTGGAGTACATGACAAACGTGGTCCACTCTTTAGAGGTAACAGCGCTAAAGTTCTAACCTCAGTATTTATTGTAATAGTAGTGTGTTACCACTAAGTTAAAGGTTGAATATGGAACAATTTAATAAATAGCTATAGTTTTAAAACAAAAATAATACCTCCATGGTGCGTTTAGAGGTGTGCAGAATGAAGGTTCAGTGTTTCCTTTAAAAGCTATATTTTAATTAAAAAATAATCAAGTATTTATTTTGACGGGCACAACACTGGGTTTATGTTTACATCTACCAGCCAATAGAGGGCACCATTGCGGGTTTCCAAATACGGTAAACAGTCTGCTTGGCACAGCGAGGCTGGCTCTGTGGAAAATGGCGGACACGGCAAGTCAAGCAGCTGCGTCTGAGTCCAGAAGATGTTGTTATCCTTCTCAGAAGAGGAGCGACCATAAAAGATCTAAAACCAGAGTGAGTTTAGGTCGTCACTGGACATGGTGCTGGCTGCTCACTTTACGTATCTGCAGCAAACCTGGCATCCCGACGGCTGGAAACCTTGTTCTATTGTTGCAACTACAACCTCCACACACTAGATGTCGCCTTGGTGTCCATGTTCCATATTCAACCTTTAACTGGCTGTTCCTACAATAGAATGAACAATCTATTTATTTACTTTTTCTAATGCAACCAGAAAGCGTTTGCAATCAGATGACCTCGGTATTTGGTATTTTCCTTATCAGACTCTAACTAATTTTGTCTTTTGTTTTCAAAAGGATGGGTTGAATGGAAAACAATCAGATGGGATGATAAGTAAATAAAACATTTACCATTACAAAGGCGTTATAGGTGAAACTGAACAAGCCATGAGTCAGAAAAAAATGTAAAAGTTATAATTCCCTGATTTTTGACTCAATTGCTGACAATAAGTGAAACATTAGTCCTCAAATAATGCCCATTTCAAGAACTGTCAAAAGGCTTGGTTGAACTAATGAAAGAGAAATATCATTAAAGCCTATGCTGAACTGCATTTTATAGGTCAAATTTACTTTTTAACTGGTAAATTCCCAATCAAATACAAAATTCTCCAACTGTTGACAGAGAAATGTATGGCTCACCTGAAAGAGCTTTCACTAAAACGAAATGAACAAAATTTAAAATGGTAAATGTGGTAGAGTCCTAGAATCCCTCAAGGCGCTTTATCATCATCATCATCATCATCATCATCATCATCATCATCATCATCATCATCATCATCATTTATTTATATAGCACCTTCTTACACTTATCATGCCCAAAGTGCTTTACATGATACAAAAAAAAATAAAAAATAAATAAAAATACAACCCGCTCTACCTCCTGAGCTACTGCTGCCCTAAAACATGAATACCCTCTGGCTGCTGTGTTTAAAAGGATGTTGGATGCTTAACACAAACAAGGGTCAGAGAGAGAAATAATGACATGACAGGGGGTTATTATTAAATTGGGGCTAGGTGTTGTCCTCTTTTAGATATTAAACTTCTAACCCACTCTGGTCAGGCCCACACAAATCCAAAAAAGCCAGTGTCCTCCCACATCTACAACATAACCAGTTCCCTTTTCAATATAAATGAATAAAACAGTTCATAGTAAAGGTGGACTTTAATTGTGAGCAAAAGCTCTGCTGCATCAGGATTTACAAGCTTATTCGAGTGTTGTGAGACCTGGGAAATAGCTAAATTCTCAGACCTTGAATATACTGGTTAAAGGCTCGTTGCATAACACCTATACAGAGAGAGAATTCACTGATGAATTGATAGCAGGGTTCCATAGGAGAGAAATTACTTGCAATGCACAGGGGAAATTTGTATAGAAGGAAGTCCAACACCAACAGATAGGAGCTAGTTCACTTGTGGAAAGCAAAATCTGAGACTATCACAGAAACCATCCTTTAATGCAGAATGTGCAAAGAGCCATCTACTGGAGGGATGTCCTTTTGACTGAACAAAATCAGGGTGTACTGGACAAAAATAAACAAAATGAAAGAGGTTGACTCATTAGAAGACAATCTAGCAACAACATAGAACTATCATAATTGAATAGGAGCCACTGAAAATAGCTCTAAAAGGCCAAACAGCTGCCCAGAAACCAAGTCAAATGAGAGAAGTAGAACCAGTATCTCACCGGGAATGCTACATGGTCAATGGTCTGGATTTATATAGCACCTTTAAAGGTTCTATAGCCCCCCAAGGTGCTTTACTACACAACAAGTAATTCACCCATGCACTCACACACAGATGGTGATGAGCCATAGTGTAGCCACAGCTGCTCTGGGGTACACTGATGGAGGATGCACTGCCGAGCACTGGTGCCACTGGTCCCTCCAACCCCCACCAGCAGGCAAGGCAGGTTAAGTGTCTTGCCCAAGGACACAACAGCTGCAACAGATAAAGCAGGATTTGAACCTGCAACCCTCTAGTTACGGGGCGGGCACTTAACTCCTCTATCACCATTGCTCTAGTGTTGACACTGGTTAGATGCACAGAATCGAGCAACTGAAATCACCCAAAATTTACACGTATCCCCCTTTTGCAACACGTTTTATGTCTGGCTGAGTCACATTGGCCATGTCATTGCAATTTTTTTGTGCAACTGCAGTTATGTTATCCTTACTGTACTCATAATTTGGCTGCCAACCCCTCCTATAGCTATTTGCTAACTCAACGAATCTGAATTGCGAAGGCTTTGAGATTAGTTCCAAATGAATTCCAGACATTAGCAACAGCCCTACGACTTTTTAAGAGAACATTTACCTTGCAAATTGTGTGAGCATGTCCCAAATTCAAGTGATGCCACAATAAGGTACTGAGCCAGGATCCCCTAAAGGTTTCTTCCTGTTCAAAGGGAGTTTTCCTCTCCACTGTCGCTACATGCTTGCTTAGTATGGGGAAACTTTTAACTAATTGGCATAATGAACTGAACTCGATTGGAATGTTTTACTTTATGAAGTGCCTTGAGATGACTCTTGTCATGATTTGGTGCTATATAAATAAACTGAATTGAATTGAAGGCCCTTCAACTCAAGCTAGGAAACTGACAACCCTTGCGAATGTTTCAGAATTTGACTGCAACAGCCAGAACACAATGAAACACTCCATATATCAGCCATCAAAATGTTTACCTTTATCCAATACATGACTGGAATAAAAAAGACAAAAGAAATTAGATTCTACCGCTGTCAATGTACAAAAAAAACCCTCACAACAGATGGAGGGCTCCACCTGAACTCCGGCACCTTGAGACTTGATAAGGATCGAAAAGAAGGAAAGAAAAGGTTAGTGATTGTGAGAACTTCTAGAGAATACCTAAATACATCAGGGACAAGCTGTGAAGGGAGTGAGTCTGACAGCAGAAGACAGTGATGAGGAGAAGGCAGAATTATTGAAGAACCATGTCTTCTGTGTGATGTATCTTTAGCAGGAAGAAATGTGGCTCTTATCAAGAAATCCTAACAGGGCTGCATAAAGTCTAGCATGTCAGGCAGCCGATACAACCCAAAGACGCTTCTACCATCCAGCACATGGTAGCAGGATGTAAGCTAAAACGTCAGAGTACACAGAGAGGAAACAGCAAGCAACTGGAAAAGTGTACAGAAAATTTCTGTATCTTCAATTCCCCAAGTTCCAGAGGAGCATGTAACAACCAAAGAGTTAAGATCCCATGAGGCGCAAAGTTCTACACTGTAAACAAGCTGCAGAAAAACCCCACAAAACATCAAGTTATGTGGTTGACACAAGAGTTCAGCGGTGGTGCGTGTGGCGATCACAGCTGACGGCAAAATCCATCATGATGAGATCAAAGAGGGAAGCAATATCACTGCGATGTGAAAGGTGAGGTCCAAAGTGGTCCCTGATGTATTAGGAGCACTAAGACCTGTGACCCTGAACCTGAAGAAGTCGGTCCAACAAATATCAGGAAGCATCTGAACTCCTTCAAGAGCAAAGACAGGTAAATACTGAGAACACTTTCCACCTGGCTCTCTAAATAACATTAAAGGATGAGGAGGATGTTGTAGAATAAAAAAACTTTTTGACACTTCACAAAAATGTAATACTGCTGAAATTCTTCATGTTGTTGATAAAGAATAATCTTTTACATTTTCAAACATGCCTTTACGCGAGCACTGCTGCGTTACAATCATACTTACTGTGATAAAAATGTGGACATAAAATTATACCATTGCTGCTTGGCTGCCTGATATCACCCTCGCTGATGGCAGTGAGCGTCATGCATCAGTTCACTTTAGCTGCTATGGAGGACACGCTGAAGACCTCAGCTGTGTGGAATACCTTTACATAAAACACTAAACCAATGCAACTTTACAAGCTTATTCAATTAACCCCAAATATTAGATGTGTACATGTATAAATCGTGATTTTTATTTGTTGTGTGTGTTGTGCCCATTATAACCATGTCTGTTTTTTAACCATGCAGCTAAATAAATAACTGAATTTAAATTTCAGCACAGCTTTAGATGTGAAAAAATGTGGAAAACATGCTCAAAATGCACACCCAGACACAGAAGACCAAAGAGTTCAGTTGAAGTGTTTGGTGCCAATGCTAAACAGCCTTTTCATGCTAACGGAGAAAGAGCGTTTCATGTATATGTGCTCAGCATTCTGTCATCCGCTGGTCAAGACAAACTATTGCAGCTTTTACTGCAGCCAGTTTCACCCCGGCTGATGCAATGACTCAAGGGACTGACAAATTCAAGTTTAAATTGTTCATTTGTGATGCAACTGGGGCTTAAATTTGCACTGTTTGATGTTTGATTACCATTGGTTTCAAAGTTCAGCTGTTCTTGTTGAGCATGCAAGTCAATCACAGGCAGCTGAAGATGCACTCAAACATGCCTCAACTAACATGCCGTCCTTTGGGAAATTATAACAAGCAACACACCAGCAAGCTTTTAGATTAAGTAGTCATTAATTAGATCAGAAAAGGTGGTGAAAGTGCAGCCTTGGGTCTTTATAAAGATGACTGTTCTGCATCGGAAAGTTGTGGAAACTTGGTCCACTTCCTTTGTTGCCTTTTAACTGAACAATATTAATGAAAATTATTCTATTTTCAGTACAAACTCTGTTGCCCATTTCCAGAGGTCAATGGACAAGAGACGAGGTACACCCTAGACAGGTCACCAGTCCCATCACAGAGCAACACACACTCAAAAAAGGTCAGTTCAGCATCCTCTATTAATTTAACATTCATAGAGTATCCAGAGAAAACACACACGTGCAAAATTAGAACATGCAAAATCTGTCTAAAAAAGTGCTAACCAACTTCACCTGGAGACCTGTTCAACTGATTTGATCTGTGCAGCTCTGTGAAACCTTCAACATAAATAAGATGTAACTGGTTTGGCTAATATTCAGACATTCTAAAAGCTTTAAATATTCTCCGAAGATAAAGTTTGAAATATCTGATTTAAAATGGCAAAATAGTTTTTTGACCCTTTTTTGCACAGATAAAACCATATACATCAAAATTGGGATCACTACAAAATCATGCAATAGGTTTTATCTCATTTTTATGCATACTGGACCAGGCCCCTGCATGTTTGTATCACAACCTGCTGCATACCCGACTCTGAAGGAGCATTTCAACATGTCCTCCTGATGGACATGTTAAAATACTCCGTATAGTCTATCCGACGCTACGTGACTGTGAGTGGGTACCCTATATGTTATGTTCCTGTCAGGGTGTTCGTCTTTCCTAGAAACCTCTGGGTAAAAGCAATCAAATGGCTGGAGACTTATAATATCCTCTGAGGCTCAGAACAGCAGGGAGTTGACTGACACGGTGAAATCTTTTTTTTTTCTACACTTTCTTTTTCTTGCAGCCACTACCTGTTCAGCTTTTCCAGATCTGCTGTGTGTTTGCTCAATGATAGAGTGGTCGTTGGTTCTATGAAAAACACTAATAAATTCTAAATTATCATCTTTTTTTTCATTCAAGAGTTGAAAGAAGTTGTTTTTGTTTGTTTTTGATACATTTAAGTTTAAGAACTTGTTAATTCATCACCAATAATAAAATTTAGCTTTAATTCCTTAAACCTTTCTGCAAACAAACAGCATTTTTTTCTCCACAAACGATGTTCCATTATCGTTGGTCGAGGTCTGCTCCAGGCGTTGGTCGACTCAGCTATAGCTAAGGTTTAAAAGCCATCATGGTGAACAGACTTGAGCCTGCATCTGATTCAGTGAGTCAATATAAAAGTTTTTAATAACCCAAAGAGTCTAAAAAGATGGGAGTGTTTCAAACTTGTAAACAATAAAATGGAGGTTTGTTTGCTCTGAAGGTTTCTTTAGCTTACCAAGTGCAAAGTGAAAAGAAGGCAAACAGACTGCTGAGCTGCAAAGGAATACTGAGCTACTTTTTTTTACAAGTAGCAAAATTCACTGTGTGAAGTCAGGCAGGTTGTCTGGAACATTTTGCAATTAATGTAGGTCAGAAGAAACTTTTAGACCAGAATCGGGACCCACATTTTATGAGTTAACACTTTGTCAGCTTTTATGTTAGTATGCAGGCTTTAGGTAGCCTAAAATATGTGTTTTACATCTAATTTAATCTAATGTTAAAAGCTAAATTCATGTAAATGAATCAAATTTATATATATATATATATATATATATATATATATATATATATATATATATATATATATATATATATATATATTAGATACAATTGAACATACAAACATGGCTGATATGAGGCCCAGTTTTGATTATTTGCAGTTCAAACTTATTTCTAACATAAATAACTGTGTTATCTTTAATTAGATTTATTTCTGACATGCTTTGTCAAGAAAAAATGTATTTTTATTGCAAATATTCATTTTGTGGTGAACAACAAAACTGTTGGAAAGTAAGATTAACTAAAGTAAAATAAAAGTGTATTATTAAAATAATTACTTGATTAATTAAATGATGGAATCAAAGATCTGGTTAAAATGACCATAGCAGCCATTTTTCAGGTGATACTTTTATTTATTCTTTCTGCAAACGTGTTTTTTTCATATTTAATAGTACAAAATGGTCTTTGCAGATTTTTTGCCTCTTTTGATTTTTTGGTTTGCAAAAACATCGCTTTAAAACATTTCAATGATTCTCTCAGACATTTGCCGACAAAGTGCCAATCCTCTGCCCATCTCTGCCTCCTGAAAACGCAGCCTTTCACTGATACTGTCATGAAGAGGAGGGTGTGATGAAGAAGATCCAAATTGCAGGAGTCACCGGAGACAGACAGATGGAAAACTAGTCTCTTTTTTCCTCAGAGAAAGGAGCTCAAAGAGCTGCAAAAGCAGGTAAATTGCAAAAAATAATTAAATAAAAATGAAATGAACTGAAATCCATGTTAAGAGGAGAAGAAAACGTGAGGAAAAGGTGAATAGATTTATTTGGTAGCGATTTTGCTATTTACTGAGAAGTTGGTGGCAATTGAAGAACAGGTGAGGAGAAATTACTAATGCCAAACGGCTCAATGAACAAAGGCCTTTGGCTTAAAATACTAAGACATGATTTGGTTTCACAAAGATCTGCTCAAAATAAGGCTATAATTGTCAGGTTTGGAATGCGTTCTCATCCACGCTTTCATCCAGTCTGATAATATAAACAAGACAAATTGATTTAAATTTAATTTTCTTTTTGTAATTTAACTGTGATCATCGCTATTTTCATAATTAAACTGACAGCGAATGTCACTGTGTCAGTTAATGTAGTTATAACCCCTTTTGTTCATGTTAGACATGTAAATTGGCCTGTACCACCATGGTTGTTGAGATAACTGACTTAGGTGCTCCTCCTCAGCCTGGACTGGTGGTTCTGACACCACTGACGTCAGGATGCTCCGACAAGGATCCGTCAAGCTCAGGTTTCTTTACTTATCCTAAATCAAGGATTACTTTAATTAAACAGCAGGAAGATCATGTAATATTCTTATTCTAGGTAGGGATCTGAGAGAAGTCAGATTACATTTCTGCAGATTTTTACAGAACAGACTTGCAGACTGCACACGAAATTACATTAAAGTTACTAAAATCAATGGATGTGATTTTCTGCTGAAGATCAAAGTGTAGGGAGACAGTTTATCTACACAGATCATACGGGGCTGTATCATTAACAACCAATTCTATAAATGTTTTTAAAAACACAGTGTGTGTTTGTGAATGCTCTTCATTGATCTCTGATCAGTCATTTTGTTTAAAGAGGAGGTTCACTGAGAAACTATTACTTGTTATTTTTTATTTACAGCCAGTTACTCTGAGTTTAACATGCAGGCTGAATGTGAAAATAGTTTTAACCTTTATTTCCTGCATTAGCCTCTGACAGAAAATAGACAGGGAAACACTCAGGTCAGAAAAAGCCACATGGATCTACGTCACACTGGAAATGATCATTCATGGACTCATCCATCTTGGCTCTCGACGAGAAGGCTGTTGTTAATTTAGCATCCAGGAAACAGCAGAGCACGTTTTGGCTAGTAGAAGCTAACCGTTAGCATTAGCAACTCCACCACGGCAGAACTCCTTCAGGCTTGAGTTATTTGTGGAGATAAAACATCGTTACATTTTTTACTCAAGGAAGAAGAGCGAACGAAAGCAGCGGAAGAGTCGCATTGCTGTTAGCCAATCAGAGGTGAGATGTCTGCAACTCATGAATATTAATGAGTAAAATAGATCTAAATATATAAAACTACCACAAATTGCAGGATAAACTAAAAATCCTGCTTGACTGCTTATTGATAGTCAAATTGAGTGTTTTTTCTGAAATTGAGTTGAGTGAAAGTGATACTAACTCGAAGATTTTAATGTTGGTGATCACGATGTTTTCATTTGTTGCTGATCTCCTTCAACCTGCCTCCAGCCCAGAAAAGAGCTTGTACCATGGGGGGGTTAATTGCACAGGCAATCAAACTACACAAATAATGTTTATATAATGAAGAATCTTACTTCTTGTTTGTATGAAAAACGTTAACCATCACCTACAAAAATGTAGCAAGACATTTTAGACAAATGGATACATTTTAAAAAGCATCTCATTTTCCAATAAGCTGTGCTTAAACAAACAAAATAACAATTTTGTGATTATAAAGTATAAAAAGTTTCATCATATTTATGCTTTTTTTCCTCATTTTAATCACATGGCTGCACATGATGCAACTTGCATTTTCTCACAGGAGAATATACACACCATTAGGGCAAACCCAAACACACCACCTGTAGATACACACAAACACACGCGCGCACACACGCGCGCGCACACGCGCACACACACACACACTTTTTTGTTGTAGACTTGTGCAAACCTAATGAACAGGATGCCTCTTAACCTTTTCTTGCTTGTGACTGCAGCCTGTTATGGTGATCTGCAGTCACACACACACACACACACACACACACACACACACACACACACACACACACACGCACACACACACACACACACACACACAGCGCTACGAACCCAGACCCACTCCTTATACCAGACAACTGTCACAGTTCATTCATGTTAATATTACAAGTCATTTTGTATTCTGCCACAACAGCTTACAGCTAATTATATGTCTCATAAATTATATATGTGCTGTTGGCTGAAAGGATACAATTTGCATTTCATTAAATATGCTCCACGCCGAATGAAATCACTCAGGAAAGGTTGATGTATTTACAGCGTCTCTTATTTCACGACCATTAGCTTTCATTTCCATAAATCTGGCTCAGCTGAGCAGAAGCTGAGGTTCCTCTGGAGGGGGTAGGTGGATGGAGGCGCTTACCTGTGCACAGGAAGAGCGCGGTGAGTCCCACGCACTGGCGCGGCCCCATGACTCCCTCCTTCTCCCGCTCTCTCGCTCCGCGGACTGGGGTTACTCGGGAGAAACCGAACGGGTCCTTTCAACGGAGAGCAGCGCTACTTTTTGAGTGCAGCTCCATCTGAGACAAACTTGGTGCGACACCACCTGCCACGGACAGTGCAAACAATCCATTAATTGTCATTCCCCAAAAATGGGGAAAAGTTAAAGTGTAATCCAGAAAAATGATAAATCTCATTAAAGATAAAATAATCCAACTTGGTTTATTTCTAGGCTGATTATTTTCAGTTTATTTCGAGTTATTTGAAGTGTTTATTCTAGGAGCCGCATGGTGCGTGAAATAAACAACCTGTCCCTGAAAACACGTTAAATGTTTGCTCTAACACCTTGTGCTCTTGTTAAAAACACATCATTAAGCACGAGCGCCAGATCAACAGCCTGTAAATAAGTCAGAAAGAAAGTGATGCAGGGATGTTTCTGCCTCTTACCGTTTCTCCTCTTCCTCAGAACACGGCGCCGCGCTTTTCCTGCCGATAATGGCACGGGACTTCCAAATAAACCAGCCTGGAGTAGTTTCCTTCAGGATAGAAGTAAAACAAAACAAATCAAATAAAATCCCAGTTAGAAATCCAAAGAGTTCTCCGGACACTCTCAGCTCTTTCCCGCTTTGTTCTTTCTTTTCTCCACCTTTATTTAGAGCCACATTAACCTGTGTGACGCATAAGACACGGTCCAACTTTCCACTCGACGGAGGAAAGCTCAGGTAAGGAGACGCGGTGTGGTTCCTGCGCCGTGGCCGCTCCGCACCCCCGTGGCTCTGGATGCTGGTGCGGAAGCTGAAAGGGGGAGGGAGGGGTACAGGGAGGAGGAGGAGGAGGATAAAGAGGGGGATGGGGCGCGCACTCGGGGTTGGGTTGGCAAACGCAGAACACTGTGCCATCAAACGCTCATTTCACATCTAAAAAAGAAATTACGCATTTGTTCCAACCGGTTACCAAAGGAAAGTTGCCAATTTGGTAATAAGCACCCAACATTGGGTTTGATTGCATTTTAATTTGGGTGGAGCAAATAACAATTACACTTTAAACTGAAACATCATCCCCTCTCTGTTTTGCATACATTTTACGCACATGCAGCTGCATGGCAAACGACCTCTGAGGTGTGTAATACTGAAGCAAATGGATCAAAAAAGTTAGATTTAAAGAAAAAACTACATCTTAGCTCAGATAACAATGGCTTGCAGAAAAAAGAGTAATCATGATTGTTTAATTTGATCATTTCACCCTTCGGTTCGTGCAGAAAGAGCAACCTGTTGTGCCAGGAGGACTTCATGAGAGCCAACAGTGCCCCCTATGGGGCACCTATCACTGCAAGCAGCTGCCCTGGCTGAGCTTCAGGGTCCAGTGTGGGAGAATCTGAGCTTCTTTCTGGAAAAGCTCATGATGAGAGTGATGAAGAGTAATCAAGATATAATCTGCCTTTGCACACTTTTATTATTTTGAGCAGTTATGTTATTTTTGGGCTCAAACTGTCAATAAACAGAAATTTGAAACTTTTGCCAAAAGCACACATTCATTTTGTGCAAACTCTCTGCTCCAAAGTATATTAAAGAATAAAATGTTTACATAGTTTGTTGAGAATAAAGCACTGAAAGTCAATGTTTTTTCACTCCTCTGCACCCCTGCTGGGTAAAAGCCCACCGGGTAAGCCACCAGTGTACAACTTGACTATTCTTCAAGGACGGAGTGGACAAGCCATTATGAGGCACACAAACTAGTGACATGCTGAAAGGCAGCCAGAGGAGCCACCCTGCAGCTGCAGCCTTTCCACAGCAGCTCTGAGCAGCGATTACAGGCCATCAGCAGAGCCGAGGAGGGACTCGGTGAGCTTAAAGGCAAAATGTACCCTCTGTCATCCTCCGCTCGGCTCTCTGCCCCTTCAGAACCATTTCACTGAATTAAGGTTGTAAACAGAGAAACACATTCCTAATGTTCTCATTTTAGAGAGACTTTACAGAAAATCTATGTTTATTTATTTTGCTCCTGTTTCAACCTCTGACTTCCTTCACATGGCTTCAGCTGCTTTCTGAATCTTGATTTATTTATGAAATGTTAAAATGGAAAACGTATATTAGCAAAATAAGGAAGCGCATTGCTTCAGGATCTCTTAATAACAAGAAACGTTCTCATAGTAACGTGATAGTTTTAACGAGAAGTAAAGCTGCAGCAGCAGCGCCACAACAGTAGTGGAAAAACCGTTGAACGATGGTGCTTAAAGGTCAGCTTTACTCATATTTTTATCCATCCATTTGCTATACCCGCTTATCCACACAAGGTCGCGGGGGGCTGGTGCCTATCTCCAGCAGTCTCCGGCCATGCAGGCGGGGTACACCCTGGACAGGTTGCCAGTACTCATACTTTTATTACATTTGCAGAGGTCTCTTGTAGAGATGAATTCCTTGTAAATCGTTTTCTAAGGATATAAAGCTCTGGTGCTCCTGTTTGAGGATGTAGAAGTCAGCCGGACGAAAATGTGGCAGAACACGGCAGGATTTGGAATCTTATTTCCTGATATTTGGACATTTCACCTCTGATTGGCTAACAGCAGCGCGACTCACCGACTCTGTTTGCTCTGCCACTTTGATGTTTTATCTCCACAAATAACACAAGCCTGGAGGAGTTCTGCTGTGGGGTGGAGTTGCTAATGCTAACGGTTAGCTTCTACTAGCCAAGATGTTCTCTGCTGTTTCCTGGACGCTAAACCAACAACAGCCTTCCCCGTCGTGAGTCAAGATGGCTGAGTCAATGAGCGTTAAGTGACAGCATGACGTAGATCTGTCAGGCCTTTCTGAAGCAAGTGTTTTTTCCTCTAGCAGCTTCTTGCATTAGCTTAATAATGATTTCCTGGAGGAAATAGGGGTAGAAGACTAAACGCCAAACGCTTCCTTCCGTAGCAAAACATCTCAAACTCAGGACAGTTTTTCATGAAAATATTCAAAGGATGTACGTCTACTACTGAGTAACTTTTGGAGTTGATTCCATGATAAAGGACAAACATTAGCAAACACACAAATAGTATTGAGCTCAATCTTACCCAAGAGTGTCATGCAGAAACACAGACTTCAATTTGCAAACGATCTAGCATGTTTATATTTAAATCTGACCAAAATGGCCACAACTCCATTATCTCATCATTAAAAAAATGCTCAGCATGCTTTAGTCACGGCATCCTCACTGCTTGTAAAATATTTTATCGTTGCTGTCAAGCAAAAATCTTGTATTTCTAAAATTGAATCATTTCAGGAAATGAAAAAAATGGTCCTACTTTTACAACAAATGAACTTTGTGTGATCACAAGCTGTTTTCAATCCAAGACAGAGAGAATCTGAGGGAATTTAAGGAACTTCATCATGTTAAATCAACACATAATACTGCTGCTGCTTCTTGTTTCAGTTTGTAAGGATCCAAGGTAAGAAATAAGAGGCTGAGGCATGGAGAAGTATCTGTTTATGGAGGATCAATGGTGATGTGGAAGAAATCTGAGCATAAAGTCTTTATCTCGTTGCACTTTTTCTATACATGTTAAATTGAGCAGGTAAGACTCAGCTGTACTGTTAACACTTTACCACAGAAAATTTAGCAGCTATGTTTATTTTTACCACGATACAGTTTTATCTCCTCGTGAAAAATAAAGAAAAAGAGTTAGTGTCCTTCTGTTTCCTCTACTCTTCTATATGTCTGACAAACAGCTGCATATGCAAACCTCTATTTAGGGTCATTACATCACAGTCTGACCTGATTAAGGTGTTTTAACAGAAAAGCGCTCAGTGGCCGTCTCGGTGCGGTGAGAGCAGAAACAAAATAATATCATAATGTGCTGATGAATGGGAATTGGAAAGCAGATGCCCAATGACAGAGATGGGTTATGAATAAAAGATCAGATGCTGCTGTGAAATACATCTTCCCTCTATTGTTATTCACATTTCAAATATTATTCAACACAAATAAAGAACCAAGGAGGTCAGAGATAGTGTCACGGTAATTCGGCGAGAAACAGGAACTGTCAAAGGAAACCATCGCTGAGGTAAACACGTTGCCAAGCCTGCAGATTTTATCTCGTCGCAGGCTTTCCACTTCAAGTGCACTTCGACTTGTAAAATATGCTCAACTAGTCAAATAGCTAAAACTCTACATGGTGGGTGGATCCCTGCATAGACCCATCCCCTGAAAAATACTGCAGAAGGCTAAAAAAACAGCAACTCTTAACTTTTAAATATTTAATCAAATAATTGCTTCCATCCATTTTCATTCACTTATTCTAGGTCTGGTTGCAGTGGAAACAGGTACAGGAGGGAGAACCAGATATCCTTCTCCACAGCAGGACTCCCTCATGGGATATCTCATTGATAAACAAACATAGCAGAGGAGGAGCATGCAGATTGCTTCCGTCACCGAGCTTTCTGATTGGCTACAGGTCACATTCCCCAGCAGCATTTCCTTTGTCCCTGATAATCAGACCAAGACAATCCAATAGATTTGATGTGTTATGATTGAAGGTCCCGACATCCTTCTGAGGGACCACAGCTCTCGTAACAAACCACACAAGATAGGATTATGAGTTTATCTTTAGAGCCGTTATGGTAATCATGTGCAACCTGTGCAGAACTGGTCAAACTCGGCATGATTATCCTGCCGTGTCTAAGCATGTCTAAGACTGAGCCTGGTGACTTATGTCAGCCATTAGTATCTGGAATCTCGTTCTTCCAGTCATCACAATGCAACATGTAAACTGTTGTTTAACATGTATTTAAATTTTAGGGACGAAGGAGTTAACGCGTTATTATTACGTTACTATGCAACTTTTTGTATTTTTAAATAATTTTCTTGAGCCAGTATGTGCTAAAATGATTCTTTACAGGGTTAATGAAATGTCACTCAGACCCCCCCACCGCCTTCTATGGCCAGAATGCCGCATTTGCAGCTACGCAGGGGCAGAATGCTGAAAAAATTCAGCTGACATGCCTGGCGCTGCAGTCTGCTTCCAGCACGTTTCCTGAGTGTTTTAGATCATGAACACAGCTGATTTGTTTGATTTAGTGATGAACCGCTCCTGTAGACACTAATGAAGGCTGAGGAGACATTTCAGCAGTTAGATTAAGGTGTTAAAAAGATGAATTCACAGTGAGGAGATACGTTCTACTTTCGCTTTGGCTAACAAACACTAGGGGGTGCTAAACACAAGCCAAAACTGCCAAGTGCTCCTTTAATGCGTTGATTAATTAACCCAGACAATTTTATCGCATATTATTAACACATTTGTGTTTTTTTAAGTTCCTTGTTCACTGGCTCTGAACACAGTTCATTTCAAAGTCATGAACATGCATTCTTTGCACGGACTGAGAATAATTTGGGTGGATGGAAACCAGAGAAACATTTTATTTTCTCTCAAACGTTGTGGGTTGTCTTTTTCATTGTTTTTGGATTGTTGCAACAACAACAAACACTCATTAGCTTAAGGGAAGGAAATCTTTGTCTCCTCCTAAAGCTTATAGGAGTATTAGAAACACAAAATATCATGTTATGTACATTTATTATCTATAATTAAATCACAATTAATCGCAATCTAACCTTGGAACTGATTCAATTGATCGTGATTAAAAATTCCTCTTGATTGATAGCCCCAAAACTATATGTATATATGTATGTGTGTGTGTGTGTGTGTGTGTGTGTGTGTGTGTGTGTGTGTGTGTGTGTGCGCGCGCATCAGCCCTATAAAGTAACTCTCTTTGTTTACAAGAAATCAAGATAAATAAATGTCCTTAAATGTTTTTCCATCTATAACATCATCTCACTATATTTCAGGACACATCCGTTAAAATTAATTATTCATCTCTCACATGTAAATTATCTGTCAATGTAGTTGGTTAAGACTTGACAGGACATAACTGTAATTTATTAGCAAATAAACTTCCCAGCATAAATTTCTGTTCAGTAGCATTCTTGATGCTGGATCAGCAAAGCTGCAGTTGGGGAGTGTTAGTGGATAAGATTCTGGGGAGGGAATGACCTTCATGTTAGACCAGACTAAACACTCAGAGATGATGTTTACTCCTGAGAAAATTCAGGTTCATAAACAATGAAATTAAAAGATGTTTGTGTTCCAGCCTTGTTGAGATCATTTGTTTGTAGCCAAACACACGATGTGCCTTTTTGCTAAAATGGCAGATTTTCTGAAGGTGTTCATGAAATCAGTTGTTTGCTCTTAGTGTCAAACAGAAACAACCTTCCATGGCGAAGAAATAAAAGAATAGGCTGCAAATAAAAATAAAAACACATTCATCCTGTTCATCAATCCCTTTTTCCTTTAAATGAACCAGTTGTTGGATTTTATTACCATTGGAACGACAGACCCTAACCCTAACCCAGCCTTACACGAGTAAGGATTGTGCATCTGGAATGAGCAACACAGTTAAACATGTGGATAGTGCACCTCAAAAAAGGTGCAAAAATGCCCAATAAAATTCTCCTGACAGATTTGACTCTTGTTTTAAGCTTTAACCTCTACCAGGTGTGTGACTGGTACCTGACTGACACTTATAAATGCTAAAGCAGGGCTAATCTGGTTTAAATGGTAAATGGCCTGTATTTGTATAGCGCCTTCTTAGGGTTCTACAACCCCCCAAGGCGCTTCACAACACAATCAGTCATCCACACGTTCACACGCTGGTGGGGATGAGCTACGATGTAGCCACAGCTGCCCTGGGGCGCACTGACAGAGGCGAGACTGCCGAGCACTGGTCCCAGTCCCTCCGACCAGCACCAGCAGGCAAAGCGAGTTAAGTGTCTTGCTCAGGGACACAACAGCAGCATTCTCTGGTGGGAGCTGGGTTCGAATCTGCAACCTTCCAATTACTGGACAACCTGCTCTACCTCCTGAGCTGCTGATGTCCAACAACAAAACAATAAACAGACCCGGAAAGGAGCTGGTGAAGGGAACAAATACAAAACAGGATTTACAGGATTGACACAAAGTATGGTAGCAGGATGGCTTGATTACGTGAGAGTTCCTTGAGTTAGAGGTTAGTGAATGATACAAATACAGTATATACGGGTGAGGAGCTGAGCTGCCATGGACAACTGAGCTAAGCAGGAAGTAAAGAAGCAGATAAAGCTGAAAATGCACTGAAAAAAGAGATTAAAGATCACAGAAACCAACAATTCCACCAAGAAAACTATAATATTAAGATGCAGTTTTATATTTCTACTGCAGGAGTCTGATTATTCTATATGCATATATCAATATGTTGCAAAATATAAATATAAAATCACACTAAATACATTATGATACAGCAACCTTTGTACATTATCTATTCTGCTTCTATCATTTTACTGTTATGCAACAGGTGACATCTTTACTATAATAAAAAAATTTCTGAAGTGATCAAACAAGCAGGGAAAACAAATATAATGGTAAATGGCCTGTAATCCACATGCCTCTTCACTTCTGCATCAGTAACAACGAGGTGGATGTTTTCCAGCTGAGCGACCGTGTTTATGGTTGAAACAAAAAGCATAAATGAGCTTTGTTCAATTTCCAACAAAAAGATAATTCACCAGATCTCATTTTATCAGTTAAGCAAAGAGAAACTGCAAGAAAAGACCTGTCTGAATTCAAAACTATCACCTATGGTCATCAATAGATAAATCATTCAAAGAACAGAATAAATGATTTAAGCTGCAACTTCTAAAGGAATCATTGTAATGAGCTTTGATTTGGAATCATTGCACAAATGAAATTTTTTGGACATTGAGTTTAAAATTTCTGCAAAGCAGGAGTGCAATATGTATAACAAGGCTTTGCTGGAATTTAGATGTCAGGCATGTAGGGAATGAATTAAACTGATCAAAATATAGAAACAAAACCACAAGATTCAAAAAGCACAAGTGGAAATAAAAACATCTACAACTTTTACAAATAAAAATCTGCTTGACAACAAAAAGATAGACCAAATCAGAATGGTACGTCCTTTATACTAACAAGGTTAATTAAGATTTTATGGTGGACAAAGTCAAAAACAGGGGTCACGGCTAATTAACATGAAATTCAGGCACCGTCTGAAGCAAGAGCTGGGTCCTCGGTGACCTTGGCTAAGCCAATCTCCTGGCTGTGAAGAATTCAGATTGAAAAATTTTAAAGACTTCATTGGTATTCATACAAGCATGAAAGAAAATTAGTTGAATAGAAACTTTTTTCTTGCCGCTCTGCGTGAAAGAAAAATAAAATGGCAGCTTGGAGACGGATCTAAATTTACTTAAAAGAGGAGAATTTAAAGAGGGAATTTTTAAAAGGGGAGAAGAAATAATGTGTGGAAGTGGAAGGGGAAGTGGAGCAGCTAATGACTGATCAAATGTCTGAAGTGTTGATTTGAAATAAAAATGTCTTCTCCAATGTTTGTCTTAGAAACGGCAACAATGCAATTATTGGTTGATAGAGAAATTTTACTGATAATAATAAATAAATGCAACCATAAAGACAGAGTTACAGAAAAGAACAACATTTTGTTGAAAAGGTCTATTTTGATTTCTCTCTGATTGTTGCTCTCTTTGTAGACACATAAAAGCCACATCAGACGTCTAGACCATTAAAAAGCAGGATCCTTCTTCTTTTCCCATTCTGATAAGTATATATTGAAGATACATCAACCGGCTCACTTGCACAGCATCTGTTCTCTTCGAGGCAAAATCACTTAAGTATTGATTAGCACTATTACATCCTCGCTGCCTCCACTGGGCAGACTTGGAGCAAGGCTGTTAGCTGATCCATATTGATTGATGAGGATAAATGTATGGTGAATTCTGCGTTGCACCAAATTAATGCTTCTTCTTCTACGCCGTCTTTTCAGAGTGCTTCATTAATTTGTAAAGCTTTTCATTTAAATGGGTTGATGGTGAATGGTGCAACAACAGATATACTCCAGAGGTTGAGTGAGCTGGCAGAATGAGGACCCAAACACGCAAGAGCCGATGGCTGGGGTAGAGAAAACTGGAAGACTTAACGTCAAGATATGGAGAAAAAAATGATCCCAATGTGCAAGTGAAAGGGAATCCAGGGTAAATGATGATGTTGCAAAGATGAAAAGAAGCTGATGGCTTTATGAGGCATGAAGACAAACAGGCCTTTCTGCTGGATGCGTAAGTGTCGCTCAGTGTTCGCAGAAATTAGCGGATGGGTGTGTTTCCACCGGCTGCAGAGCGTCGCGTTTTGGATTCGACCCAGAGCATAATAATCCTCCACGTTGCCAAATTTATGCTTCAAGTCTATTTTTTATGCGCTACCCTTCCAGAATGCGTCACGTTCAACAGTTCAGATAAGGCCGGACAGGAAGTCAAACAGGGAAGCAGTGTCAAACATCCAGAAACCTTCAAAATAAAAGTCATTTCCATTTGCTAGTTAAAAAAAATGTATGTGACTACCTGTGACACCTCGAAAGCCAAGGTAAGCAGAACAGATAATAAAGCACAGACCTTTTTGGATACATGCTGCCATATTTCTCCTTGCTTGCTGTCACGTGAACTGCCAAAATCAAGCTCGTGCAATTCTCCGGTGATTTCGTGACCTCGTGGAACCAACTGCGTTGAACGCGTTTGCTGCTGTTTCACATCTGAAATGCTCTCATGAGAAGGGAGCTCGCAGGTAAAATGTGTCTATTATGTTACACGCCGCTTTCACATCCAGTGGAAAGCCAGGTGACAGAAGAAAAAGGGCAGAATTTTCTTTAAAAAGGATAATATTCTGTTTTCAATGAATTAATTGATCCAAGATCGATACAAGGCTGATATGACAACAATTAAATTGGCAAAATCTAACTTTGCTAATATACATGTATAACCTTTTTCTGATGTTTATCATGACAGCAAAAGTCAGATAATCATGGTAACTTATCTGATTCTTTATTGGATCCATATCAAACATTTCAATCCAACTTTTATTCATTAAATTGTGACTGACAGCACAATTCTGCACCAGCGGAGGCAAGATCAAATGCAAAGAACTGGAATGTTAACGACCACTCAGAAAAATCGAATCTCAGCAAAAATCGGAGCTGAACTTTTAGACTTGTGGACGTGGCAAGTGAACATGTTCAAATTAGCATATCCATGATCAAAATTAATAATTTCATTAAATTTTGATCATAAAAGGGTTTCATCCCCTACTTATACTGAAAAACTGGAAACGTTGAACAAAGTGGGACTTTTTTCAACTGAAAGACCTGAAGTGAACTCAAGTAACTGCAAAATTGACTGTTTTTTGTTTGCGTGTGAACAAGAGCTGCAACATTTAGGCTAAACGTTGGTAGCTTCATGCACAGGAGAGTCACCGATATTTTTCTTAGACAGCAGAACGGTCATAAATTAATACAGTAAAAAAAGGTTCTGGTATCAACATAAAACTATGAGCTAAATACTGAATATCTTTGTCAACATTTAAAAGCTTAAAAAAGGCAAAATCGTATAAAAATGATAAATGAGCTCAGACTATTTCAGTATGTCAGCATGACTGTAGTTCAGAATGTTCAAGGCATGAATAATGGGAATAAAAATAATTCAGCTTTAAATCTGCGTGAACTGAACTTTGAACCAGTTTCTGTGAAGAAGAAACTAACAATAAAATTGTGGGCACCCTGCACACACACGCATGCACGCACTCACGCATGCACAAACGCATGCACACACGCACGCACACACGCATGTACACACTCACGCCACTTTTAGAATTTTAGAATTGTAGTTTTGTGCAGAAAGAGTTTCACAGACAGGCAAAAAAAACAATAGTCCAGAGGTTGAGCATTTTATTCAGCAAAATTAGACTCAATATGGTCTAAATCAGTCTGAAAAATGTAATCAAAACAAAAGAGCACTTAATATGCAAATTAATACACAGAATCAAGCATAATAAAGCCCATGCTTGTAGTAATTTCCTCTTCTCTGACGCCAGACTCTCAATTTGGTGCCCGGACCGCGTTCTCAGGCTGATGTCAGGATTAGGTAATTAACATTTATCAATCTCCAAGAGAGACCTTTCTGCCACGAGAGGGGAGATTGATGTCTAGACTGCCATGGTCTTTACTTGCCCACTGCAGCGCTCCCTCAACCATTACCAACAACAGGCAGTCAGGGAGAGAGCGCCGCTCAAGGCCCAACTGTCATCAGCTGCCATTATACGCTGCACAGCAGTTAACGCTGAGTGACTGGCCAGCGGGATGTGGTGAGATCAACTTGCAAAGTTCATGGCCTGTGATAAGGCCATTAGGTCTAATGTGCACTGACATACTCTGTATGTAATGATAACTTCAGAAGATAATAATAATAATAATATTACTAATCGACTGATCATCTTTTTTAGCGTGAAAAAAGATGAACCTTATGTTATATTCTTACCACCATTAGTGTAGGCGAGTAATGGTCCAAATCTAACGCACTTAAGGAGCAGAGCTTTGATGTAGTTAATCTATACATCAGACTATATTAAAAAGGGCTTACACTCATTATGTCAATTAATCTGCTGTGGTGTCTAGTATGAAGGAATGCCTCGTGAGTCGTTCTCTGTGGAACAAAAGCTCGGGCGCTCCTGTTTCAGGAGGTCGGAGTTAGCCAGAGGAGATGGGGGCAGAAAACGGCAGGATCTGGAGTCTTACTCATTAATATTCATGACATTTGAACATCTCACATCTGATTGGCTAACAGCAACACAACTCTTCCACTGCCTTCGTTCCATTTGCATGGTTGATGTTTTATCTCCACAAATAACACAAGCCTGGAGGAGTTCTGGTGGAGTTGCTAATGCTATCAGTTAGCTTCTACTAGTTATTTTTAGTGGCTGCTGATACTATATTGGTAAACTTGCACTTGTAAATCATGTAGGAAGTCACAATAATATTCTTGTAATATGACAATAATTATCTTACAGATTATTAAGCTAATAAGGTGTTTGTCAGATACAAATTTCTGTTTAATAATGCTTGTCGTCTACCTGAGTGGATGATGTGATAAAAACAATTTTTAAAGTGAATATTTAAAAACAAAAAAGGGAAATAAGAATCTGGACAGGGGTTATTATATTTAATGAAAAGACATAAAAGAGCAAAGAATTGGGCTGAATTTTAGCTTTAAGACTGAATTTCTTGCTTTTTTCTGTGGTAAAGTTATCACACAGACCTTCTACAAATCAATATAAATGTGCATGTTTTCATATAAACTTGAATATTTTTTAAGTAGCAGAAAAATAATGTAATGATGTTTAATAGTGTTATTTCTACTTTCACTTTGGATTTGTTCAAACTTCCCATTGAAAAACAAAACTTTGTTTTTGTATTTTTTACATTGAGATTTTCTGTCTTCACTGTCTCACCCTTCATCATCGTCAAGAGAGATAAATCATGTATTATATTTAACACAGGCTCATTTGAACTTAAGCTTGCAGCAGACACCTCCACCTCAGCGTAATTGGTAACTGACAGTGAAAAGTTACACCACATCTCTTTAATTAGAAAAGTAAGTTAATTAAATTCCAATTAAATACATCACCATTCAACCCCACCAGTAATTCATTCCAATTAATTTCTGTCCACTTAAACATGACACTACTCAGTTTCATTATAATCAAATTCAAATCAATTCCATTTTCATACAAAGAACTGATGTCAATTTATAAAAGCGTTATGGATGAATCCCCCTGTGTGTGGGTGGGCAACAAGAGAAGAAAAACCTGTTTCATTTATTTGCCTTTATATAAAATATTTCTAGATTTCTCACATATTGAGACTGATGTCAGTAACCACTTTGCATGAACATTACACCTTTTTATAAATTTTTCATTTTTACTTTGGTGTTCGAAAATCTCCATTTTAGCATCGTAATAGACAGAAGCAGACGCTAAATCCACCTCTTAGCCTAATTTAGAAACACCAGTGACACTATGGGAGGAAACCGCAGACCTGAGAGGAAGATGTTGAAACCACTGCAGCAGATAACACCATCTGTCTTTGTTAAATTGTCGATAAAGCGCAGATTTCTGATGCTGGTAAATGAGCATCAAAAGGTCACTCTCTTTGTCCCACTGATCTGCACAAGAGGAAAAAGGAAGTGGATGAACTCCAGGTGGAAGATAAGAGATCATTAAACGTAATCTCCTGAAGCTTCTCTCCCTAAAGAAACTTTTTATGTATGAAGCTCTTCAAGCCTGCAGGATGGGTGACAACATCTTATCACTTTAAGTCTTGATTTGGAGCCTGAACCAGAAACCTTTGTTTATTTGAACAAAAAAAAAAGAAAAATGTTAAAAAACTAAAGAAAAATATTCAAAACAATCCAGAGTTGAAATGTAATAATTAGCACTGATCCAGAATTGTGTTGTCTATTTCCATCTAAATAAGAAAAAACATGTCAAACCCAAAAGAAATTAGCATCTAACTTTATTTCAAAATTAAAAATGTCATCAATGTGTGAGAAATTACTTGTTTTCCTAATTCTCCAGCTATAAATGATGTCTTCAGATTGATTTTAACCTTAAAATTGAGCAAAAATCTAACTTTTGACATTTTTATCAGCTCTTAAAAGATAATTATATCTAAGTGTTTTTGCATGCGGGACACTTTCACACCTAACCACGAGGATTGAACTGTTTGAAGGATGTTCAATCAAGCAAACTCTTTAACAGAAGTCTTGTTTTGCACAGGAAGGAGTGCCACTTGTTTCTATAAAAAGACAGAGACGGTGTTGTTTGGAGAGATGGACTTTGCCGTGAGGTTTCCATTTTTCTGCTTTGTGACACAGTGAATAGCATTGTGTTTGTCCTCCCGTTTCTGTGTAATTCCAGTGCTGGCAGTGCTGCCGACCTCCAGCTCCCTACTGCTGTTCTTGGCTAAGTGGGACAGACAGCATCAGATTGCCCTGCAGCCTTTTCACCTCCAGTAATAAAGGCCAAAGTGGACGAATCAGACTCCTTTAGAAGGATAACTGTAACACACTTTGCTTTTAACATTCAGAGCAAATTAGAAATGCACTTCTGAAGGTGTGAATTATTACTTCTCATGTAAATTATTAGGTTAAAGCTGATTTTGGGAGATGTGTGGAGAGGCTTGACTCCTCTGTTCACTTCCACATGGTGTTTGTTTTTGGAGATTCTTATACGTGTTCTCATAAATTATCCAGAGAGAGTCTTTGGTATCCAACTTGACAACTAACACACACAGAACAGCCAACAAGCTCAGACTTGCACATCCTATTTCTGAAATGATATGGATGCTTGGTAATTTTGCATCTTTTTGGCTCAGTCTTATTGTGACACGTGTTGTATACACTGCTCAAAAAATAAAGGGATCACTTCAACAACACAATGTAACTCCAAGTCAGTCACACTTCTGTGAAATCAGTATTGATGCTATGGACTGGCCCGCCCGTCCCCCAGACCTGAATCCAATTCAGCACATCTGGGACATCATGTCTCGCTCCATCCACCAACGCCACGTTGCATCACAGACTGTCCAGGAGTTGGTGGATGCTTTAGTTCAGGTCTGGGAGGAGAGCCCTCAGGAGACCATCCACCACCTCATCAGGAGCATGCCCAGGCGTTGTAGGGAGGTCATACAGACACGTGGAGGCCACACACACTACTGAGCCTCATTCTGACTTGTTTTAAGGATCAGCCTGTAGTGTGTTTTTCCACTTTAGTTTTGAGTGTGACTCCAAATCCAGACCTCCATGGGTTGCTAAATCTGACTTTCATTGATAATTTTTGTGTGATTTTGTTGTAGCACATTCAACTACGTAAAAAACAAAGTATTTAATAAGAATATTTCATTCATTCAGATCTAGGATGTGTTATTCTTGTGTTTCCTTTATTTTTTGAGCAGTGTATATAGCATTAATATAGCAGCAGAAGCCAAGAACGGCAGACTGAGGTAGTGCAGTGCGCTTGTTGTCCACTGTATAGTAATGGCTGTCAGAGAAACATCCAGGGGGTAGACACTGTCTCTGTTGCGACTGGTTTTTGTTGGACGCTCTGTAGCTCTGACCTGATGGTAAAAGTTTGAATAGGTTGTTTGCATGGCGTGTGGGATTTGCAGCGATGTTAGCAGCTCTTTGTCCGACTCTGGACTTGTTCACCTCTGGGATGTTGGGAAGGTCATCCCCGATGATCCTCTCTGCAGACCTGACTATTCTTTGCAGGCTGAATGGGTCCTGTTTAGTGGCTGAGCCAAACTACACAGTGATGGTTGTAGACAGGACAGACTGGATGATGGCAAAGAAGAAGATGACCTTTCAAAACCGTCATGTTTGTAAGCGTTCTTGTCTGGACACTGAAAAGTTTGAACAGTTTGGCCCCAGTCAATCAGCCTAAAGCCTGGAAAAGCAGCTTGAACTCATGATCCAGCTGCCTCACAATGCATCTTCATTAGCTGCTCAGGATGAACACTGTGATGTAATTAAACCAAAAACAAAAGCCATCTACTACAACAGTTCTTCACATCTTAATGCAAGTTCTGTGAAACCAAATGGTAACAGTCCAATCCATAGGAGGCAATAAATGTCTTTTCTAAAATATTTACAAAAGAAAACTCAAAGACTCCTCTGTGCAGAAAAACTCCCTCCCTGCAGGACACGTCCTTTAGAAGGCACTCCACTTCGTCTTACTCAATGGAGCACAGCAGGAGGCCGTCTTTGCCAACAACAGTTCAGGTGAGTTAATTGTTTACAGTATGTTGCTGCTGAATGTGGCGTGACTGCACATTTGTCAAGACATTTACTTCAAATGTTGCATGAGAGAGTCCTTGACCACCTGCTGGTTGATGTAGCCAAATCACAATCTGCATCCTGGGGGCCCTTACTGTGTTTTATAAAAAACTAGGTAGTCATACGTTGATTGCTGTGTTGTCACGTTTGATGCATGTTAATGTTTTCTGAAATCCTTTCCAGTCTACTAACAGATGCTTGGGAGCATTAGAAGAACCTATGTATGCATTTCTGTTGTGCAGGTGCAGCAACAATAAAGCAGCATCAACTTTTCACATGCAATATGTGTCCTGAGCAATTTTCTGCAAAGATGTATTTTTTTATTAATACCGTTGCCATGTTTGTGTCAGAATGTCTAGACAGGCTGATACAATGCCGCCTGTCCACACTAATCATGACATCAAAGCGTATCAGATGAAACGTCCAACCGTGGAAGCAACGGCCCGCTGGAGTGTTTACCCTCCAGTCTGTCCCAAGTGTCAGAGTGACATATGAAAGTGCTTCAAACCCTGTTAAACCCACGGAGGCAGCAGTGGCTATTCGACAGAGGGTTGCACAGGGTGTGCAAATGCAGGACCAGCACATTTGTAATGAGAGTAGAAGGGGACGCGGTGCAGCGGCATAAAGAAAAGAGGAGCTCCATTGCACATTAAAGTCTGGAATGTTTTACAGGAGGTAATAAAGCCTCTTGCTAATCACAGGCACCAGGAGTGCACTATCTGCCAGCCAATGACCATGTACAATCATTGGGGTTTACCTTCAAAAACATCATTATGTGTCTTTCTGCTTTCTCTGGGATGCAACAAAGGGATTTTTGGACAGATTTGGAAATGCAGGAATTAAACATCCAATGCATTTCAATCAGAAAATCCAGTTATACCACCAAAAGCCAAACACATACATAGCAGATAGAAGCATGCACAGTTTAGAAGATGCTGGCTCATTAGCTCACAAGTTACCCTGCAGCCACTCACCACGTCACCCACTGGAAACGCAAGCCAAACCCAGTCTATTGTTTAGTCAGCACAGTCGAGACAAATTCCCATAAGGGAGCATTTTATGATTCATTTGGCTCTGAAGGGCTCAGGGCAATTAAGAGTCTCATTCATTACAGGGAGCATCCTGCTGAATGGTAAACAGAAGCTCTAGGAGGAAGAAGATGAAACAGGTTTCCTGTATCTGTCTGACACACACAAAGGAGCGAGATTTAATCAGTTTATTCAGCACACTGTTATCTTCCCAGCTAATACGTTACCTGTCGCAGCAGTTGTGTACATGTCTGCTAATGTGGGCTCGTCTACCTGCGTGAGAGATTAAATATTCTCAAAAGAAACGGTTAACTGCTGCAGAACAAATAACACGAGTGTCACCATTTGTTTTTTACTGTACATGCATGTTTTTACATGGCTTTAAAATGATGGCATCTGAGTAAAATGAGCATATGACTTATGAGATAATAAAAATATAGTCTTTCAGAAATTGTTACCCTCTTAGAATTTGGGTTTAAATTAGCATCTGGCTGCAAACGCAGCAAATCAACTAGTATACATTTTTATTTATTTATTTTTTAGCATCGATAGCTTTATTAGTCTGTGTCATTCATCAGTTTTTCAGTATTTAGGTTTCAAATCTCTTTCTTTCTTATCCAGTTCTCTCCATCTCAGCAGAGTCTCAGTAGCCCAATTTTCCTCGGAATTTCCCCTTAAAGCCTGGATCATGAAATCATTCTTTATGAGGATATTTTTGGTTTTCCAGAAAATGAACGTTTTTGTTTATTTCATGTTAATTAAATAATTACATATTATATTAATTCTATAGGTACTGTAGATAACAACAGAAAGAGTGACCCATATCCTGTTCTTGCTATTAAGGATTCAAATTTATTTTCAAGACCAAAACAATCTAGAAATCAAATCCAGGGAATTTGATGCTTTATTTTATTAGTGCAACCAATACCAGCCCCTTTTTGTGTCTCAAATGTACAAAAATGTATATATAGTTTTCCATAAAAGCAAATAACTTAGTTTTTTTTTATCCAGGGTTTAATTAATTTCTGAGCAAGAAATCAAAAACAACAAATCATCATAAAAGTTAAACATTTGCATTTCTTTAAATACAAGAATCTAAAATTTGAGGCCCATGATTATTTATTCAACTTTATAGCGTTAGCTCACGTCTGAAAATGAGGACGTAACTTCGGAGCACAGTTAATAAAAGTCAAAAACAGGCAAATGGTTTGGTGTTATTAAGGTACATATGCATAAAATGTTTTTACAATTTTTGGAAAAATAGAATATAAAACCTATCTTCAGAAGAAGCTTTCACTGTAATAATAATAATAATAATAATAATAATAATAATAATAATAATAATAATAATAATAATAATAATAATAATAATATTTTCATAAATTATCAGGACTTTTTTTCTTGACCAATCCAAATTTAGAAATGTTTAAATCTTATTTATAGTTTTGTGTTATTCTTGCATAATTAAGCTGAAATTAGCTTTTAATCCTAAGTGTTACTCTGTGCAATCATATTAGGCTTTTTTGTGTTTTTCTAGTGGTGGGAATTTAACGTGATAATTACAATTAATTAATTAGAAATAAATAACACACACAATGTATGCTCTATCAATAAATATCATCAAGCTGCACATCTAACAAAACAGCAGAGCCTGGGCTACAAGAAAATATAAAAACTTTTTACGTGCTCTAAACACAACTAAAACTACAATTAAATGAATCAAGACAAATTGCTCTCCATGAAAAAATAAATAAAAAAATTTTACTGTTATGTTTTCTGGTTGGTAGAAAGCAGGCAGGCAGTAACTTTATCTACTGTATATGAACTTTGTCACAGCAGGAGGGACACACACAGCATTCATCTTGTAACCCTCAGCAGAACTTCCCCTGAACTCTACACTACACCTCTATATATATTAGCAGTGCTCTGCTGCCACCTAGAGTTCAGTTCAATAAACAACATTTACAATGTTCCATGTTCATTTACACTTCATCAATAACACATATACTAATATTGACGCATCCCAACAAATCCCACAATGGTTACCTTTATAATGAGACCAAAGTAATCACATAGGTCTTGTGGTTACAGAAATATACTCATTAATGTGTGTCAACTGTGCCTCACTAACATTATTTTTGATTTTAAAAAAATTGCTTGGGCACAAATTGTCTTGAACGATTAAAATGTGATTAATCAAAATCAATTAATTATAAAGCCTCTAATTAGTTAGATTAATTTTTTTATTCAAGTCCCACTCCTGGTTTTTTCTTACTAAAATTTTTCATGCCCCACTTTCTGACACCAGACTTGATTCTTGCTCAGGGTTTTAGCCAGACATCATCAACACATGGCATTGATGGCAAATACTTGATGGAAATCAAACTCTGCTTTCCATGATTAAAGTTGCACAAGAAAACAAGACTGAAAGCAAATTAAAATCAAAGCGCGATCCTGCTTGTCTAACGCGCCAGCTACATGAGCCATATGAATATACACAGATCTGACAGAAGCCTGAAAAGATGTAATGGAAAAAGCAGCTTATTCAATTTAGCTTAGTTGAAAGTGAGGAGCAAAATACATTTCCTCTTCTTGACAATAATATGAGATGATGTGTAATGTTAAAAAGCCTCTGCAGTATGGATAAATAAATAAATGAGCGAAGCAGGAATATAGGCTTTCAAGGGTTTCGTATTGAAACATGGAGCACATAAAATGTATTTTTTGTATTGTTGGGCATCAAATTCCATCAGGCATTAAAAAGAGAGAGAGTGGAAAAAATGACCTATTCTACTTGTCAATGCTTTCAGCTCAGTATCACACATCTTATTTTTGGAGCGTTGGACTTACCAGCAAATGACTAAAAGCAAAATCTATTTTGAAAACATTTAAATCATAATAGCAGAGTTCAGTACATAAGGGCAGCATCTGCAGAACGGCACCAAGACAGAATGAACAATTTGCCTCAGGCAATTATCGAGGCATCATAATGGGTTTAAGGAGGAGGGGAGGCTATGGAGACGGACCACTAGGGCATATATGATTCAGTTATATCACAGGAAAAAGTCTGAACTAGATGTTTCTGAACAAACTTGATGAGCATTTAGTGGAAATTGGAACAAGAGGATGAATTGTGCTTAACGCAATTTCACGTGATAGACGTTATTATTTCTTACCAGCTCTTGTTAACAGAAAATGGCAGAAAGTCTTAGAATAAAGAGTTTAAATGAAAAGAAGCAGCTTCATAAGATCAGGGGAAGTGAAGGGATGAAAAAGAAAATTATAGTGTCAAAGACATTTCTTGACACATATAGTTTTTCGATATTCTCAGAGGTCATGCACATGTTCAGGTGGAGTTATCTGACATTTTGCCAGGGATCCAAGGCAGTGGTTCACAAAGCTTTCAGCTTCTGACCTGAAAAACAACAATAACAGCTTTTGAAATCACAGCAGATATCACTGGTCACAGACATGGACGAAACCAGAACAAATACCTTCAACTCAAATTATACTATTCAATCATTCAATCTTTATTTATTAAGCACTTTCATAAAAAAATGCAGCTCAAAATGCTTTTACACACACACACACACACACACACACACACACACACACACACACACACACACGCACGCACGCATGCACGCACACACCTGCTGATCACCCATTGCTCCTCACTGTAAAAGTAATTCACTAGGTGAAAGACTGTGGCCGCCCCTGTTTATGTTGAGCTAACAAATGCATCATTTCTTATTATTTCTTACTATTCTTATCTTATTATGCAACTTGCTTAAATTTGTATGTGTGCACCATTCCACTGATGCAAATTCCTGATAATGGGAAACTTCTCACTTACAATAAAATGATTCTGATTCAGATAAAGGCTTAGCATACAGTTAGCACCTAGGCAGCCACGGCCGACCACCGCTCTAGTCTAGAGACAGTGGGATCAATATTTGAGTATTTTTGTGTTTTCTAAGAATTAGGTCAAAAATATGCTCTTTTCAAATTGTTTTTGATGATATTTGATTGCTGTAGATCAATGTTTCTCAACCCTGGTCCTGGAGGGCCGGTATCCAGCACGTTTTAGTTTCAACTCTGCTTCAACACACCTGATTTCAATCAGCAGCTAACAGGCAGAGCTCAATGAGCTACTGCACAGGTGATTCAACCACTGAATCAAGTGTGTTGGAGCAGAGAAAATACTAAAATGTGCTGGATACCGGCCCTCCAGGACCAGGATTGAGAACCAATGCTGTAGATGACCCAAAACTCTTAACTTTTGTTTTATGTGACCCACAATGGGGACTTGACCCCAACTTTAGGAGCCACTCATCTAAGAAAATGGAGTTCAAGTCATAAAAAAGATGGCTAAATGATCAAAAGTTGACACAAACTATTAAAAAAATTAGTAATTAAAAAAAGGGCTGGAAAAACGTTCATCTGTTTGCACCAATAAGGAGAAAGCATCGGTGGCTCAAGGATTTAAAGGGTCCAAAGATAAGAAAATCATTTAAAATATGTGCAAATTATTTAAACCTGTGCAAAAATTGGTTAAACTGTTTGATACAAATTATGCAAAACAAGATTTTTACATCTTGTAGCTCGTGGCTGCAGGTTTTCTGTAGTAGCCAATCAGAAAAAGGTTCTCCATCCAGAGTGTTCTAAGTTGTCTATGAAGAACAAAAATATTTGTTTTCCTCCTCAACCATTATGAATGTGTCCAGTGTGCAACCAGTTACAGAAGCAGTCCTAATGATGGGTTGGAGTCTGTTTGTGTCGCTATCATGTGTTACGGGTCTCTTTGTGGCTAATCTGAACATTTTACCTTCCGCAGCTGGTTGATTACAGTAATAAGGAACACCTGTATAGAAGAGGACTCTGTTTATTTAAATCATGACTTTGTTCTAACTGTTCTCTCTGCTCCTCCCACAGGTATACTGCTGCATATATGTTAAGTTGGTTGTTGGTTTTGCTTTTATTTGGTTGTGTACACACACACACACACACACACACACACACACACACACACACACACACACACACACACACACACACACACACCATTAGGGGAAACCCAAACACAGCCACACACACGCACATTTTTGACAGGTTTTCCTATCATTAGGATGACCACTTGAGCCAGGTCATAACCACATTTATCACTGACATTTTTAAGATTAGAGTGGTTTTAACACAGTGGTAATCCGCTTTGTAACTGCCCCCACTGTGATTAGCCTTCAGCTCATCAATCTGGTCAGAACTAATCTGTTTTTCCAAAGCGAAGTCCTTTAAAGCCAAATACAACACATAGATTTTCTACACAAACATAAAAACAGAAGAACTAGTCCTTTAATCCAGTTTTAGCAGCGGCTCGTCCTCCCTGACTCCACCCAAGTGGCAAATGTAGCCTGCAAAGAGAAACAAAAAGACCAAAGATAAAGCTGAGATAATTTAGAGACCAAACGTTCATGAATGTTGTCCAGTGTGTAAACATGGCTGGATCCGGGCTGCTTTTATTGATTACTGCAGTTAGAATTATTGGTTGGGTCAGCAGAGAAACAGAAAAGCACATTAATTGGTGATGATTTCTCCTCACTCCTGCGCCACACAGCAGCAGATCGTATTTCACTGCGATCGCCTCAAAGTAACCCAGGAGTGTTTGGTCCTGAGCCAGCAGGACGAACAGGACAGTCTGATGGGCAACAACTCAGTTGTGAGTTCCGCTGAGCTGGAAAAGACCCAGGAGCAAGTCTGCCCTCTATCTGAGCTACGCAGATGTCAACTTGAGATTTTTTAAATTAGGTTTTTATCACCCTGAAGATTGTCTGCAATGTGTCATCGAACTGCATTTTGTTAAATTTTTATATTTACAATTCATTCAAATATTTTATTAGTATTGGACGTTTATTCAAAACAGTAAAAATCTGAGCTTTTATATTTAAAGCAACTTTTTCATATTTTTAAATTATTTTCTTGAGCCAATATGTGCTAAAATGACCCTTTACAGGGTTCATGACCCCCATCGCCCTCTGTGGCCAGAATACCACACTTGCAACTTGCGGCCGCCTCCTGTTGGACTTAGTAAAGTGGAGCTGACATGCCTGGTGCTGCAGTCTGCTTCCAGCATGTTTCCTGCATGTTTTAGATCATGAACACAGCTGATTTGTTTGATTTAGTGATGAACCGCTCCTGTAGACACTAATGAAGGCTGAGGAGACATTTCAGCTGTTAGATTAAGGTGTTAAAAAGACGAACGCACAGCGAGGAGATAATTTTCACTTTTGGTTTCACTAACGGACTCCAGGGGGTGCTAAAAGCAAGCCAAAACTGCCTAATATCCCTTTAATATTAAAAAAAGCAAGCCAAAACTGCATAGAATCCCTTTAAGGGTCTCATTCACTGTTTTGTTTTAATGCTCTGGTCTCTAGTAGGAATGGATGTCTTGTGAATTGTTTTCTGTGTAAAAAAGTCCTGGTATTCCTGTTTCGGGGGTAGAAGTTTGTCAGAGGAGTGGGGGGCGGAAAACAACAGGATATGGAGTCTTACTCATTAATATTCATGATATGGCATCTGAGGTGACCAAGGTGGGTGAGTCCCTAAATGCTAATGTTCTCTGTGACGTAGAAGAGACCAGCTTTTTCTGATCCGATCGCTCTTCTGCCTCTTTTCTTTCAGCAACAAATGCAGGAAATAGGGGTTGAAGAGTATTGTTGTCCCTGACTCCCTCACTCACCTCAAGTGGCTCATTCATCTTTTCTTCATACTAGACCTCCTGATCCGTTCCCAACGTATCAGTTCCAAGTCCTTCTCCAAGACACGTCCAATAGTTCCTTCTACTCAAGTCTCTTCTCCTCCCGCAGCCTGCGGTCTTTCTCCCAACACGCTCCAGCGCTTCTTCGCTAGCCGGTGGCTAGCTAGCGTTGCCCGCTCCATCTCCCCCACGGTTTACCTGAGTCGTGTGCTGCGATCAGCTAACCCAGGTGAGCGCTAATCCAGGTGAGGAGGCCTCAGGAACTTTCTATGGATTTCACACATAGAGCCTTTAAATTTTGTAATATCCAAGAAGAATCTGTAATTTTCAGTTTGTTTGCTATCATCAAATCAGTTTGATTTGGACCGATACTTTTGCAGCTTCAAAAACTAACATGACAATTTAATAAAAATTGACTAAATGAAACTTCATTGACCCAAAAAAGAAAACTCCACAAGGTTTCAAAATTTGAAAATGTATATATAATTTGTATGTGGCAAAAGTGTCACTAGAAAACTTTTCATACTAACTCCCAACAGAGAAACGTAACACTACAGTGAGACAATGTTCTTTATAATAGAGCCGACATCAAAGAAAATTAAAAGGAGACTTTGTGAATCAAAAATCAGTCCTTTCACATCAACCCAAACATATCTCTTTGCTTTAGCACCACTCAAGTCAAACAATCAGCTATCCACCGCTGGGTAATGCTGGCGTTTCAAAACAAGCAGAGCCATCAATATTACATGTAGTCATTTTGAGTTCCACTTCCACCATCTTTGGTCAGAGGGGGGTTGTGTTTGAAACCTCTAAAAGAAAGACACCTACTGTCATACCTGAGGGCTTTAACGCATTTAAATAAAACACCAACAAGACATCATGAATTATGCTCTAAGATATAAAAAATAATATGTGAGGAAGAGTGGATGCCTTCATGACTAATTGGTGCCTTGCAGGAACGGGTTTTCTCTGTAGGCTTTGTTTTGAAACAGCTGACGATTCTGTAGCGCATGATTCCCTGTTTGAATAATCTTTACTGGCTTTCTGACAGATTTAATTATTTTGTTTTTAGCCATCCTCACACCATAAATAAGATATATTGATCTGTCTTTTTGTGTGGATGTAGGTTCAGTGTGTGTGCTTTGATAACAAACTTATTGTGTAGTTGCCATTACAGATTGTTCCTTTTCCATTTCTTTGGTTTCAGCCTATTTTACATAAGCAAGCCTCTGCAGCCTCACAGAGGAGCTTACATTCTATATATTCTCTTTCATTCTGCCTAACAAGTCCTCAGTAATGAGTGGTTGATGATTAGTGAAGCTGAAGACTCCTAATTACAAACATCATTCCAATTAAAAGCTCAGTTTTTTACTCTTATTTTCCTGTGAATCTCACACTCCTCTCAGGAATGTGTGACTGAGACCCTGTACACACATAGAAGGATATTCCACAAAACAAATAGATATTTCTATAGTTTGGCCTGTCATCTATGTGAAATTGAAGATAAATGCACCAAAAACAATTCTTTCAAAATCCTCCGACCATATTGGAGGTTTGCAAATTGTCCGTTGTCAGCATTTGCTTGTGGACGTAAATAACCAGGGTTTTAGGTTTTTCAACATTACCACAAAATGCTGTGACATCACATGTGCAACCTGAGTCTTTACTCACTCTCTTGCTTTTACACGCTGTGTAGAAGACCACAGAAGAAGCGCAACGTTAAGGACGGTTAATGCTCACTACTAGGGCTGGGGGAAAAATAGATTTAATCGATTTTGGATCAATTTCATATAAATTTTGTAAAATCGATTAATTAGGCCTAAGATCGATTTTTTTCCCTTTGAACCAGACTGACCTGGGACCGGATCTGCAGCCACTTCCAGGTACAAAAACATGCTTAATGAGTACCAATGTATACAAACTGCACATCTACTTAACGGGAAGAAGCTTGTCTAAATGATAGAAATGTTGTTTTCAACCTCAGCAACACTCAATTCCAACAATAAGTTGCTAAATGAAAAGAACGTAAAGACGCTAAATGCACATATCAAGAGAAACACGCAGTAGCGACAATGAATAATGAAGAGCAGACTGAATTGAATCAAATCGAATTGAATTGAATCGAATCAAATCGTGATTAATCGGATCAGAGCTTTATGAATCGAAATCGAATCGATTTAGGAAATTGGCCACAATACCCAACGCTACTCACCACCCAGTTATTCCACATCTAAGCAATGTTTTTCAGCAAAGATGCCAACGATTTTGTAAAATTGTAAATATAGTGCTTTCTAGAGTCCTACGACTCCCCCAAGGCACTTTACAACACAACCAGTCATTCACCCATTCACACGCTGATTTAGGGAACTGATGGCGCCTGCAGGTTTGGCACGCCCAAGAACGTGCTTCACAAAGCACCGTTTTTTTTTTTTGCTGACAACGATGTGATGTGGACCCAGGTTTTTTTTCATAGATGGGTGCAGGAGAATATCTGTTATTTTTTAAATACCTGGCTACATGTATACATGGTCTGAGTTTCAGCTCCTCTGTTCTAATTGGTTACCATCTCTACAGGTGGAGGTCAGTTGGCAGTCTCAAACCTAAGAAAGGACTGTGAGCTGCTCTGTTGGTCTTTATGGTCATATCAGATCATCTATTTTGTGTGTAGGTTTTGGTCATCACACTTTTGTATTGTTGTTTCTGTTGATAATTTGTTTTTGTCCCGTTCATGTTGAATGTTAAGGAGTTGTTAGGGATGTTTGTGTTGATTTTCTGATCATTAGGTCAGTTAATTACATTTTTTTGTCTAATAAGGAATGTTTTAGATTTTATTTTTCCTTGGATCTCCATCCATTCATCCATTTTCTATACCTGCTTGTCCATACAGGGTTGCAGGGGGCTGGTGCCCTAGCACTTCAGGCAAACAGGCGGGGTACACCCTGGACAGGATGACAGTCCATCTCAGGGCAACACAGACACAGAAACAACTGCACACACTCACACCTAAGGATAATTTAGAGACACCAATCAACCTGACAGTCCTATTTTTGGACTGTAGGAGGAAACTGCAGTACCTGGAGCGAACCCACACATGCACAGGGAGAACATGCAAACTCCATGCAGAAAGACCCCAGGCTGGGATTTTAACCCGAGACCTTCTTGCTGCTAGGCAACAGCACTAACCACTGCACCACTGTGCAGCCCACCTTGAATCCCCGAGAAGTTTAATTGCCAACCTGCCTCCTCGAACTCTGTCTAGAGTTATTTTTGCACATTTGGGGAGTTTTGTGTCTCTAACTAATTATAGACCAGCGAGATGTCAGTATCACAATAGTAGGACAATGGAAATATAACAATCAATTCATTTTTAATGTTTGTATGAAAGGTTTTCTGCTCCAACTCTCCAACACAAACCCTTCCATCTGGAGTAAGTCATTGCCTGGGATGAGATGGATGACTTGTCAAAACAACCATCCTCCGTCTGAACTATGGCCAAGACCTTACGACATTTGCATAAATGTGCAGAGCTAAACCACTCATTCCTCACTCGTTCTCCATTTCCCCCCTCCACGCGCACGTGGACACGTTGAGCTCCTCCCCGGCCGGGCCACGGGACGGTCTTCCTGTCTCTGCTGGGCCGGAGCCGCCAAATCAATCATCCTCCTCCAGCTCTGATGATGCGGCTGTCTGATCAATGATACCACTAATAATAACTGCAACGCTGTCACCTCACCTCTCATCATCTCAACTCTCACAGCCTGAAGGGTGTGTGTGGAGGGGGGGGGGGGGGGGGGGGGGGGGGGGGGGGGGGGCAGCTCTCTGCAGATTGCCTCCTCAGATTAGGACTCCATTAGAAAAGCTATTTGCCCACCTTTTCCTCCCCTCAGGCTCCCCTTCACTTTGTTTGCCCACCAAAAGACCCCACGAAGGAGAAAATAACCCCTCTCAAAGCGAAAAAAATAACTGCTCTCGTGTATAATGCTCCAGAGGCGTCAGATAGAACCGGACTCTGGAATTTTCTGTTTCGAGGCGCCACTTGTGAGAATCAATGTGAAGTTTTAACTCAGGGGGCTTACGGTAAGAAATTGCATCCACCTTGTCCTCCTGCAAGTGCCATTCATCATTTTGCAAGTACACACCTCCGTGGCATCTCCCACACTCTCAGTTAAAGGTTAGCTAGAGCTCCGCCACTCCTCCCTCCTTTGCACCACATTAGGAATATAGAACCACACATTGCATGAAGGAGGAAGCAAAGTGTCGACGTATTAATCATTTCAGTATATATTTCAAACGGCTCGGCAAAGAAGAAATGGGCATTTCTGGTTTGCCCCTTTAGGCTGCCTCAATGGCCTGACAACAGCAAGAAGTCATTTAAATCACTGGCCCAGGCACCCCAGCCCATTACAGCAGTCACTTAAACCAATCATTAGTGAAAGAAGACCCATTGCATCTCTGCCCCGCTCTGCCATTGCCGCTTCTATATTAATCATTTGCTTCTTTGCAGCAGGAGTCAGAGGAATAAGGTTCTCATTTACCCCCAAACAACAGTGCGGGAATCTCCTGCCCTTTTATCTGCATGAGTAAGTCGCTTTGAGCCGCTGTGGGTTCAGAAAGCCTCGGAATATAAAATGATGTAATATCTGAAACCTTAATTTAAGTGAGCACATATAACTTTTGGGAATGATGAACACAGCCTCCCACTGGCTCCTTTAATTAAGCGCAATGAGCCTTGTAAATCCAATACTCATCCAATGTGGAGTGATTTGCAGAAGAATGGCTGCCGTAACACAATAGAAAAATAGGTATTTAAGCAGATACAAATGATCCATTACGATAATATAACTCCCCTGTCTCTTGAATTTCCCAAACGGCAGTGAAAAAGTGTTTTGAATTTTCAATGCCGCGGCGCCCTTACAAGGAGAGCAAAATTACCAGAGTGAATCTTGTCTCTGGCAGTCCTTTATCGGACCAGCTTCTCTCCAGGTAATTTCACTGGCAAGCAAGTACAGTCCTGATAGACAGAATGGAAGAGAAAGAATGTCATATTCCCACCAGCGCTCTTTAATTCATGAGTCCTCTGCGTTATCAAACCACCGGAGTCCTGACCTGTTTTACTTTCTGCAGGTGTCCATTTTTTGTGTGTGTGTGCATGTGTGTGTGTGTGTGTGTGTGTGTGTACGGGTGGGTGTTCTCTCATAAGACTTTAGTTTCTTACCTTTCCAAATACTATAGACCTAGACTACCCCCCTGCTTCCCCCAAGGGACTGATAACTCCTCACATAGTGAGTCAAGGGGACGGGGGGAGATAAGGCTCATGAAATTCAGAATTGGTTTTTCCCCAAATTCGATTAGCATTTTATGGTACTTCTTTTTCCTACCTGGCACCAAGGACAAGCAATGATAGTCTGGTTATACTGTCTTGTTCATGCATGTGAGACACATGAGCTGGTAAATATATTTAATGTTTCTTTAACCTGACAGAGAAAGGCGGGATGTTTTAACCCCAATGGAGAGCAGAGCGAGTGTGCGGTAGCTTGATGCAGCTGATGACATTTTTTAAGTTACTAATGTGTTTGAAACACTAAATTAAACTTTAAAGGTGCAATATGTGAGAATTTTTCAGTGAAATGAGCACAAAACAGTCTATTTTGGAAGGGAGGTTACATTGAAAAAAACTTTCCTTATTCTAGCACCATAACAGAATCAGATTTATAGATATGGAGCCAAACTGTGATGCGGTAAAGGCTGAGCGTCTTCACAGCACATAAGATCTTGCAGTGTTGTGTGAGATCATATTTTCAAATATGGACCAAATTGGTTATAGCTTCATGATTTCAAAATATAAAACAACAATCTGAAAAGCAAAAATCTAGATTTTTCTCTGATATGTGTCCTTAAATCAATAAATATCTGATCTTTTTTAAATCAACCTCAGTCTGAACTGTCATGCTTTTCATCCAACTTTTATGTCAGTAAAGTAGGGCAGACTTCACAATTCTTCACCTGGAGGAGGGAAGCAGCAAGATCAAATGTAAACAACGACTGAGACAAGCTTCCCTTGGTCAATAAGTCATTGTTTTGTCAGCTCTGATTGCACCACATCTTCAGATGTGATATACCCACATGCTGACATGTGTAGCTTCTTTGTGTATTTGCCTAAGCACAGCATGCTGTGTGTTTTGTGCATGCAGGTCACTTTATCACCATGTGACTGGAGTATGTTGGTGCTCCAGTTTGAACCTGCAGTATGAAAGTAGAGGCAGTTTAAAAACTCTTATGCAAGGCTGTGGGTGATATGTGTTCCTTCAGTGATGGCTAAGTCTTTGGTTTATCACTTGAGGTTATTGCTCTGCTCACCTGGGCTTTCGGTGATTTGTCATTTCTTGGCAGGTATGCTTTGGTGTCACTTTGTTTTTCCTAAAGTTGAATCTAGTGTTGCTTTTAGGGGTTTATATCCTTGTAGAACTTAGACTTCACATGAAGTTTGCCCCTAAACCATTTGGAACGATTTCAAATATTCTTTGTGTTTCTTGCTCAGTGATTATAAAGACTTACTATGGGGATGTTGAGATCATGTGTAAAATTGGGGATTCCCCTTGCTCCATGCAGCATACTATCGTCACCCTGCTTTCAGATCGTCTACACTCCACATTTAACAGGCAGCGTTTGTCCTCTTAACCCACCACACATGGCAGGAATATCTGATGAGATCATCTCTGGAGCCATTATAGTAAAGCTGGGTGTACACTATGCAAATTTTTCAGATGTTGTATTCAGCTCCATCTTTGTCACAGCTCACAAATCATGTTCTCACACGGTACGAGCCATTGCTAAGATTCAGGCTAACTGCTCTCACTGTACGTGTGGTAAGTAGCACGTTGGACCTAAAAATGTGCAAAAAATAATAGTTTGTGCAACACGCCAGACCTTCTACATAAAAAGAAGAAAAAGAAGAAATACTCAGAAGAGAGGAGACTGTTGTACCGTTATTGGTGTCTGTTGTCCTTGAGGCTTGCTGTAGTTGTAGGAGCACATGCATGCAGGGGTTTATGGGGATTGGAGGTAGAAGAAGAATGAACATCATGTAGGAAGTAAACCGAGGTTTATAAAGATGTTTGGTGATCCGATTTTATGGCAAACATTACAGAGACACTCGCCTGAGAATGTTGGTGCATGTGCTGTGTCAGAGGTTCAGGTCAATTTGACTCATGGCGCTGTTTCAACAGAATGATACGCTCACAAGGGAAGATCAGAATATCAAACATCTTTGATTTTTGTGCGACTTGATCATCAATTGCCAATCGTGAGGTGTCAATCGCTTCTCGTTGCCCTCTGTATACTACACCAGTGTTTCCCAACCCTGGTCCTCAGGGCACACTGTCCTGCATGTTTTCCATGCTGCCCTTTCAAACACCAGTGTTTCTCTGCTGCCACACACCTGACTTAAATGAATGAGTGATTAACAGGCATCTGCAGCATGTGATGTCCTCCTGAGGAGGCGATCTAAATCAGGTGTGCTGAAGCAGAGACATGGAAAACATGCAGGACAGTGTGCCCTGAGGACCAGGGTTGGGAAACACTGTACTACACGATGTACAACAATACTTGGTTTGACCTCAAAGATTGTCATTGGGGCAGCAGTAGCTGAGGAGGTATAGCAGGTTGCCTCATGATCGGAGGATCATGAGTTTGATTCCAGGTCTTGCCAGGGGTTTTCTGCTGTTGTGTCCTTGGGCAAGACACTTCACCCAACTTTCCTGTGTTGGTGGTGGTCAGAGGGGCCAATGGTGCAAAATGGCAGCCTCGCTTCTGTCAGACCGCCCCAGGGCAGCTGTGGCTACATAGTAGCTTACCATCACCAGCAGTGTGTGAATGTGAGAGTGCATGAATGATGGAAAGTGCTTTGGGTGCCTTGAAAAGCGCTATATAAATCCAATCCACTGTTGTTATTATTATTATACAAGTGGAGAATCATCTTAAAATGTCCTGTTAAATGCAGTGTACACCTGGCTCGATCGAGCGTGTCTGTAAGATTGTTGAAAAACAGAAAATTGGGTCAAGCATCATGTTATTATGTGGGCTACGATGACCATTGAATCTCATTTTTGAGCTTCAAAAGCAGGCTCTACTGCAAAGAAACATGTGCCACTATATTTAGAGCTGGCTGTTTGCAAAAAAAAAAAAAAGAAGCAAACCACTTAGCTTTAATGAAAAAACTTCAATAGTGAAACTTTTTAGGTGCTCATTCTGAATTAAACTGGGTTGGCTTGAGTAGATACCACTCCTCAAGCCTCAGATTGATCTGCAGAAGTCTGCAAGAATCTTCTTTCTGTGCAACCTCAAAGTAATATTTTGCCAGATGCACTTCACAAAAACTTCAGTGAAAACTCAACCAACATTATCGTCTTTAAAAAAAAAAAATCAGAAACTACATTTAAACATATTCTTCTCATCTCTGATTGACTATAAATAAAATCAGAGTGAGTTAATTGCACCGTGATTGAATCTAATCAAATGAAAGCTGAGCACTTAAAACATAATTAAGAAGAGGATTAGATGGTGGATGGGCATTTAGTTAAACCCAAAAACCACTAAATTGATCTGAGAAGATGCACAAAAACACAGCTGCCAAGGGTCCGCGCTGACAAACGAGAGATCAAAAGTCCGACTCGTAACTGTTTCCAAGCATAGGTGACTTGAAACTTTGTAAAATCCTTTCTCACCGATTTGTTGATTGATTTTGATGCCAGCATCAGTCAGTAAACAAAGAGAAATGCTTTCTTCGGTTTTGCCATCAAGGAAACGATGATTGTGGGAAAGAAAATGTTAACTTGTGTCATGGATGCTCATATGGAATCTGAAAGGAACTAACTATTATCTGAATACCGCTTCTATCAATCACCGCTAAAAGAATAATATTCAAAATGAGGCAGGCACCGCGTACCACACATCCATTCGTCTTGTCCTACATTAAGATCTTTTTGCATTTCTTGGCTACAGAACCTGAAAGTGGGGAGCGAGTGAGAAAAGAGATCAAGACCGTGTGAGTAGGTGTGCTAAAAAGGCTCAGAGAAGAAGAGAAACCATACAGAACTGAAGATCTGAAGTGCTAAATCAAAAAGAACAGAAAGCCACAAAAGCAGATGTAGCTCATCAGGTAAAAGTTAACTGATCATAGTGCAGGTGAAATGCTTGGCCCCATTCCAGCTGCTCCTGGTCACTGAGAGTTCGAGTAGGCCATATCTATTAGCAAAAACACAGGATGGTCTCTTAAATGGCCTCGTTCCTCCTCCTCGCAGCCACTACAGAGTGATGACGGCCTTGTCGGAGAGAAAGGCTAATCCATCGGTCTGATTTGTAGCAAATGGAGCAATTTCAATACCTGTCTTCAGATTGATAGACGAGGCCCCTGTTTGATAAAGGGCCAATTTGCCAAAGGGCCAATGGGGATGAAATTGCAGCAGTTGCCTTTATTTTGTCCTCTCCTCAATATTCTGTTAAACAAGGCTGTTGGACAGAACCACCAAAAGACCAGCAGAAGCATTCAAAACAAATCTGTCTTTTATTCTGAGTGCATTTTTTGTTTTTTTCTTCAGAGTAATGGTCTGATTGAAAATGTATAACTCATGAAGTGGAAAATGAAAAATAAACTGCTAAAAGTTTAACAATTCCAACGATATTAATTGAGAAAGTCATGGCATTTCTGTCAGCTGGAATTTAAACTCACCATCACTTCTCAACCAAATGTATCAAGCCACTTGATTCTAAATTTTAGTCAGTCACCTGTGCAAAGATGGAAATCTCTGGAGAAAGCTGCAGTTCAGAAGATGTATAGGAATATTTTCAATTTCATGGAGTCATGCACCCAAAATGGACAAAAATCCACTGGGACCACTAAATTCTTTGTTCAGGTCCTCTAACATCTCTTTAGTCATTAGAACCATATGTGTGTTAAATTTAGAACAATGAAGAGTGGATGTCTGAATGTGATCATCCCATTAAACTATTACAAACATTTTTATGAGTTTTTATTTACCCAATGTTGCACAGACTTGTTAGATGACACGTGTCAGGTCAGATTCCTTATCAATTCAGTTTTAAAATGGCCTGTATTTTGTATAGGGCCTTCTTAGTGTTCTACAACCCCCCAAGGCACTTCACAACACAATCAGTCATCCACCCATTCACACCCATTCACACACATTCACACGCTGGTGGGGATGAGCTACAATGTAGCTACAGCTGCCCTGGGGCGCACTGACAGAGGCGAGGCCTGCCGTACACTGGCGCCACCGGTCCCTCCGACCACCACCAGCAGGCAAGGCGGGTTGAGTGTCTTGCCCAAGGACACAACGACAGCGACAGACTGAGCGGGACGCGAACCTGCGACCTTCCGATTGCAAGGCGGCCACTAAACTCCCCTGCCATCATCGCCCTAAATTTTTTAATTTAAGTTCCTCTTTTATAAATCATAAAACACTCTAAAATAGGTCAATTTCACATCACTTGTCAATGTATTGGGTGCACCTTGCCAGTAGCAGGTTTCTCAGGGATTTTTGTCCATGTTGACATTATAACATCATCCAGTTCCTGCAGATTTTTCAGCCAAAGTTTCTGAACTGGATTGAGATTTGGTGACTGGATGTTGGTAGAGGCTAGTAAACCAGTTAGAGATGATCTGATGCATCATCCTGCTGGAAGCAGCCATCAGAAGATGGGTCCATGTGGTCATAAAGGGATGGACATGGTCAGCAACATACTCAGGTAGGTTGTGGGGTTTAAACCAGGCTCAGGTGGTACTAAAGGGTTCAGAGTGGGATTAGAACATAACCCCCACACCATTACACCATCAGCAGCAGCCTGAAGCACTGATGAAAAACAGGACAGATCCATGCTTTCATGTAGACATCAAATTCTGACCTGAACATCTGGATGTTGCAGCTGAAATTGAGACTCATCAGACAAGGCAATTTTTTCAGTCTCTTAAAGTCCAGGTTTGGTGATCCTGTATGAAATGAACAGATCATCACACCACCCTGTTAATCCAACTTCTGCTCATGCACCAATATTTACAAATGTGCAAATATTTTCAATATTTATACGATGATAAAAATCCACTAGATTGTGTATTTTGGACGTGGTTTGGTTCTATAACTTGGCCATTCAGATCTTCACTTTGGCCCATTAAGTGCCACAGTGGGCAGCAGTAGCTCAGGAGGCGGGTTGTCCAGTAATCAGAAAATTGTAGGATTTATCCCGGCTCCCAGCAGAGAATGCTGCTGTTGTGTCCTTGAGCAAGACACTTAACCCCCCTTGCCTGCTGGTGAGGGACTGGTGATGTCTGTGCTCGGAGCCTTGCCTCCGCCAGAGTGCCCCAGGGCAGCTGTGGCTACAATGTAGCTCATCATCACCAGTGTGTGAATGGATGAATGATTCACTGTAGTATAAAGCACTTTGGGGTCCTCTGACTGTGAATGGCGCTATACAAGTGAGGGTCGTTTATCATAATGTGTTTCCAGCACCACCGTTTAGAGTTGTGCAGCAGCCACACACGAGGAACTCAGTAAATGCAGAAAACAAACTATATAACAGTAACTGTTGTCATTTTCTGTGAATAATCCACTAAAACTTCACCTGTTAACAGATTCACTGGATCTGCATGATCTGCAAAAGAGAAAACTTCTGGAAATATCCTAAAGTGACATTAGTTATAAGTGTGTTGCTAACAGGACAAAACATCTACAGGAAGTGTGTTATTGAGTGAGTCAGAGACAGAGGAGGTTATCTGCATTACTCATAATCACTGTTATTCATTTCACCTGTTTTCAAGTCCCTCAGTGCTGAAAACAACATGCACCCTGCTGAGCACAGAACACACTCTGCACAGACCCAGACAGCTCCGCTCCTGTGTTTACATCAGCTGGTGTTTTTGAATTCAGCTGCATTTCGTCCAGTATTATGAATTAGTTTAAATAACCATCCTTATTACTATTATATCATATTACCCCACGCTGACAGCTTGGTAGAAATCCAGTGAGAGATTACACCGCAGCAAGATGGATCAATAATGGGGCATGTGGCCCAAGAAAAAAAATGGTCTGTCAGCGTTTATGGCTGCAGGAATATTGAAGGAAGAAACTGTGATGTGGACTAAACTAGATAAACATCATCAAAGAAATGACTGACTGAATCTAGATGTTGAAGAGGTACACCGAGTATCTTTTAGCTAGTTAAAGGATAAACTTTTTGCAAAATCTTTGAATTTTGTAGCAAAACAGATGAGTTTTGAGGGCAATCCAGTTTAAGATTAAAGATTAAAGCCACCAGTTGTCACACACACTGGTGTGTGGTGAAAATTGTCCTCCACATTTGACCCATCCCCGTGGGGAGTGGTGAGCTGCAGACACGGCCGCGCTCGGGAACTATTTGGTGGTTTAACCCATATATATCATATATATAACACTAGATGCCTTAACTGGGAGTCGACAGCGTCCCTACACGGCGGCCATCTTACCTCGGACAGCTTAGTTCTGTTCTCAATGGTAGCAGATGGAAGGTGAGTGAACAACTTAAACAAAAACACTCATAACTCGATGAAATATGAACAGATTTACAAGCGGGTTGCCTTATTTCAAACCTTATGATACATAGGCTTGAAATGACATACTTTCACATTTTTAAATTAACGGGCCAAATCCGTCAAATTTCACAGCCACATCTCTGGCGTTTATAACAAATCAAACCGTTTGAAATTTGGTTGAAAATTGAGCAAATGAGAGTTATTTAAATAGTACATGTACCATTGACACCAATGTTACGAAAGGGGGCAGCTGTCCGAGGTAAGATGGCTGCCGCGTAAGGATGTTCATCCAATTGACGAACAGTGCGAGTAAGGCATCTAGTGGTTTATATGATGTCTATGGTTTAACCCCCTAGTCCAACCCCTTAATGCTGAGTGTCAAGCAAGGACGCATTGGGTCCTATTTTTTCAAAGTCTTTGGTATGACCCTACTGGGATTTGAACCCCGATCTCCCAGTCCCGGGGCGGACACTCATACCACTAGGCCACTGGAGCCGGTTGTTGGAATAAACATTTCTAGGCACGTCTAACTGTTTTTAGGTTAAGTCACCATTTTCCAAATAAGTTTAACTCTGTTTTTAAAGTTTTGGTCCTTATTTAGAGGTACCATTTAAAGTAAAACCATAATGTTATTCTTATGTTTTACCCTTTCTGTGCTACTATGTGACTTATTTGTTACCTGATTTGACCAGTTTTTGTTTCCATAAGAACTCCATATTATGTGATTTCTAATTATTACAATTTAAGTAAATGCAGCTTTTATTTTCTCATGCAATATGGCAAGATATGGGGAAAATCAATGAATGCTTGGAGTGTATGTTGTAAAAGACTCTTAGCTATTGCATTAAATACCATATCATACCACTTTATTTATAGAGCGCTTTTAACACGGCATTACAACCGACCAAAGTGCTGCACATAATAAAATAACACAAATATGTCATAAAAACAATTAAAAAGAACAATGAAATAAAACCAATAAAACAAGGTAAAACCACAATATAAAAATATATAGATTTAAAATTGAACAAACAAGGTGGAAAGACAGATGATTAAGTATTAATTAATGCTTTATGGTATAGGAGTTGAAGGCCAGGGAGAAGTAGTGTGTTTTCAGGCGTGATTTAAAAACGGCGAGAGAGGGCGCTTGCCTAACCTGAAGAGGTAATCAATTCCAAAGTTTTGGTTTAAATGTTAGCTTCTGTAACATTGACTGTTATTGTTTAAGGTCCATAGAAAGCTCCTTTCTTCTCTGGATCATCTCCAACTATTACTGGCTGGTTCAGCTCTGGTGGCCTAGTGGTATGAGTGTCTGCCTCGGGACTGGGAGATCAGGGTTCAATTCCCGGTCAGGTCATACCGAAGACCTTGGAAAAAATGGGACCCAATGCCTCCTCGCTTGACACTCAGCACTAAGGAGTTGGATTGGGGGGTTAAACCACCAAATAGTTCCCGAGCGCAGCCACAGCTGCAGCTCACCGCTCCCCACTACGGGGATGGGTCAAATGCGGAGATGTAATTTCACCAGTGTGTGATGAATACTTGGCACTGTGACTTTAACTTTACTTCCAGGGGAAGAAGACCAGTAACACTCTGTTCCTGATACACTCCCAAAATCATCAGTAGGTTGGTTTAAATTGGTTTATATAGAAAAAGCATAGAAAATGAAGCCACTCCATGTATTCACCAGTCAAAAGGGCCCTGAATCTTCTTATACATTCGTTTTTATCCTTAGCTTGGCCCCACCCACTTGGTGACATGGTTCATTTCTATTGGATCAGTACAAGGAAATGTGTAAGGACACAGCTGTATGTCTTATATGGAAAGTTGTGAATATCATTTGGGTGTTGAAAGAACAATGCTGACCTCATTAAAGTGGACAGGTTGTTCCAGACAGTTTGATATGCTGAGTGACATCAAGTGAAGTGACCGAGAAGTCTGAGAATACACAAATTATCCAACAACTGATTGGTCAATTATTACTGAATTACTGTATTCTATTAAAACACTCTCAGCTTTGGGATACTTTTTCTAATACCTATATCAACATAAGTTAGCACAACATATGCATAACAACCCAAGGAGTTAACAACTGGGAACAAATAGGTTTTTAGGTCTAATGTGTCTCTTGAATTGGGTTAATTCCAAAAATTCAGTTCAGTTCCAGATGAACAACATGGAAAACCATCATCATTCACTGATATTTGGGGGATTTTTGTAAGGATTTTACAGCTTTAGAACACTTTAAATACAGACATATTGGTACAACATGCAAAACCTAATCCTGCCTCTCACAGGTCTGGCTGAAAGACTTGTGTTGATTAGTTATGCTGTGGAGTAATACATCAAAACTCAGCTTCTTGGATAGATCATCAAAATGATCTAACGTTTTCCTCCTGAGTCTCTCAGCTCACTGTTAAATTTACTAAAACTTTAACATTTTAACAAATCTGGTGCTAAATGTTACTTTATGAGCATAAAACCAAACAATAACATATTAAAATCACTCAGAAGGGGCACAGTGATGCAAAAACGTATCAAGCATCCCCTTTACTAACAGGAATATGCTGGAAACACCTGATGCATAAGAAAGGAGGCAAAAAAAGTATTTTATTTAAAATAAATGGCATCTCTGGACCCTAGATGAAGCTGGCTCCCAAAATAAAATAAAAAACGTGCTGTGATGTGACATAATGATACCTCTCCTTAAAGTGGATTAATATTTTAAAGTTCAACTCCCTCTTCAGGAGGATGTTAAACTATTTGAAACAGCAGCTCTGTTTTCTTCTGTTTTATTCAATCCTTTAATCATATTAATCAGCTGAGTGTCCGTGTAAGTGGATAACACAGGGGCACTGAAGATCACTAAAAACATTCACAGCCACTAGCAGAGAGGACAATCAGGACAGCGGCCATAACCCTGAGGGAGCCCTCTGCCTATTACTTTTCTGGGAAATTGTTCAATGATGGAGCAATACATCCTATAAGCAACGCGGTGAGCATTGCACTGGTTTCAAATGTATTTACAAAACCCGTTTTAAAGGTCAACAGGCAATGAAAAAACCCATCAGAGGTCTATTTTGCATAAAAGTAGAGTCATCTGTTTTCTAGGCGGGCTGTGTGTTATTTTGTCTGTAATTCATTTTGGATTGAAAGGTCAAGCTCTTAAGAAAAAAAACATTGCAGAAACACATTTATAAATGTTACAGAACAAGTGCGGATTATTACTTTTAGGCTGACTTGTGTTTTTACTGCTGGAAAATCATTGCTCAGTGATCAGTTTTGATTTATTTACAAGCCGTTTGTTAATTATTGTGACTCATTTCTGGACTAAACAGTTGGTCTCCAAAGGTGTTAGTGATGGAGTCAGCGCTGTCTCCAGGCAATTTAACATTTTAACTGGTAGGTCAGTTGCTTGGTAGAGGACATTTTTGTCCATATGACACAAACATTTTTAGTACCTTCCAGAATGAGCCATTTCAGGGCTCTGTCACTTTAAGAAAACAAGCTGGAACTGGCCACGCCCACCCATCCCTCGCTCACGGTGCTATAAGTGGACAAGTAAATCTGGGAGGGGCTCAGTGTAGAGCTGCTGCTCCTCCAGCGGCGACTCTTCTCCAGATTGGTTCTATTCTAATTCCCTCATTTGTGACATCACAAAAGGGAACTTTTTGAAACTGATTGTTATAGACACATGATTTCTAAATCCAAACAATGACAGAAAATGGATGGATGGTTTTTCTTTTCATGTTTGGAGTGTTTATAGTCAGTAAATACCCACATGGCTGCACAAAAGAATGCAAAAGGTGAGTTTTGCATAACATGTGCCCGTTAATAATTAATGTCATTATTGATTCATTTTTTAGCTCTCATTGCCCAAAATGACTTTTCCTGTGAGAAACTTAAAGTAACTGGCCAGAGGCACATTTCCTTTGGATGATAAGAGTAAAAAGTATTAAAACCTCAACTGAAAATAAAGTTTGGATTTCCACAGCTGGATTTTAAGAAAATATGTTTTTAAAAAGTGAGGCAAACAAAAAAGATGGTTTCCGGTCTGAGCGCTACCCAGCTGCTTATGTAATACTAGGTTTGTTTACAGTATCTTCCTGAGGGAAGTCTCAGGAAGCTACTGTAAACAGTCCGTTTTTTCTGCATTAGCATTATGGCAGATCTTTCATCAGAGTCAGATGTAGCTTCTGAAACCTCTGCTAGTCGGTCAGACTTTTGTCTCTGGAATACGACGAGGAGAACGGATATCGCATAGCCAGATGGATGCAGCTACTTCAACCAGCCTGTTTGACTCAGATGACCCGAACGCCTGTCAGCCGGAGAGGGGAAACCACAACCACACGTTTAAGCCTGTTAGTCAGACAACGTGCAAGTCGATCTGAACGCTGATGGCAAAGCCGACGTGGAAGGATGTTGAATGTCTTCAGAACCAAAATCGGTACGGTTTATTTACTTTTAATGTGTGTTTCTTTTCACTCGTAGATGAGCTCACACAGCATCTAGAGCTCTCAGTTGCATTGGGCTGTCCCAGTATAATTCCAAAAAGCTACAGAAAAGTAAAACAATGTGCTGCCACTGTTAACGCTGCGTGTACATATTGATATAACACCAAAGAAACATAACCGATAGCTTACCAGAATGATCCGTAGTCCTGCAGTCACGCTAGCTAATTTGGCTTGTTGTTTTGACAGTAATCCAGGAGGACATGGAGTCTCTACTGGTCTCAGGAGGACTCCTTGTTGAAATGTGTGGATCATTTTGTAGATCCAACCTCGGTGCATGTCGTAGCTTTCTCGCATGACTTTCTTTTCCTTACCGGAGCTAACACAGCTAGCCATGGTGCTGCAGTCAAGCTAACGGGACTCATAGTTTTGGCACCAGACCAGGAGGAGCGGTACCAGTTCCAGAAAGATATATAGTTGGAATATGTAGATTATTTTTAGATAAAACCTCTGAGCGAATAGCCCTGACCATTCCCTGTAGTCTGTGCATCAGCTGTGCTCTAAGTGATCACTGCAGATCTGACTGCAGTCAGTGTTGTCCTTCCAGCTCGCTACGGTCCTCCTCACATATGGTTTCCATGACTTTAATGTTGCTACGTTAGTTAGAAAAGCGTGTAGGACTCGGACATCTGGCTCAGACTTCTTGCTGCAGATGTAAACGCAATTATCCGTAACCACTGGGACCACGATGTTGAACAAAATCCTGCTATTCACGTAGTAGCACCAGTAGCTAAGCCGTATGAGAAACACAGTTCTTCACTGATTAGAGGAGAGAATTTTGATTTTCTATAATGATTTATGACAAAATTACTCAACAAAATGAAAAACTGAACCCAGTTTATGGTAAAGTATAGCTACACTGAATTTCTACAATTTTCATGCAGAGTCTGGCCAGTACCTTTAAAGGGTTAATCCTCTATTACAGAGAAATAAAAAGCAAGCTGGTAATAGTTAACCCAAAACTATAGAATTAAATAAATTAAATATGCTTATTTTAAAAATATTCTCATATTTGGCTTATTCTGTGTAATTGTTGTATTATCAACTATTCAAAAAATCTTATTGTCAAATAGTTTTACGTACATTCCATCTGCAGGTTAAATCTTTAAAAAATAAAGGTTAGACAAACCGATTCTTGATATTAATGACTTTTCCATTTTAATGACCACTTAAGCCCAAGCCATTTGTGTTATAATCACAGGTGAGCGTGTGCCTCCAGAAGCAGAGAAAGCCTGTCTGTGTTTGTGAGATTGCCGTGTGGAAGCTCCCCAGGTGAGAGGAGAAAGATGCTGCAAAGAGAAAGTGATGTTCTTATCGCACACATTTACTTTCCAGGCGTCACTAGTGGTTGCAACCTGCTGCTCTCTGGTGTGTTTGTCTAGCAAGATTGTTCTGAAAGTTGCCAGCTCAGCAACCTCCTGTGGATCCAAAAACAGAAAAAAAAATCCGATAAATGAGAAAACTGTCGTAGCATTAGAATTACCTAAGTTTCAGGGAAAAATGTCATCTCAAAACATGAGAAAACAGAAAGTTTTATGGTTAAAATGTGGGTCACAGTGCCACCTATTGAAATACATCAACTTGTGCTGCAGTTTGGTAAAAATGAAAACAAAGATGAGCTTTTATACTTGTCAGTGCCTTTATAGCCTCTGTTTATATATTATAAATATTCCTACTGTCACATCTGAGCAGAAGGAAGAGTAATAATAATGTTGTCTCCAATTCTGATTGAAGTCAGCAGAGCAGCGGCTGAATAAATGATGTGAAAAGCATGAATCCTGTTAGTAAAAGTAGCTGATCTAGTGTCTGGTCACCAATTTATTATTGATGTGAGAGGGTTTCCGTGAAGGAAATACTACTTTTAAAAAATGAATGACTCTTTTTCAGGTTAACTTAATGCATCAAATAGTTAATCTGAAAATAGATTAAATTATAATAAAATAGATGGATTAGATGCACAAACTCCCGTCATTTGATGCTACCAATTTGAATTTGCTGTGTTTTGCTAAGCTAGCTTGACTTAGTTGTTATTTATGAGAAGGTTTGCAGGTTTGAATCCTGCCTTTCTGTGCATATACTCCCCAATGCATGTGGGGGCTTTCTCTGGGTGCTCCATTTCCTCCCAGACATGTATGTTAGTTTAACAGAGAACCTAAATTGCCCATAAGTGTAAGTGAGTGTGTGACTGGTTGTTTGTCTCTATATGTTCCTGTAATCGACTAGCATCCTGTCCAGGCTGTCCCCTCCTCTTGCACTACTTGGACTACTTCCAGTAGGCACCAACTTCCTGTGACCCTAGCCAGGATGAATGGATGAAGGTTTTAAGACATGTTGCATGGTAGCATACAGTAGTTTTGTTACATTGCAGCAAGAAACTCCTGGCAGGAACTTTGCTGCATGAAGTGTGCACGTTCACCAGGAACTCAGGATTCCTCTCACAGATGAAATCCATTCATACTCGACTAATTGGTGCTCCTAGGTCAGTGTGTGAATGACCGTTTGACCTTATGTGGCCCTGTGATGGACGGCTGGGTTAGGGTCAGGGTGTCTCATTCCTTTTCTCCATCCACCACTGGGTACATGGACATAAGAACAAGTTAAAATCAGATAGATGGGATATCATCTGCTGCATCATTTCTTTATGATGAGAAAATAAAAGCTAACTACCTAAGTTGAAAGTATACATGACCGAAGACCATGAATTAAGCCAGACGAGCATGCCTGATGTCGTTTTGCTTGGTCAATATTTGTTTTACTAGCATGAGCTTGTAAAGTTAGTTTTACTTTTCTAACTTTTAACTGATGCAGTTCAATTATGTGGAACTTGTTGACAAGAAAAAAATAAAGTTCATGATTATGTTTTTTTAAGAGATAGAGAAAAGCGAGAAAATACCAGTGCAGCGCGCTCTCACTGCAGTGGTAGTAATAACCTTTTTGCTAATTGCTTCATTACCATGACAGTGACTTTCTGCCACAACAGCGTCGTAGATCCCCATGGCTCTGTTTAGCTTTCCTATCCTATATGTGAGTCTCATTCATCTCTGGATCACATGAGATTCCTTTTACTTTTAAAGGATCTAGTTTATTGACCCAAATGTTTTTTATTAACAGGGTTGTAATGTCATCCAAGAAACAGCTTTATTTTGATGCTCAGACTTGGTCAGAATTCAGAAAAAATCACAAACAAGACACTATAACTATGTGAAGATTACCCTTATTACACCTGCAACAAGTTTATTTTCTGTGTTCTGAGTTACCTAAATTTACAAAGTGTGCAGATAATTCTTGACTTGTGAATCTAAATCATTTTTAGCAGTGACACTAACCAGTTTTTTACACTTTAAGCAATTCCTTATAAAGTGGGGTTCAGCGATTGTGTTGGTAGAAAGTTCACCAACTTCACAGGGGACAGCACATGTATGAAGTGTTGGGGGAGAGGCCTTCCACCAGGCCTCCTGTCCTTATTGCCTCCATCCCTGAGGACACTCCTGGGCCAAGTGCAGCAGTGGGACCAAGAAGAAGAAAGTCAGCCTCCCTCATCGTTAATATTTAGTTTGTAACCACACTTGAACAGAAAATGAAAAGATGATAACGAGACAAAACATGGAACCGTTATTTACAATTCATGCAGGATTAACCTAAGTGACCTTTCAACTGAATAAGCAGGAAGTCTGTGTAGATTCTCAGTCGTCCAGGGCATGGTGATCTGGAAGGTGAAACAACTGGACTTTTGCTGTTCACCTTGAAAATAAAAGAAGCTCCAGGGATAAAAAACAGTATGAAAAGTAGGAAACAGCTTAAAAGTAGAAACTGCATAAGTATAAGTGTAACAAATATTATTATTTCTCTTTATTTTTCATCATACAAAAACACAGGGGGCATCCGGAGTTGAACCGGACTCCTCTTGATCAACAATTGCTCTGCCGCTGAGCTTTACCCCACTGAGCAATTATTGCAGCAACAAGTGTTGTAAAATAGAATCGCTTTACAGCATCCTGACTTACAGAGTCATGGTTTGTATCAGTCATACCCTATATCCATTTAACAAAAGATCCTTAGAGCTCCTCGTTTAAGATGGGAACAGGAGATTTGTTTTTCTTTGCAAGAAAAATGTCCAACGTGCATCTTTCTTACAGTCTGCTGCATATTGATAAATCCATAGAGCTGTCCGTGGTGCTGAAGCTGCACAAGGATCAGTAATTGTCTTTTCTCTTCGTTCAGCTTTTTCTGTAGGTTTTTATCTCTTTTCTCAGTATGGATGAATACTCAGTTCTGGATTACTATACTGTAGCCGTCAAACGCTGCTCTCTAGGGAAATGCCACTTTCATGATAGTAGTAATAACAAGTGGCAACTGGTAGTTTCACTGGAGCTGAGGGATCTCAGCGGCGAACCGTGGAATTGTTGTAATGTTTCTTTTATCATAATGGATCCTGAATAAGAATACTCCATGAATATTTTAGAGAGAACATGATATCTTTTTTTTCTTTTATACATGTTTGGAGATTGCTTGTTCAAATCTTAGCTGGGACTTTTTCACGTGGAGTTTTCATGTTTTCACCGTGTTTTACCTCAAAACCGTGAACATTTGGTTAGCTGATGATTCAAAATTGGTTTTAAGTGTGTGTGTGTGTGTGTGTGTGTGTGTGTGTGTGTGTGTGTGTGTGTGTGTGTGTGTGTGTGCGTGTGTGTGTGAGTGTGTGTATGTAACTGGTTTTAGAAACAGGGTGCTGAGATTTGATGACATATCTGAGAAAATATTTCACCAAGATCCCCAACCAGCAAACATTAAACATTTTTGTTTGCGTCTCCTCTCTGCATAAACCTAATCCAGTCTTACCCAAACAAAACAATATTGGTGAAAGAAGATGGATTTAAAAGATTTCGTGACAAGCTCAGCAAGGAATCAGTGTGTTGTGTGTTTTGAGGAGAAACCAGAAAATCCTAAAGGTAGAGCATTGAAGCCAAAAAGTGAACAGACACACTACACACACAGTAGCCAGCTAACAGTCAACCCAGAAATTATTGTTTTTAAATATGTAAATTTTAGCAGGAATCAAGAAGAGCATCCCTCAGAGGTTTTGTTACTTTGCTGAAAAGGTGGCGAGAGGTCACATCTCTGTGAGGACAGTGTGGACTCTAGCTCTGAGACTTTTCAGGATTTATAGCACCATCTGTCTTGGGAAGAGGCTAGAAACAGCATGAGTTGGTCCACCTGGATGTTTTTATATGCAGATATGCCCAAAGGCTCAACTTGTTGCTGGGCTCAAATCCCTTTCAACATTCAAAGATGCAGGGCTGCCTGCAGAGTTCAGAGAGCCAGACATTCTGTGACTGTCAGAAAAATTCTTCAGATGTTTTCAACCACCAAGGTGAAGCGAGTGCACAGACGCAAAGTATCTGAGACCAAAAATCACATAAAACTGTTTATATTTTTGGAAACCCTTTTTTTTTTGTTAGTGGTTTGAAGCTTTGTGTATGTACCTGTACTTTTGTTATTTTTCTTCTTCCTTTTCTCTAAGTGCTGCTGCAACAAGTGAATTTCCCCACAGTGGCATTAATAAAGTCTATTCTATTCTATAAGATGTTAAATATCAAGGTTCCTGACCAAAATGCAAAATTTTAAATAAACTGTTGCTCAAGTTCTCATTATTATTATTATTTTATAAAAGAACAGGAGCTGGTGTAAATTATTCAAATCACTTATTAAATTGTCATATTTTGTATTTTTTAATCATTTTTTTCTTACTTAACTGATAATCTAGTGGTATGTGTTTAAGTTTTCTAGAGTTTCCCACAATCACAACTTTCACAAAGGTGTAATCTCAAGTTTTAAAGTAAATCTTCAACTAGATGGGAATGGTCAAACTGCTAATTCACTTTGTCAATTTCAGGTATACCAATAACATTCTTCATTGTGCTTTTTCCCTCCGACATCTCTAATCAATGGTACACATTACCCTCGATTAGCCACTGGCCACAGCTCTACATCTCTCTCCTGCTGGCTTTGCTGCAGCACTTTATCACTTGGACTATCAAAAAATGCATGCATTTTTTTAATAATAATATCCTACATCATTGGCTAATGATACAGCATTTAATGGCATCATCACTTCACACAAATGAAAGCAGCATGCCTAGATGGTAAGTATAGCTCCTGTCTCATGTGAGAGGTTCTGCTATTGCTCAAAGTTAAAGCCACAGTTCCCATAAGACCCATTAAACTCTGTTATAAATTAGATGGTGCAACATTTCCCTCCCCTGGAGCCAGTGCTTGTGTGTTTGTCTTTTTTTTTTTTTTTACTGTTTCGTTGTAAAAGATAAATGTGCACACAAGGGCTTCTTAATCTGCATTTTGCTTACAGCGCATCAACTGTGACAATTTGGAAAAGTTTTGTTCTCTGCACATCTCAGGGCTCAAGACAAATCAGCAGTTGAGAGCCAAACAAGCCAAAGAACTGTGCAATTATTATTTATAAAAGGATCGCTGACAGCTAAACTCAAAGCAATAAAATGTGTTAATAAATAGTGCCAATATTTGTTCTTGTGTCAGCAAGTTTAGAAAGTGATCACACCACGCTGCAAATGAGTATGAATCTGATTTTATTTTCATTTTCTAGGTTAAAGATTCACTTTACTGCCAAACAGAATGCTGAAAAGAACATAAAATGTAAAAAAAAAAAAAACAATCAATAAAACTAACAGGGTGATCATACTAAAAGTGAACAAACTTCACCTGGAAGATTTGAAACACTAGATAGATTCTACATGAATACAAATGAGAAATGACAACCGTGTCTAATTTTTTTGTTTGTTTTTATTCATGTAGGGGTTCTGGTCCACGTTGTGGTGACAGCTCAGGATTTCCATTTAATCAGGGGTCAGGGTTTAGTCCCTCTGATGTGGCTCGTTGTAGCTTTAAACAAAGATGACTTGACCCTGAGCAATAATATTTCTAAATTATCCCTCTCAAGGCAGCCGTTGCTGATTTGCAACAGTTAACAGATATCTACCTGAGTACTCCACATACATATTTTATGTGCTTTTTTCAACTCAGAAGTACCTCTGAAGGATTTAGTAGTGCTAAAGTTACTAAAACGCAATTTAAGCCTGAGAGGGTTAACAATAGGAAAGAGTTATTTTAGATGTTTTCCCATTCTGTTTTTTTCTTTTGCATTGTGTGCTTTTTCACCTTTATTTAACCAGGTAACATCACACTGACTAAAAAAAAATCCCAAGAGAAACCTGCGTAATATAGGATTCTGCAGCAAAAAGACACTTATGACACCAGAAGGTTGGACTGCACGTGGTCAGTTATTATGGGAGAACTGGAGTTTCTATCATTTCAGCATGAAAAAAGATGAAAGATGAAAAAAGATGAAAAAAAATAGCTTGATTTTTTTTCCCCCAAGCTGATTAAGATGCAGTGATTGTGTTAGTGTTGAGCTCATTGTTTGTTGTCAATGTCCCCATATTTAGTAGTAAATTTTAAAAGATTAATGAAACTTTCTAATACATTTTATCCTGAGTTGGTTTTGTGCTCAAATGTATTTAGCATGATTTGTCTTTTCTTTATAAAGGTTGCAGACCCAGGTCTAATTTTAATAGTGCCACTTTAACATAAGCAGCATCCTGAAGTAATTTAGATATTTTAAATGATTAAAAGAGTCTAGCTTCTTTAAATTAAAGTACTAAAAAAGTGGTATACATCTTCTGTTAAAACTGACAAAGCATCCATATCAGGCTTTTAGAAACTTTGCTGAGGTGTTTAAACTCCAATAAAGCTGCACTAAATGATCAGTTCAAGCTGTTAATACTTATTCTTAAAGGTGTCCTAGAAAATGATTCTTTTACAATGTGAAACCGTTCTTTGAGTCTATATATATCATATTAAATTTATTGGAACTCACAATGACCCAGGAGCCCTGATAAATGGCCAAACACAACCCCATATTAAAGCCCTGCAATGGAAAGACTAGTTTGCCCCGCCCACTCAGCCAGGACATGAATATTAAATTAGCTCACTGCCGATTGGCCAGTTTATGACTGCCTGAAGCTAGTCTTCCAACATTCTTCTTTGTTGTTTTCCTCTCATCCACCAAAGATGTTAGTAGTAGCTAACGCTAGCATTAGCAGTAGCTAGGACTAGTGTTATCAAAACCTCATAGTAGCAGTAGCTCAAGCTAGCGTTAGCAGTAGCTCGGGCTAATGTTATCAGAAACCTCATAATAGCAGTAGCAGTAGCTCAGGCTAGCATTAGCAGTAGCTCAAGCTAGCGTTAGCAGTAGCTCGGGCTAGTGTTATCAGAAACCTCATAATAGCAGTAGCAGTAGCTCAGGCTAGCATTAGCAGTAGCTCGAATTAGCAGTAGCAGTAGCTCGGGCTAGTTTTAGCATTATCTCAGAATAGCGGTAGCTGTAGCACAGGCGAGGGTTGTTCTGCAGTTAGCATTACCGTGACCAACGTTTACATATTGCCGTTGTTAAAGTAGGTTGGGATATGCAAATGTAAGGGTGTGTGTCTACGTTTATGGTGTGTTAAACCATCTTTTCTCAGAACAAACCGTTTCTCCGTAGCCTTTACAAGATTTACATAGAAAAGCAGGTTAGAGATGGCACAGGCTTTTTGGTATGGTAAATTTGACTCTCCAACAAGAAGGTAAATGTGGTTTTAAATTTTAGGACACTTTTAAACCCAACATAATGTAGGAGAAAAAACAAGTAAATGAATTAAACAAAAGCTAAATCAAAGGAAATGTTCTCTGAGAAGGAGTTGTCACGCTGAGAGTCTGATTCTAATGGCCAAATTGTCAACTGCCATGAAGATGACTGCATGCAGCTCATGAGGTGGAACAAGCAGCCAAAATATGCTCTGGCACACGTGAAGCATGGACAAAGCAGTCAATCACCCGGTAAAAGCTTGACTTCCTGTTCCACCTGAACAACCATGGTGTGTCAAGATCAAGCAGAGGGAATTACACAAACACACAGTTTCTCTTCATCTTAGTCAAACTCCTGTAGTCTGCAGAGATGTCAGATTAGAGAGAGGATGACAGCAGAGTGTGTGAACGTGCAAGGAAATACCTCCCTTAAGACCAAACAGGAAATACTCCTACATACATATGCAAATAACACGGTTTTCTTTTTTTTTATCAGATTCAGAAAGACTATTTATCCCCTAGGGGCAATTGAAAAAAAAATTTTATTTTGATGTGTGTCAGTGAAAAAAACAGAAAGGAACTCAGTGGTTTAATGTTAATTAAAGGCAATGGAAATGTTAAGTTGTGGAAAAAAAGTTGAAATGGATCAGAACTAATAAACATCCAAGGAAAGAGTCCAGTTATGAGCTTTAAAGTGAGTTTTGTCACAAAAGATTTCATGAAATTGATGATGACGATAAAGATGAAGTCTTTATTTCAAACATGTAAAAAACAAACATCAACACAGAAAAAACAATGGAAAAAAAGGAGAAACTAAAAGCAGGAATATTATTAAAACTTTCATATTCACTTTCATAAAGGAGAAGGACAAAGCCAGTGAACATTGAATCCTACCCCCAGTTGGCTCACCCAGTACATACATGGTGCATTTTCGTTTAGATTTGAAATACTTATTGATATAGTTGTTTCTCAATGTCAAAATTAGTCGCTATACCCTTTGAAAAATCAACTACATATGAACTGTACATTATTAACGATAAATTTGTGTTTGTTTGCTTTCACGGTTTTTTGTTTTGCATCATTAAAAACAATTATGTCCAACGTCTAAATGTTGCAATAAAACTGACAAATTAGATGCATGGTTGGTCAAATTTAGCTGACTGGTTGCATTTTTAATGACATCACTTTTGGATTCAGATTATGAGTGCATTTCAGTCCAACGTTGTGCTCAATAAAAATTAAATGAGAGGTAATAAAACATGCTGAAAATCACTTCAAGTACTGTGGACGTGTTAAGTTGTGCACATTTTGCACTTCAGCTTTATTTTCTGAGAGCCACTTTCCTCCATGGTCTTTCTGCTCAATCAGCTTCCAACATTGAGTCTAGGAAGGATCTTCAGGGACTGAGCCACTGGAAGAACCACTTTAGCCTTGGGAAGCAGCTGTTTTCACTGTATGGAATACCCGAGACGTTCCCAATGATCTGTGGATGGATGTCACCTACTGACTCCGCCTACTTGTTGAAGGTGGAACCAGCTGATCATAATGTAATCACACAAAAAGTAAGGAAGTTATGGTTTGGGTTGTTATTTGTTGAAGCAGTATACAGCTTGTATTTTTGGAAAGCCTGATTGGTCACTTTTACTACAAAGTACAACCTAAAAAGAGTGTGCAGCAGTTGAATGACCAACACAGCTAACTGTGAGGGTAGCATAGTGGAAAATGTGCCTAAAGCCCCTCCAATAGTCTCCTGTTGGTATTCAGCCTATTTCTGAGCTGTTTGGTAAATTGGATGATCAAATATGCCCAAAGTAATCAGGTACTAAAAATACAAATAGAGGCCATCTTTACACTTTGTTCATGTTAGATTGTCCTAAAAAGGGACCGTAGAAGCATGTGGAAGATCCTTACACAGCCACACCAGCTTGGTTTCTCTGCCTAATGCTGGTCACCAGTCTGCTCCCATTATGTTGTTGGTCATTCTAGTACAGGGTTAGGCAATCCTGGTCCTCAAGTTCTTCAATCAACATGTTTTAGTTATTTCCCTGCTCAAATAACCTTATTTTAATCAACAGCTGATAAACAGACCTCTGCAGGGCTTGATGAGCTGCTGAACATGTGATTCAACCATTAAAGTTAAAGTCCCAAGTATTCATCACACAATGGGGAAATTACATCTCCGCATTTGACCCATCCCCATGGTGGGGAGCGGTGAGCTGCAGCTGTGGCTGCGCTCGGGAACTATTTGGTGGTTTAACCCCCCCAATCCAACCCCTTAGTGCTGAGTGTCAAGCGAGGAGGCATTGGGTCCCATTTTTTCAAAGTCTTTAGTATGACCCAACCGGGAATCGAACCCTGATCTCCCAGTCCCGGGTCGGACACTCTACCACTAGGCGACCGGAGCTGGTTGCGGACAGTTTAAAGTTTAAAGAAAGTTTAAAAAAAGTTTAAAGTTGCGGAACACTGCAAAACCATTTTTTTTCTGATTAGAATCAGTCACTCTGAGTTTTTCATGCAGGTTGAACATGAAAATAGTCTCCTACACCTATCTCCTGCATTAGCGTCTGATAGAAAATAGACGGTGAAACTCTAGGATTTGAAAAGTCTGACAGATCTACATCACACTGTCACTTAACATTCATGGACTCACCCATCTTGAGTCACGATTAGCGTCCAGGAAACAGCAGAGAACGTCTCGGCTAGTAGAAGCATTAGCAACTCCACCACACAGCAGAACTCCGCAGGCTTGTGTTATTTGTGGAGATAAAACATCAACGTCGCAAGTCAGACTCATCTGGATAAATAAAGGTTAAATAAATAAATAAAGTCAGTGGTAGAGTCGTGTTGCTGTTATCCAATCCCAGACGAGATGTCCAAATATCAGGAAATAAGACTCCAGATCCTGCCGTCTGAAGCTCAGCTGTAATGTGACTCACTTCTAGTTCCTGAAAATGGTGCACCGGTATATTTTTTCCCCCAGAGGATGACTTACAAGGCATTCATTCCTACTAGAGACCACTGCAAATGTATTAATTAAACGAGTGTTCCACACCTTTAAAACAGGTGTGCTGGAGCAGGGAAACATCTAAAACATGCTGGTGGCTCTCGAGGACCAGGGTTGCTTACGCCTGATGTAGCATGTACAGCATGCCTAAGCTGTCCAAGAGCTGTTAGTCATACACCTGTGACAGACACACAGCAGCATCTGAAGCTCAAAACAACAGTGAATTACAGCAGGGTCATGTTGCATATGAATTTGTCCACATATTAGCTGTATTACTTATTCAAAAGATGCAAAATCCTTAAAAGTTCAAATTTAACTTTAATCTAAACATGCTTTTTTATTTAAACGTTTTAATTTGCTCGAGAGTTGGGCAAATATAATTCCAAATGTCAAAGGGCAAACATTGAATTCCCTTTTATAAAACCAAGAACGTGTTCACATATCCACATTTACGGTAAGCTAACTGAAACCCTAACTGCTATTATTTTATGTTTATTAGAAGAATACAAAATGTTTACAAGCTGGAGAATTCTTCATCTATATGATCTTTAAGCATGTTGAGGACATACAGGAAACAATAAAAACTAAAAGAGCACACAAATGAGACTATGAAACAATAATGTTTGAATTCTGGACTATTACACAATGAAAATCCGCTTAAAGCATACAAGGACACATTTGGGGCATCAAAATGTACTCCTCATTTATGCAAGTGAGGCAGCGTGAGCGATAAAATTGTCTGGCCCTGAATACCAATGCTGCTGTAACAAAAGCTTTTCATAGATCCTTGAGTAGAGGAGAAGATAAATAAGGATTGTTATTGTGAACAGCCGAGATAAGAGGAGCTTATAAAGTAGCTGTGAGAGAACCGAACATTGCAACTTTTTTTTTCCTACATTTATTATCTGAGACGAGCGTTGCTCAAGTGGTTGTCAGGCCTCACCGGGACGAGATAAGTAAGAAAACACCTTGTGCATTCTTAGGCCTGACAACACTTCACGATAAATTATCTTCTGTCATGTTCAGAATCGTTTAAGAGCTTTCAGGTGAACTGGATATAGTGGCAGGCGTATTAAATATGATTTAGTTTCTTTTTTGTTTGTTTTTTTACTCAGGCACATTCATAGATACCATATAAAGTGGTAAAGACGGTGAAATCACTGGGTTTGAAATGTACAAAATGCAAATTTACAATGTTTAACATATAAAAAGTCCCCAGGTCGATCCAGGGTACGCTGGAGGGATTAAATCTCCATGTTGGCCAAATAACTTATTGGGATCCCACTGGTGAAGGTTGCTGCTTCCCCCGTGACCTGGCCCCGTATAAGCAGAGGAAAACAGACAGATGGACAATTGCAACCAGCTATCAGACCACTAAGGCTCCCTCCTTGGTCAGCTACATAATCCATATAGCAGTATGGTTGGGTTCAGCCCTGGAGCCCTTGGGTGATGAGCTCAGATATTTGGAAGGAACTCAGAGCAGAGCCACTTCTCCTCTGAGAAGTCAGTTGACCTGGTTTTGGTCAGGATGTCCACTGGACACCTCTGCAGGGAGTTGCTTTGGGCAAGAGGAGACCCCAGGACCAACCCAGGAGTGTTTCTCAATGTCAAGGAACCTCACCTTGATGCCTTGGTCCCATCCCGGTTGGCTAGGAGATACGTCATCAGGAACCACCAAGGCGTGTTCCAATGTTCATTTACTACGGAGGCATCTGTCCTACTTTTGTCTGCTGTTTAGCTAACTGACCAAGGATACATGAGAGGTGCCTTGTTGCCTTCCCCTGGTCAGAAATTTCCCAGAATGCAGCACAGTATTTTCAAACAGATGTGATCAGGAGCCAGCAGCAGCTACTTCCAGTTTAAATGTAAGTCAACTAATTGTAGCTATCAGGCTTATATCTAAAATGTTTTTTTAGATCCAAAGCAGTTATCTATGGTTTGTTAGTTGATTAGTAGTTGCAGCTTTGGCGGCTAGCAGGTATAACTCACTTACAAATGTGATTTAACCAATATATGCACAATTAAAAAAGTAAAAGGCTCGTTATACATCTATATTGAAACTTAACTCTACTATGATGGGCGGGACGTAAACAGAGCGCGTAAGCAGGGGTCAGGCTCTGGGCAGCCGCAGTCACGTGAGGTAAGTCTGTTTCATTTAACTGTTTTCGTTGAAGGACAGTGTCCTCATTAAGGTGCCTTGGTAGGCAAGACATTGACATTGAGAAACACGCCAGGACACGCTGAAGGGACTTATAGGCTGGCCTGGGAACACCTTGAGATCCCACCAGGGGAGCTGGTGTTGGCCGCTGGGGAAAGGACAGCCTGGCCTTTCCTGCTCTGGCCACTACATCCGTGACCCTGATCCAGATAAGTAGAAGACAAAATTAGACGAGACAAATATTTATTTTAACAATCGTGTTTGATGAAAATCTAATTGATTCTCAGGAGAATAAACCAGTGGTATTGGTGTTTGAACTATACTTGGTTTGTTTTTGGATAAAATAGAAATTAAAAATCCATGGGTGCAGTTTTATTTTCTCTCAATTTCTATGGACTTCCACCCACAAATTCCAGATACCAGCGGTGTAATGTTGTAAACAGCTTCCTGTTCTGTTTCCAGGCTTAATAAGAACCCAGAGGAAGACTTTTCTGGGCGACTAAAAACAAAAATGACATCTATGAGTGAGAAGTGGTCATTATTGGACCTCAAAACACATTATTGTGAGATTTCTTTTTGTGCCCATCCATTCACATTCATTAGTTGTGCATTCACCAATCCCTGACGTGCTTGTAACCAAAGCTTGTTCACAGTTACATTGTAGTGTTTCTTCAAAGCCATCCTAATGTCCCCCCGTGACCTTGTTTTCATGCCCCCAAAGACAAAGTTTATCACAGAAATCTGAAGTTCCAATGGTCTGAATAAACATCCTCACACATGTAACAACAAACTCAGTGTTTCAGCAGACACGGCCTGCAACAATACCTCATTTACACACGGTCTTTAACTACTCAAAGACATTAAAACAAGTACAAAAGGCTTTAATCATTCAGCTAGAATTTGGTCAAATATTTCTGTAAAATTTTAATTATTAAAATGTTTCTTTAGTCATCCGCCACTTTTCCAGAACCTGGTTGAGGGGCAAATACCTTAGCAGAGATCCCAGACCTCCCTCCCCCAGCTCCTCGGAGGGACCCTGATGCATACCAGGCCACCAGTGAGTTCTGGGTCCCTATTCTAGTTCATGACCTGGAGAAACTTGAACTTCTCCTGGAGAAGCGGATCATTCCCAACTTGGAGTTGGTGTACTCACTTTCTAGTTAAGGACCATAGCTCCAGCTTTGAGGTGCTGAACTTCAACCCAGCAGTTTCACTTTCAGATGGAAACAATTATATTAAATTTAAACTACAGTGAACCAAACACTGGATCAGACACGAGTCAGTCTGCAGAGCTCAACTTAGGAATGCTGGAAGACATTTAACTGTTAATATTTTCTTACAAGTTTTTATGCCTTTTCCTACAGATTAATGGGCAGTCTGCAGTCTGCAACACGTTTTCCCATGTTTACATTATACTCTGGTTTACAAGGGCCTAATGAATTTTCTAAAGCTGTTTATTGGTTTAAACCAATGTTTTTATGCATAACTTCATTTTAGCTATCCATGATGAGCCAAGGACACTCATTTTATGGATTATGCTATTTGAGTATCTGCAGATGCTTGAACTACAGGTCCTTCTCAAAAAATTAGCATATTGTGATAGTTAATTATTTTCTGTAATGTACTGATAAACATTAGACTTTCATATATTTTAGATTCATTACACACAACTGAAGTAGTTCAAGCCGTTTATTGGTTTTAATATTGATGATTTTGGCGTACAGCTCATGAAAACCCAAAATTCCTATCTCAAAAAATTAGCATATCATGAAAAGGTTCTCTAAACGAGCTATTAACCTAATCATCTGAATCAACTAATTAACTCTAAACACCTGCAAAAGATTCCTGAGGCTTTTAAAAACTCCCAGCCTGGTTCATTACTCAAAACCGCAATCATGGGTAAGACTGCCGACCTGACTGCTGTCCAGAAGGCCATCATTGTCACCCTCAAGCAAGGGTAAGACACAGAAAGACATTTCTGAATCAATAGGCTGTTCCCAGAGTGCTGTATCAAGGTACCTCAGTGGGAAGTCTGTGGGAAGGAAAAGGTGTGGCAGAAAACGCTGCACGAGAAGAGGTGACCGGACACTGAGGAAGATTGTGGAGAAGGACCGATTCCAGACCTTGGGGGACCTGCGGAAGCAGTGGACTGAGTCTGGAGTGAAAACATCCAGAGCCACCGTGTACAGGCGTGTGCAGGAAATGGGCTCCAGGTGCCGCATTCCCCAGGTCAAGCCACTTTTGAACCAGAAACAGCGGCAGAAGCGCCTGACCTGGGCTACAGTGAAGCAGCACTGGCCTGTTGCTCAGTGGTCCAAAGAACTTTTTCAGATGAAAGCAAATTTTGCATGTCATTCGGAAATCAAGGTGCCAGAGTCTGGAGGAAGACTGGGCAGAGGGAAATGCCAAAATGCCTGAAGTCCAGTGTCAAGTACCCACAGTCAGTGATGGTCTGGGGTGCCATGTCAGCTGCTGGTGTTGGTCCACTGTGTTCAGGGTTCGAATTACGGGGGAGCTAAAGGGAGCCCGGCTCCCCTGAAAGGGCGCCGGGCTCCCCTGGAAGCCCTCGACTTACACACCCAGGGGGAGCCCGAACAAAGATCCAGTCCCTACATATATTACATTATTTATTTGGACTCTCAGCGTACCGGGTCTGTTTTTGGGCGGAGAGGATGGAGAGCGGCAGAGCGCTGATTACTGATGCGCTCCGCCGGGCAGCTGCGTCCTGCGCACGGCCACAGTAACATTCTCAAAGTGGCGCCACCAAAAAAAAAACATAATTAACACACGATCGTTCATGTTTGCTCATATTTTCTCTTTCATTTGTGCCTGACACGCTCCGCTGCTGCAGCTCCCGTGCTTCGGTGACGTCACCTCACTGGCGCGGCCGCACAGCGCACATTCCGCTATTTTTGCGGTTGACAGATCTTTCTGATCTGCTAATTTCAAGTAACTCATTAGTTGAAAATGAAGAAGCCATGCAGCAGTTTTTCTGGAGGATTGAGAGGAGATGCAGCTAAGACACAGACAGGACAGGAAAATAGTCGCATAAAAAAAACCCAAAGTGCTTGAAAAGTTACACGTTTGTAACTTTACAATAATAATAATAATTTATAAGTATGTAATATTTATTTATTTGATACAATTCAGATCACCCTCAAAACTCAGTCCCACACCCAGGGCCGTTTCTAGGCATTTCAGGGACCAACCCCCCGCCCCCCCCCCCGTCTTAGTGGGCTCCCCCGGAAGCCTCTGTGTAATTCGCACCCTGACTGTGTTTTATTAAGGGCAGGGTCAATGCAGCTAGCTATCAGGAGATTTTGGAGCACTTCATGCTTCCATCTGCTGAAACGATTTATGGAGATGAAGATTTCATTTTTCAGCACGACCTGGCACCTGCTCACAGTGCCAAAACCACTGGTAAATGGTTTACTGACCATGGTATTACTGTGCTCAATTGGCCTGCCAACTCTCCTGACCTGAACCCCATAGAGAATCTGTGGGATATTGTGAAGAGAAAGTTGAGAGACGCAAGACCCAACACACTGGATGAGCTTAAGGCCGCTATCGAAGCATCCTGGGCCTCCATAACACCTCAGCAGTGCCACAGGCTGATTGCCTCCATGCCACGCCGCATTGAAGCAGTCATTTCTGCAAAAGGATTCCCGACCAAGTATTGAGTGCATAACTGAACATAATTATTTGAAGGTTGACCTTTTTTGTATTAAAAACACTTTTCTTTTATTGATCGGTTGGAATATGCTAATTTTTTTAGATAGGAATTTTGGGTTTTCATGAGCTGTATGCCACAATCATCAATATTAAAGCAATAAACGGCTTGAACTACTTCAGTTGTGTGTAATGAATCTAAAATATTTGAAAGTCTAATGTTTATCAGTACATTACAGAAAATAATGAACTTCATCACAATATGCTAATTTTTTTAGAAGGACCCGTATAAGTGTTGTATTTTGCTTAGCATGCCTTCAATTTTAAGTTGAGTTAGGTGTGGTTAAAATTCAAGATTGTCTTAAAAATTTAAAAACACAAATTTAAGGACCGTCACCAGGACATTTATAAACATGCAATATGTCATTTACAGTCCTCTCTAGTTTGTGTGGGAGGATAACGGTTGTAGTACACTTAGACTACCAGCAGAGGGATCAATGCACATGTTATGGTTTAGGTGGCATGAACATGGTATCTTATTCAACTATCATGTTAATCAAAACTTCAATACTGTATACACACAAAATAGAGGAAAAAACAAACAGCATATTTTAGCTCCATAATTTCTTTATTGAATTAAGCACCAGCTTAATATAATTGAAATCCAGACAAGTGAAGACATATATTTGAACTTAGACATTATAAAATCTTGACAGAAAAGCATTTTTCTTTCTTAAATCCATCCACCAGCAGAACAAAAATACTCTGGGTCGCGTGAGCTTCACTGTCCAGGAGCAGACAGACTTTTGTTCATGAACTGCTTCTTGACGAAGCAAAGCCACCACTGGAGGAAGAAAATTAAAACAGCTGTTAAAACAAGTTACTGCTGATGCCATCGGTCACAACTTAAGGGATCCTTATCCTTAGACAAGACAGGCTGATGGATTTTTTATTTTACTAAAACTAACATTTCACAATAGCTGATTCAGTGATTACAGCACAACTGAGACTATCACTGATGTAGCAGGAAAATGTCAGAATATACAAACAAAATACTGAAATATGTAGAATTTGCCAACATTTTGGAGAAAACGCGAACATTTAAGTACATAATGTTTGCTCAGGGCACTTTTATTTTGAAGCCTAACCTTGTTGGGTTTGTCTGTCTGGGGGTCAAACACACGTTCACATAGCCTTAAGCCGGTCTCCTGGCGGAGCTGCTGCAGATACGCCCTCATGGTCTCTGGAGAAAGGAGAGAATATAAATAATATCACACAAACTTAAAAACTATTGCTTAACCTATTCAACTTTTATGAGAGAACACACACCATTCTGTAATCGATGTGCTAAAGCATTTTCTTCTCTGACCCTTCAAACACTCAAGTTTTAACCACTGTGTTTGATTCAGTCTACCACTAAGAACTTGTTTAAGTTTTATTAAAAAAAACATTTGTTCAATTGCCCAACCCTATCGACAACAGGCCAAGATATTTTTTATGATTATGAATTAGCCTCACGAATGGGATATTACACACTTCCACGTCACATCAATGTCTTTTTGGCAAAACTCCATGTACACAAACACCTTATAAATCATCAGAAAGCTGAAATTCATGTGATTCCAAAGGCATAACCTATGCCAGTCAAGGATACAACCAGAACTGTAGACTCAAACACTTTGGCAAATCACTCGGAAAATCCAAATGTCCAAAGCCTGATTTCATCGACAAAAACGGTCTTTTTAAATCCACAAGCGTCCAATAAAAGTACTCCAATAAAATAGTTACGGTAGTCTTCATCAGGTCTTACGTCCACAATCCAACATAATAGAGCTGAAATCATTCTAAATTTTATTCAGATGAATCTCTTTCTCAGAGCTTAGCATCTTCAAAATAGCCTCAAACTTTTGATCTGCATCTTATCTGACCCAACAAGTGAAGGGTTACACCAGGGGCAGGGAACCCTGGTCCTGGAGAGCTGCTATCCAGCACATTTTAGAGGTTTCCCTGCTTCAACACACCTGATCAGCAGGTGATTAACAGGCTTCTGCCGAGCCTGATGAGCTTCTGAACAGGTGAATCAACAGTGTTGAAGCAGGGAAACCTCTAAAAAAATGATTGTGATTGGTTGATCGCTGTGTGTTAGGCCCACAAAATGTCTAAACGTGACCATCATCATTAGTTGGACTGACGAATACTGGATGCAAACATGTTACACATCACCTAACCTTAAAGTGAGTCCCTACAAAAATCCTTCTAAACAACCACAGACAGACAGATGGACAGTTTTGTGTTAGTTCATTGTTTGATGCCAACTCTCACCTTCCTCCTGCTTGTTTGAGGGCTTCACATACATGGCATTAAGAGGGAAGCCAGGCTCTCCGGGGATGGGGAAATTTGTAATGGCCAGAGTGTACATCTCTTTCTCTCCTTGATTCTTGGAGTTGCACTGCAAGAAATAAAGCAAAACGGTTCAATAAAACCTATTTTACATGCCCCAGATCAGAAATTATTAAAAGAAAAAACTAATCACATATGTGCTCTTCCTGGAAGCTAACTTTGTGCACTAAACCCCACTTGCTGAGCCCTCTGTGGTTTCCCAGCCTGACTGAAACACTTCTACTTTCAAAAAAGCCTTTTAAACACTACTAAAAGACATTTTCATGCATCAAAATTAAACAGCTGGTAACACTGTACAGTTTAATGATATATGTTATAAATGTACCTTCTGTAGCTTCTTCAGACACTCAGAAATGTAAAGTGTGATGTAGATCAGGGTCCTGTCTGCCTCATTCTGAAAAAATGAAAAAGCACTTTCATATTATTTAGTTAAAAGCAGCCATGTTTATCTACAACATGGATGCTGGTGTGATTCTTGCACCATTACACAAGGTTGAATCCAGAGCAGCTATGAAAACACCACACTGATGAGTGGAATGGAAGCAGCAAGCCCAAACATGTGATGGAATACAAAGTGCATAGCTGCTCCAAAACAGGAAGGTGGAAACGACAGAACATGCACAAAGGCTAGGATTTATTTAAACATCTTATATTTGATGGTGAATTTTACAAGCAAGTAGATTCTAAATCTTAAAACAAGCTTGTGAAATCTTTTTGTAAACATTTTATGGTCTAGATAACAAATACAGCAGGAGAGGTGAACAGTTTAAAAAAGTAAGGGTTCACTTTGCATTCAAAGTTTGTGATTTTTTTATTATATATATATATTTTTTTATAAGCAGATATACCTCTTTATTAGAGCTGATTTGAAAACAGGCACATTCATGAGCAGCCTGGTGCTGCTGCCAAATTTTCTATAAATGTATATTACATTTCTGTAGACACCTGCTTAATAAATGCTCTGAAACTTAATTGAAATCTACAAATTGGCAACGGTAGGATGAGAATCCATATCGCTCGACCTTTAATTCTTACCTTGATTTCATAATTCTTAAAGAAGACATTGGCCTTGAAGTAGTAGATCGCTTCATCGATAATATCAGAATCTATCCCTGCAAGTTTAAAAAGGAAGAAAATATTAAACACTGTGTGTAAAATGTCATGTTTGGTTAATTTTTGTGTGCATCAATTTTGATGCTTTAAACAAATCATACATCTTGTTGCAGATATAATACAGGCATGGGTTCCAGAAATAGTAACATAGGTTGTGTTTTAGTGTGTGAAATCTATTTAATCTGCACGATTATGCAAAAGAAGAAGTCACAGGTGATGATGATGCACTCTTCAGCCCATATAAGGAAGTGAAGCCGAGTCTCGTTTGAGGAACTGAACGAAAGCCAAAACTCTCCACAGAATTAGCTTCCACTGGTTAAGTTTTTGACATCATGTGTCTGTAACCTGAACAGGACGCTATAATTGAGACAAAGACAATTACAGAATTATGGTGCTTTCTTACCGTCTCCTCTGGCCGGTCCTTTAAATTGAGTTTTAACGGGGAGCAAAGCCATATTCCCCACTAGCCTTGTATCGGGGACCATCAAGCTTGAGTGATACGCCTAAAAATCAAGAAAAATGCTCCTGTCAGTTCTGTTTATCAGATTCTACACGGTCATAGTTAGCGCTAGCAGCGACCCTAGTTTCACTAATTTACATTCAATAAGACAGCGAAAGTGTCATGTTAAATTTACTATCATTAAAAGGAACATTTAGCGGAATATTAACGCTTTAATGGAATTTTACGAGTACATTTCTGGCGAATGCTAACGAGCCTAGCTAACTATGCTATAGGTTCGTTTTCACAGCTAACGTAAACTGAAGAGGTAGTTTCGTCACATTGTGGAGTCTTTCTTTCAGTTCTGGCTTCATACGCCAATAAAAATAAATAGTTATTGTCAACAGCTATCGTGAAGCATACACTCACCGGCATGTTGAATGAAATATATCAACCCAACTGCTCAGCAAAAGAAATATCCGTGCACCCTCAGACGCTGCTTCCGCCTGTCCCACCCTGCAGCTTTACCGGAAGTGAACGTGTCATGTGGCATAGCGGCCACGTGGGGGCGCTGAAAACATCTCATCGCAGGTGAAACGTGCATTTTGTGTAATGTTTTATTTCAAAAAATATAACATTAGTTAATCTATTTAATAAAACCTCAGTTTTTTTTCTTCAAAAATAATGAACTCAAATGAGAAGAAATCTTGATTTGTATAAATAATCAAAACAGAAAAAATATTTTAAACATAATAGACAAGTCCGCAGTCAGTTTTATTTCACTAATGTCCATTTCCTCTTTTGATATGAAGCGCTCCAGCTGAACGTCATCCAAAGCCTGCATGCACATGCCGTTTTCCCAGCTGACACATGATCACAATACTCTTCAACTGGTGACTTTGTTTTGAAACAGCTCATCGTAGTTTAAATTTGCTGGTTCTTCAACAACCTCCTGAATGAAAAGAAAAGAAAAAGATTAAATTCAAAAAATAAAAGTTTGCATTATAGTTAGTTCAGTGTTTATATGGTTGTTTCTTCACCTTAGGCTCCTTGAATTCCAGGTCCTCTCCATACTGAATGGAAAAGTCGATGTGCTGCATGACTATGTTAATACCTTCCTCATCTGTGCGGTCAAAAGGCAAGAATCTGACCATACTGTAGTCATCTATCTAAATAGACAAACAGAAAAAAAATGCCACTTTACCATTTTTTTTTAAATCTTATTCGAAATCTAATCAATGACTGCTTACCAAACCACAAATAGCTTTGGTAAGCTTCTTGAACTTTTGGCTTCTGAAAGTCTCAGAGTTATCCTCCATCATACAGTACATGTCAGGGTCCAGGTACCTTGAAAAAAAAAACAACAACTCCCTTTAAGGATTACCAATTATAAACAAGATATGGAAAGCAAAAAAAAAAAAAACTCTAAAAAACAAAACACACCACCTCTAAAGTCAAGAGTCAGACACTCTTTCATTTAGTACTCTTTGTACAAATATACTATTCCAAAGTAATACTGAATTATGTTTCATGTGAACTTCCCTGGTACTATATACTTTTTTGCTTTCTCCATGCAAAACTTACTTTTCTATTTCTTTCTTTGCTTTGGGGCTGAGCAGATCCATCTTTGTCATGATGTTTACTTGAGGAATTTCTAATGACACCATGGCACTCAGGGCAGCCATGACTCCAGATATAAACTACAGTTGAAAACAAGTAAAAAATTAGCACACCTTAGTTAAAAAAGATCATGTTAAAGAAAATGACATACATATATAGAATAATAGATATATGGTTACCTTAAAAGACTCCACCATGAACTGCGAGTCGACTAAAAACACCCCACAGACCCGAAACTCCCACTGCTGTAGCTGCTCCACCAGCTGTCTCATCACAGGGAGGTGTGTGTAAAGTTCAATCTGACCTGTTTAAAATAAAATAAAAAGACTCAAGATTCAAACAGCTATGCGATATAAAAAATACTGTTCCCTTTAGATAAATTAAACCCAACTTTACAACCAAAACAAAAGTTGTGTTTGCTAAAACCCTCATCTCCAGCAGATTACTCACCTGGGCAGTCAAACAGGATATAGTCGTCTTCCACGTGGCCCAGATTTTCCTCCAGCCAGTCAAAGTTGTTGGCAAAGTACTCCATGCAGAAGACCAGACCTCCGTTAGGGCCAAACTTCAGAGAGTCATCCTCCATCACATCATCGACCTGGATGAGCTCACGGATGTCTGACAATACAGGAACAGAATCAAATTAACTGGTTTACGGCAAGGCAGCTTTATTTATAGAGCACATTTCAAACACAGAGGCAATGTGTTTTACAATTATCAGGACATGATATGAAAACAACATAAAAACACAAATTAAAATACACACAGATAGAATTATAGTTCATGAAAAAAATAATTAAGGTATTATAAAATTAAATTTAAAAAAATCCTCCTGAGGTTACTTGTACTTGTGATTTCACCCTCTCAGAAGTAATTGTTTTACTACACTGAATGAATTTAAGTAAACAGACCAATCCAATCACAAAGCCTAAGTGTTTCTGAAATTACAAGTAATCACCATGTAACGAGCAAACGTAATCTTAACTATTTGAATTTCTTTATTTTACCTAATTTCTGTTTTTCCTATTAAGCCTTTCTGATGTGAACAACGAGATGAAACTTTAAAAAGTATTTACCTGCCATCACAGGATAGTCAAAATGCTCAGCAGCAGGATCCAGATTTACCACCTGAACAGATCGGTTTAAGGCCTCTGCATGCTGGACCAAGGTGGAGCAGTAAGTACTCTGAAATATAGGAATAAATAAATAAAAATACAAATCAGTACAGATAAAAGTTAATATGTTCAGCCCCTTGCCTTAGCACAACACGTTAGCCACACATTATACCATAACAAAGCATTTACGACGTACAGCGGGATCAGCGATGACTTACCTTACCGCTACCCGCCGGGCCCATCACTAGCTGGGCATAACGAGGCATTTTACCCCACCTTTACCTCCCCTGTGCCCTAGTTTATTTAGCTCACTTAGCTTCTTACAGTTAGCTAACTGCTCTCTTGAGAGTTCTTCTTCTACCGTAACATCTCGTTTCCTGCCTCACTACTGCCCCCTCATGATAAGCTTGTAAATTATCACCATGACCAGCCAGGAAGAACGGAGAAAATAATATATTTTTTATATAGTACAAAGTTATCTTACATCTAACATTTATTATAGAAAGTAAAGAAAATGTTATGATTAAGCTAATTTGATTAGCTTTAACAGCAGGTTTTCGTTGTGGATATTTTAGCTAACAGTAGGTGGGGGTAGAGGGCATTGACAGAAAAAAGAAAGAAGAAGAAGAACCTTAAGGTAGCTGAAGCACACGAAGAAGACGCAAACTGCATCACAATGAAATGTTGCAGCAACACAGTCAGAAATACTTGACCTGGTCACTAGACTTCATCCTTTAACATTATTGTAAAAAAATGACAAAATGTCTAGACAGAGAGAGCTGATTGACAAGTTAAGCTAGTAGAAGAACTTTCGTGTGAAAGCGAAAATCTTGTTGGTAGGTATCCTATGGTTTGTGCAAATTTAAAGTAATGTATTATTTGCTCGATTGTGTGTGTGTTATTGGGTTACGTTGTGTGTTATGGGTTAGCTTTAAGGTAGCTGCGGATGCAAGGACAGTCTTGTTAGCTAGTCAGAATATTAGCTTCGATTAATGATCCAAACATTTGCCACTGTCTGTCAGGGAGGAGTTTTCGAAAGTGAAACGTACAGACTTGCAGCGGTGTTCATCATAACACCGCCCTTCACTATCACACCGAACATGTTTACGTTATTGAGCGTTAACTGTTTGTTTAATTGCCAGGAAAGCTAATAGAAGACACTGAGAGGTGTTTAGTAGCTTATCAAGTGGTTCAAACCCACCGCAATGCATCACGGTTTATTTGATCATTTTTCTTCTTAGAAAGCAATTTTGTTAATTAAACTGCAATGTTTAGCAAATCCTCGCGACCAAGAAGTTCTTGTAATTAAGTATGTGTTATGTTATTTAAAAATATAATAAAGTATTTATATGAATTACTAAAGATCATGGAAAGATTTCATGCTATAAATACTAAAGTAGCTGATGCAGGTTATAACGTTTTAAATCTTGCTTTAAAGGTATTTTGTGTGTAATAGTGGAATACTTTCAAACGCATATCCTGAAGATTTGCTGTTTTCCCAGTTCCCATTATTAAGTACCAAATAGGACATCATTTGACATTTAGGTTAACATTTTTTTAGCTTGAGATCAGAAATCCCGAGTTCCCAGTTGTGATCATGGATCCTGGAGTTTGTTGGATTTGTTTATTTTAAAGTGACTTGAGAAACCTCTTGTTATGAAAAGGTTGCCGTTTACTTATTTCCGTAACGTCTACATGTTTCTGTAAGAAAAGAATCAGTCCGATGTATTCATTGTCAAGACTGACATTCACAGAATTTAAATAGTGTTTTTCATGTCCCAGTGCAAACATCAAAATAATAAAGAAAAATAGAAGTATATAAGGTAAAAGAATAGGTAGCAAGAAAGGACAAAATACCTAGTGGTGTTTGTGCAATCAGCAATATAGATAACACCTGAAGTCTAACTTTGACAGATACTGAAAAAACATTTTTTAATGATTATTACTGATTATAATCAGTCACGTGAGTTTTAATACAGGCTGAACATGAAAATAGTCTCCTACTATCTCCTGCATTAGCTTCTGATAGAAAATAGACGGTGAAACTCTAGGATTTGAAAGTCCTGACAGATCTTCATCACACTGTCACTTAACATTCATGGACTCACCCATCTTGACTCACGACGAGGAAGGCTGTTGTTGGTTTAGCGTCCAGGAAACAGCAGAGAACATCTCTGCTAGTAGAAGCTAACTGTTAGCATTAGCAACTCCACCACACAGCAGAACTCCTTCAGGCTTGTGTTATTTGTGGAGATAAAACATCAATTTTGCAGAGCAAACAGAGTCGGTGGTAGAGTCGTGTTGTTAACCAATCAGAGGAGAGATGTCCAAATATCAGGAAATAAAACTCCAAAACCTGCTGTCTGAATCTCTGCTCTGATGTGGCTCATGTCTAGTTGCTGAAACAGGTGCACCAGAGCCCCCCCCCCCCCCCCCCCCCCCCCCCCCCCCCCCCCCCCCCCCCCTTACCGATTACAACTAACAAGGCATTCATTCCTATTAGAGACCTCAAATGTATTGATTAAACAAGTGTTCCACACCTTTAGCGTTATATATCTGAAGAAATCGGTCCAAAACAAAATATTTGCCATTAAAATGTTACCTGTGTTTCTCCTTGTTTTCTAGAGTTTCAGGCTATGATTTTGGACAATGGAGGATAGTCAGTGTGGGGACTTGGACTACCTAATCCAAGATGAGGACACCATCATTGAGGGTGTCAGCAACCAGGTTTTATTCGTGGTGGTCCTCAGTTTCACCTTCCTTGCAGGCCTCCTGGCTTTGATCTGCAGGTAAGCTCTGAATCAGATGGATATAAAGAAAAGAAGTCACTTTAAAATGTGTTGATATATTTGTTGCAACTTATTAGGAAGTCATTTACAAGTCATGTATTTGGGCTAATATGAGGTCTTATATTAGGTTTTATATTCATATAGAAGAAGTCTGTATAATGTGGCGTTTGGTCCCTTACAGGCAGGAGCAGCAGAATATTCATCCTGAGAACCAGGAGCACGTCCGAGCGGTCAGACAACAGCTCCAAACTGAGCAGGTAAAGAATCTGAAGGAAAACTAAACTTTTGGGCACTTCAAATTGAATATTATTGCTCACAAGATTGTAGAAGGAAGGGAAAAGTAGCTACAGCTACAAAAACCTGCTGAAGCACTTTTGATCAATACATTTCAGTTGTTAAAAAGGTGTTTAATTAGCAGAACTGTTGTCTTTCTTAGAAAGATTTTATTTTTAATGTCTGTAATTTATTTTGCAAGGTGGTGATGAACTAAAACAGTCTGTTTTATTGTAAGGCAAGTACTAGTATGTGATTTCTGTTTTTGTAGGATGAAAATCCTCAGACAGAAGCCAGGCAGCAGTACTACACAGACATGTCCTGTCCTGTGTGTTTACAACAAGCTGTTCTGCCTGTGGAAACCAACTGTGGACATCTTTTCTGTGGTAAGAATATTGTACAGGTTCTGGTAGGGCTGGGCGATATGACCTAAAACCAATATCACGGTATATTGAGGAGTTCACCTCGATAATGATAAATGGACGATGACTACATGTATGCGCAAAAACAAAAGTTGACCACTAGATGGGGCTGTTGCATGTATTACGTTGAGTCACGTTGTCATGTGACTCAAGGTGGTACAGCTTCTTAAAGGGACATGAACGTCACCAACTTACACACATCTTTTCATTTTTTTATTACCAAATTTATTGACATGGGAAAAATAATATTGGTTAGAGTCAGAAATTTTGATAACGATAAATTTTCGATTTATTGCCCAGCCCTAGGTTCTGACCATCTGCAGTGAGCAAAATTGTTTAGAATTAAAACTGAGAAGAACGTTTAAGAATGGTCCTTTGTTTACACTTTTTTAACTAAAAAAAACTTTTAAACACCAAGTTCACTGAAAAAAAAAGTTTTTACTTGTTATTTTTGAAATATGATCGGTCACTCTGAGTATTTCATGCAAGCTGAACATGAAGATAGTCTCCTACACCTATCTCCTGCATTAGCTTCTGATAGAAAATAGATGGTGACCTACATCACACTGAGACACGCAACGCCATTATCCACTGTTGCGAGGGCTCTCCATCAGGCTCGCATCTGCCGAACGAGAGCACAAGCTTGTGATTGGCTAGGACTCCACTTCCTTTAAATCCGTCAACAGCATCGCCATTGCCCCCTCAAAAAAGGTTAAAAGAGAGCCGAAGATATCTAGCGGCAGACACGCAGCAGCTTGAAGAATACCTTGTGGAAAAACTCTGAAAATATGAACATTTATTCACCCGTGACTGGAGGATTGTAAAGATAGGCAGCAGGCGTTTTATTTGTGGATGGAAATGATGGGAAACGTGGGTTTAGAGGTGGCGAGCGCATGAAGAGGTGGAGGAGAATGAGAGACAGATTTGTCCATGTTAAAAAGTCTCTGAAATACAAAAAACACAATATAAACACAATAGTAAATGCACTATCTTGGACTGGATACTTGACAGGATACCCCAGAAAAGTGCTACGCCCTCTGTTGTCCTGGCGGGGAATTGCTTTGCAACACTCTCCAGGTGACGTAGAAGTCTGAAGGCAAAACGTCTCTGCCAACGTGTGTGCGTCTCTCCCTCACGGAGCTGACGGAGAAGCATAAAGTAGGCTTTAGCCAATCAGAGGCGAGATGTTTGAATATCAGGAAATAAGACTCCAAATCCTGCCGTCTTTAATTCCCCTCTTCTCGAGCTAACTTCTACTTCCTGAAACAGGAGCATGTGAGCTTTTTAACGATCTCTGTGGGGAAAAAGCCAAGTTCACATTTATACTAGAGACCACTGCAAATGTGTTGAACAAACGAGTGAACTTTGTCTTTTTGTTGACTTTTGTGTAAACAACTGAATCTTCTAAAGTACAAGAATAGTTTTAGACACACTTCCAGGCTTAGTTTCACCTTTACATATGAATACATCTGTAAACTAGTTTTTTCCTGACTCCCAGACTAACCTTTACCCTTAAAGTTGTTCTAATATGTGTTTTCATTACTTTGTAGGTTCCTGCATCATAGCTTACTGGAGGTACGGCACCTGGCTGGGTGCCATCCACTGTCCAATTTGCAGACAGATGGTGAGACTTCAAATATTTATTTTAATTCTGAAGTTTCTAAAGTTTCATGCCAGAGCCACATTTAGTTCACAGCATTCTGAACTCTCTAATGGGCCTTCAGAGTGAGACGGGGCAGTCAACAGGTGCTCACGTGCCCAATTTATGACAAATGCATCGAGAAGAGCTTTACTTTTTACAGAAACACTCTGGCAATGTGGGAATGGTTAGGAAATAAGTTATTGCAGCAAGAAAAAATTATATTGGGCTTTTGCTTTAAAGCTTATGGCACTATAGGCATATTAAAGTGGTATGACGTATTTTCCAGTTATCTGTTATAAACAATAGCACTGCACAACTGAGGCGGATACTATCACAGTGTTTGCGAAAACACGTCGGACAGTCGGACATTACCGACGTGATTTAATATTGTCCGACGAAAAACTTTAAAACGTCGGACATTATGACCGACGCCGTGCGTCTACTCTGAACGTGCCAAATTAAAATAAACTTCCTGAAAACCACAAATTGCAGACTGTTTGTTGGCTTCCCCCTCAAAAGATCCAGTTTCTGCATATATTAAATTATTTATTTGGACTCAGCATAGCGGGTCTTCTTTTGGGCAGAGAGGATGGAGAGCGACCGAGCGCTGATTACTGATGCGCTCCGACGGGCAGCTGCGTCCTGCACACGGCCACAGTAACATTCTCAAAGTGGCGCCACCAAAAAAAACATAATTAACACACGATCGTTAATGTTTGCTCATACTTTCTGTCTTTCATTTGTGTCTGACGCGCTCCGCTGCTGCAGGGATCATCTCCCGTGCTTCGGGGTCACCTCACTGGCGCGGCCGCGCAGCGCACATTCCGCTATTTTTGCGGTCGAGGCTGAGGCATCTTTTTGATCGGCTAATTTCAAAAGTAACTTGTGAGTTGAAAAGTAAGAAGCCAGGCAGCAGTTTTTCTGGAGGATTGAGAGGAGATGCAGCTAAAAGACAAACAGGACAGGAAAATAGTCGCACAAAAAACAAAACAGTGTTTGAAAAGGAAAATGTAGGTAGATATGTCCACTACACGTTTGTAATTTTATAATATTATTAATTTATAAGCATGTAATATTTATTTATTTGATACAATTCAGATCACCTTCAAAACTCAGTCCCACACCTAGGGCCGATTCTAGGCATTTCGGGGACCACGGCACAGTGCCCCCCCCCCCCCCCCCCAAGAAAAAGATCATTTCTTTATATTGTGATATTTGTGCTGACCTAAAACATCAGACAGGGTGACATTTTGTCCTTAACAGCAGTTTATTAGAGTAGTTTAACAAACAGCTGAGATAAACCCGCATCTCCAACTTCCAGTTTCACCTCAACCAGCCACAGCGTCTCTTAAAGGAACAGTAACATCAGGCTACAGCATCAGTCACAAAAAGCCCTTATGGATCATTACAAAATTTAGAAATATTTTCATATATAATATGTTGTTTCTGGTGTTTCATAATAATTTATAATAATTATGATCTCTAATAATTTCCTGATAAATTCTGTTAATCCTCATTTTATGAATTTGGCAGAAAATCACATTGATGGTTCTTTTTTCAAATTATGTCAACAGATTATTGTCACAATAAAAATATGTATAATATGTAAAGGTCAGAGGTCACTACATTACCCACTGTTAAATAGATACAAATCTGAAGCCCGCGAGCACATTGTCCTACGTGGTTCAAAAATGTCCTGCGTGAGACGCTCTCACGTCTGCCAGTTTGGCAGGCGTGGCTGAAAAGTTTTCGCAAACACTGCTATCAGCTTCTCTCTTTCTAACTGTAGGAATCCATCGTACTGTTTTCTCCCTTTAGGTAGATTTGTGATATTTTTGTAAGTAAAGCTAGATCCAGGAGTCCTCACCTCTGTATGGTTTATCTTTTCTCCCCAGGTAACGCTTCTGTTTCCGTTGTTTCATGAACATGCTGCTCCTCAGCGGGTGCAGGATGGAGAGGCAGAACCTCAGCTTATATTAAGAGACATCAATGATTACAACCGTAGGTTCTCCGGCCAGCCGAGATCTGTAAGTTTGCTTTGTTCGGATTATTATTATATTATTTAGGTCGCTTCAGCTATTTGTCAAATAAAAACAAAGATGTAAATATGTTTGAGAAGCATTTTTGTTACCGTGTTTTTAAAAGGATTCTTTTAACGTTAAAAGACACAATCATGACTTTAGCCTTGTCATTTAGAACATATTACCCTGCTCTTTCTCCAGATTATGGACAGACTACGCGACGTGCCCACCTTGCTCCGTCACGCCTTCAGGGAGATGTTTTCTGTGGGCGGCCTCTTCTGGATGTTCAGGATCAGAATTCTTCTCTGCCTGGTCGGAGCGATCACCTACCTGGCCTCACCGCTCGACATTCTGCCCGAAGCACTTTTTGGCCTCCTGGGTTTCCTGGACGATTTCTTCGTGATTCTCCTTCTGTTTGTCTACATTTCCATCATGTACAGAGAAGTGGTCACACAGAGACTGAATGGTTAGGGTATCACTGATGACACTTTGACTGAGTGAGGTTAAAAATGGAGCCGGACCTGTAAAAACTGAATAAATGCTGAAGTTTGCTTTAATTAAATGGGCTGTTTTTAAAGAGGTTTGCCTAAAGAGTTCTGGTTGTTTTTGTGTATAAAGGTTCCAAAAGCTTGAATGAAACGTGGTTAGCAACAATAAAGGATGAAGAGGACAGGTGTATGATACTCAAGCCAGTCTGAAAACAGTCTTAAACAAGGGATCAACACTGCATCCTGACTGGTTTTGACCTTATTTTTGGAAACAAATATTCAGCCGAGTGAAAAGAATGACATATTTAAAGTATTGATTTGAATTTCTTGATTTATTGGCTTAAAGTTGTCTTAACCCCGATCAATGACACAAATTAGGATTTAACTGTGGTTGTTGCATCTTTTCTTTCCATTTAAAGTGATGGATGCCATTGTTTCTTTATACCTACAACTATGCATAATTATAATTACTTGAAAAGCACTTCTTGTTAGATATTTGAGTGAATCCCTAACAGTTTGATGTAATCCTGAGATTTGAGCATGCATCTGTATATTCTAATTCTGCAAGACACTAAGAAATGCTAAATTATTTCTTAAATATAATAAATGGAAAAGCGATGATCTTAAAAGCCACACTAAAAGGGAGAAATCCCAGACATTTTTGAATGTAAATGATCTCAAACAATGAATGTGAGTTTAGTTATTTTGGAAAAGTTTGATATTCAGTAACCATATAAATGTTTGTATGGATAAGCAAGTGGGAAAAATGCATCACATTCTTTCAAATGTTCTCTTTGTATTCAGAATTGATTTTAAAAAATCTAATTTGTTTAAATGAACATGTACAGTGAATGTTGTGCTATTTTTGAAAATACTTTTGAAAGTATTTGGGAGGTTACTGTGTTTTCAAAAGGGTGTCACAATATTGAGATGTTCTGTTGTTTTTGGGTTGGTGATGCAAAACTTTCCCTGTTGGCCTCAAATGTTTGACTTGTAACTTCATAAATGAACAACAGCCATGACTAGTGATAACTGGTCTTGCTCAAAGAGAAAGAGAGCCTTCTGGTTTTTTTGTTTGTTTTTATAAAAGAAACTGATTTTCCTTTGCAATCATGGGAAGAAGTGGAAGTGGTCCAAAATTCTCTGGCTGCAGCAATTATTCGTGTCCAACTAGCTCCATCAGCTGTGACTCTGACATAAGCAGGAATACTTTTTTTGGACTAAAGCAATATTTGGGGTCGGATTTAAACATCCTTTACATAAAAAATAAATAAATACAAGATTTATTTTACTAAAGCACCAGTATTATCTTTAATTTTTGCTAAGTAGGATACATTTTACAATAGCTCCTAAAGTTTGGCTGTAATTTAAGATCTGACTCCCATGTCTCAAGGTGTGATCTATCTTAAAATGTAAATACTAACTCATCCGGTGTGTCTCAGAGGTATTTGAAGACGTGTCACCTCTTTATGCGAGCCAAGACTGATGCTATCCTGAGGATAATTCCTCCTTCTGCTCTAGAGCTCAGAACTGGTTAGGCGAGACAATCAAAATAGGTGGTGAAAGACTTTTTAGGAAGAGTCGATTCTAGGAATAGATTTGTTTCATATTGTAATGTCAGTGCCACCTCCTCAAGATATTTCCCCTAAACAAAGGATTTGACCAATTTAAAACTAAACCCTAACAATCCAGTAGTTTTCTGCTATTCCACCATTACTTGACAGTCAGGATTCTTATCATACTTGTACTATTCACTATCTTGGTGTTTCACCAGTGTTTGCACGCGTCATATCAGACGTCTAGTTTTGGCCCTGACCATTATCACTAAAGGCAGAGATGATGGCCAACAAGGGTCCTAATGTGTAACATGTATTTCCCAAACCCATATTTCAGAGTAATTTAAAAGGCCTCTTATTTACATGCTACAATAATAGTAGGAATGTTCCTTTACCCTGTCCCGACTCCGCCCACCCCACCGGTCTCTGCTGGCTTGCCGAAAGAAGCGCACCCGACTATTGGCTGACGGGATTGAGAGACACCCCAAGAGCCAGCAGCAGGGAGTGTATGAAGCTCACCGTGAAGTTCAAGCTCCTTTCGACGAGTCCGTGTGCGTTAGGTAAAGATGAGTACATCAGAGACGTTGGACAGAATGGAGCTCTGTGAAAGTCTTTTAACATGGGTGAGTAAAGAAATGAAAGTGTTTGTTTTACAGTGACAGACGTTACCGGCTAGTTAGCATGCGATGCTAACTGGTTAGCTAACGGAGGCAACGTTAGCTGGTTGGAGGAAAATGACACACAGGCTCACTTTGGTTACGTATGCAGGCCAGCTGTTTGCTGTGTTTAGCCTCTGATGCGCTCCTTGCTAGCTGCCAGCGTCTGACTGGAAAATTATATTCCAAATGAGAACAAAAGCCCTTGTACCTAAGGTTAGCTCAACTTTCTTATGTTGAATCTGCCGTATGTAGGAGAGCACCGACACAAACAAACACTTTCTTGCTGAAGAGGTTTTATTTCTCCTTCGAACCGATTCTGTGTCTGCTGCTTTGGGGCAAGATTCCTGTCATTGTTGTTCAGTGTCGCCCGATGTCCTTCCTCATTCCTCCCAGCTGTCAAGCACACGATAACTTTTTAGTGAGCATTTCATTTTCCTACTATAGCCCCCCAGACGTCTGTGTCAAAGCCTTAACCATCTGTCAAACTAGCGTGTTAACTGTCCCAAATGTTCAAATGGCAAATAAATAAATTAACTGCTGAAAAGGTTATATAATGTAGAATTAAGACAGGAATAATATAGTTGATCATGAAACTAAGTAGCTTAGATCCTCAAAGAAATAAAGCTTTGGGATTGTATTAGCTGAGATCGTGATTCATGCCATGTTGTGAAAACTCCTCTTAGGAACATGTTGTCACACAAACTGCCAGCAGAAGTCAGGAGCAGTGTTTAACAAAAACATGCACTGATTAAAGGGCTTGATGCAGGCTCTGTGTGCTTCTTTATGTGGAGTCTAATGAGCTTCAGATTAGTCAGCTGGAGTAGGGTATGGCACATTAAAAACCACAGAAAGTTCCCTTAAAATCAACTTATTGATGACATGTTGTGAGTCTGACCTGTAGGCATTTCACTGAAATAAAGAATGTTTCCTGTTAAGTGTAAACTCACATCATGGAGAGGGATCTTAATTGTATGCAAAACTTCTAATTGTTTTGAATCAGTGCAATAACAAACATTTTTGTTTTGAATAAAATAGCTCCAATAGGATGTGCAATAGGGTATCTTTTCACTTATTTATAGCTAGATAAAGTTATCTGAGAATAAAGGAAATGACAATGGCACAGTGTACTTTCTGATTTTTCTTGTATCCAGGCAGCAGAAGTGTTTTATAAAGGTTGCATAATCAATTATTGATTACACATTGTAATTACTATAGATCATTGATTTGATCTGCCCTTACATGATTTAAAATGTTGTAATCTTTATGGTGTGATCTAGGAAAACGTAAACACCATTAACAGATCAAAGAAGGTTAAACTGTAGTTTGGCAGCTTAACACACTTGATTTCTATCGTTTTGTTTTCTGATTAGCACATATCTATGACATTACCTAAATTTATGATCATTTAACAAATTACATGACATTTTGCTAATCCTATTATCGTCTGAACACTCGGTAAATATGCTTGGTGGCTCCAAACATTAGGTAATACGCTGAAACTGGCATCCAAGTAATTGTGACTAATAACCTTTGATTCTAGACCAAAACTGGTGACAGTCATGTTTATGGTGTCTAATCGGCACCAGTAGTGTGATTATTTAGAGGAGGAACATGTTTGATTACAGTCATCACAAGTTAATTTGTGTTCTTGTTTTAGTTTGAGTCGTGTGAGGCTTGTTCATCTCCTTTTCCAGCTGTACCATAAACTAATGGGTGTGGATTTCCTCTTTGACCTCAGTCATTAGTTATTTTAATTCTGGGCTCACTACTACAAGATTTATTTTTTGGAATACAATAATTTCTGTAAACAATCAGTTTCTGGTAGGTCTGTATTTATGTTTTTTTTTATTATTATTTTAAATATTATCAGTTTAATCCTTCTTGTTTTGCTAAAGCTTAAGAGGATTAGCCTTTTAGTGAAGTGTTCTGTTGTTCAAGAGTCCATTGTACTTTTGCAGTATCAGGATTATCGTTTTTCAAAGCAGTTGGCTGGACTATGTCTCATTACCATTTTAGTCCATTAAATTTCATACAGTACTTATAAACATTTGTCTGGTAGTTTATTCCACATTTAGCTGCCCAGAAACTAAAAACACGAGGCTTCATTCACAGTTCTGCCATATCCTGTTTGTTGTACATCTACAATAAACATCACATGGTGAAACATTCCTTTAAAACCCATTGTTATCTAGTGAGCTCCAGGTTTTGTATTTGTTGGAACAACAATCCAAGGTGTTTAATGATGGGGAAAATAGGTACTGGTGTTGTTTCTTGATTAGTTTGCAATGTTTTAGTGCAACACCACAAATCAGTAGTCCAGCAAAAACATGCCGTATATATTGCATTGGTTATTCTCTTATTATATCAGTGCTTTTATAACATTTTGCTGCCTTTACAGTCTGTTTGAAGTGCTAGCTCATCCCATATCATCTTTCCCTCCTGATATTTCCTGCAAAAGAAATTGTACAGATTAAATGTTGTTGTTAGGATCTATCACCACATTAAAAAAAAGGAATACGTGTAACCTTTTCTTTTGTGTTTGTGTTGTTTCAGTCCTCTTTTAAAATAATATTCTTACGAGATGTCTTTGAGACGGTCTTGATTTTCAAACGTGTCAAGAATGATCCACTTGGATCATCTTCCTGTGTGAACTCCAGCATTCCTGCTCCGACTTTCCCTCCTCTTTTGGCACGTGGACCGCTGGCATCTAAACTGAAGAGTATAATTTCCGTTGGAGCAGCAGTTTTATGTCTGGGCCATGCATGCTAGAGCAAAATGAAACTAACAGAAAGACTGAGGACAGGAAAAAGATCTGAATACTGATGGAGGTTATGTAATAGGAACTGAAAGTTGATGAGCAAAGTTTGGCTGGAGCGTGCGTGAAGGTAGACGGTTTTTGCTGAAGCATGCATTGAGATCTTATAAATAGATTTATTCCTGTCCTTGCCTAATAGAACCTGTAGTTGAGGTTTGAGAAGAGGACCCTTCACTATTGTAGGAGACCTGGGTGGGTTGGGTTGGAAATGTTCTTTAGTTTGTGGAGGAGTTGGTAAACGGGTGATCAAATGCACATTGCAACATTCAGGTGTAATTTATTTTTATGTGATCATGATGAAAGTATTGTTTAAAACTTGTCATCCAAATGCCATGCTTCTATTTAATCCTTTGTGTCTCTGTGGTCATTTGCGGTTCAGATCCAAACGTTTGGAGTGGAGGCGCCATGCAAGACAGTAGAAGACTTGACCAGTGGTATCGTCATGGCACAAGTCCTGCAAAAAATGTAAGCTTTTAGGAATATTTTGCTACTGTTGCTCTTGTGTTTTTGCTTTTTCTATGTAGCGCTTATTTAGATTATTTCTTTGTTACCAAAACAGTTTAAATACTTAAATTGTTATTTTTGTTCCTGAATCTTTGTAGAGATGTAGTGTATTTCAGCGATGCTTGGATTAGCAGAATCAAACCAGAGGTTGGGGACAACTGGCGGTTAAAGGTAATTAGCAAACATGTAATTTTGTATAATGATGTCATCTGTCTTTACTTTTTGTGATTCTATAGATGCAGTTTGTCATTCAGCAATTATCACAATAATTCATTCTCATTCCAATTTTACAAGCAGGTCTTTATCCAAGTTCTGTCTTTTTCAGATCAGCAATCTAAAGAAAATCCTAAAAGCCATTCTGGATTATAACCAGGAGGTAAGAAAACGTTGATCTATTCATTTTTAAATAAACTGTCAGCACTCAAGTGTTGTTGCTGGAACAAGCGTTATACACTGTAGTTGTGTATGATCACACAGATGATGAAACATTAGTAACGTTTTGCACTAATGTGTCTTTTACTGCTTTTTTAGGTCTTAGGCCAGCACATTAATGACTTCACGCTACCTGATGTGAACCTGATTGGAGAACACTCTGATGCAGCAGAACTTGGGAGGATGTTGCAACTCATACTGGGCTGTGCTGTTAACTGTGAGCAGAAACAAGGTGCTTATTTAAACTGTGTGCAAAACAAGATTCTATGATATTACACGTTATGAAGCCTAAAGCCTTGTGTTTTTCTGTCATTGGTAGAATACATCCAGACCATAATGATGATGGAGGAATCGGTGCAGCATGTCGTTATGACGGCTATCCAAGAGGTAGATTGTCTTTTTGTTTAAATGTTGATCAAATGGTTCCTACAACTAGAATTCATTCGATTTTTGTTTTTAATTCAGTCCCAAATTCATCTTTTGGTTAATTGTTTCTATCAAACAAATTTTTGTGTTTCTGCAGCTGATGAGTAAAGAGACTCCAGTCACTGGAGGAAATGAGTCGTATGTGGATCTAGACAGACAGGTATAGAACTTTCTATATGCTTTTATTATTTTTGTTAAGTTTAATGGATTTCTGTTCTTATATTATTTTTACACATGAAACTGTTTTTTGAAAACTTTTTTTGTTTAATTTTCTGGTACTATAGAGTTTTTCTTTGCTACTTTAATGTAAAAGGCTTTGTTCAACAGCAGTTGTTGAATAAATGTGAAGGTGTTGCTGAACAAAAGATGGAAACTGGGCACAGAGACAGGAACATCTGACTATATTGTTGAAAAGAGTTCACATCTTAAAAAACATTTAGTGTGTCTCTGGTTTTATTCATACAAACAACAAAGTAACCAAACAAAATCTTCTGGGTTTAAATTAGTTTTTATTTGTTCGTAGCTGAAAAAGACAGTCGAGGAGCTGAATGACGCTTTGGCAACCAAGGAGGAGATCTCCCAGAGATGTCGTGAGCTTGACCAGCAGGTTAGTTTCATAGTCAAAATCTTTCAAGATTTATGGTGTCAGGATAAAAAAAAAGATGGCAAGATAGATGTTGGCAAAACACACTTATTATGTTTATTATTAGAATCAAATGGTAAATGAGCAGTAAAACAAAGCTCTGTTCTGTGTAACTTCGGATGCAAACATTTATGTGTTTTGTGGTATTTTTCTTAAAGACCAAGTTCATGGAGAAACAGTTTTTTTACTTATTTTTCAAATATGATCTGAGTTTCACATGCAGGATAAACATGAAATTAGTCTTCTACACCTATCTCCAGCATTAGTCGCTGATGGAAAATAAACAGGGAAACACTCAGATTAGAAAAGCCAGACAGATCTGTGTCACACTGAAAATTAACACTCACCCTTCTTGACTTGCGACGGGCAAGGTTGTTGTTGGTTTAGCATCCAGGCGAGAGAGCACGTCTTGACTAGCAGAAGCTAACCATTAGCATTAGCAACTCCACCACACAGCAGAACTCCTCCAGGCTTGTGTTATTTGTGGAGATAAAACAAACTGAGTCAGTGGTAGAGTCGTGTTGCTGTTAACCAATCAGAGGCAAGATGTTTGAATATCAGGAAATAAGACTCCTAATCCTGCCCTGTTCTGCTCACTTCAGCTGTGGCTAACTTCTAGTTCCTGAAACAGGAGCGCCAGAGCTTTTTTCCCCCACTGAGATAGATTCACAAGGCATTCATTTAAACTAGAGACCACTGCAGATGTGCTGCAAAAACAAGTGAACTTGGTCTTTAATTTTTCTTCATACGTTTACAGATAATAGTTTACACTTTGAAAAGTAGCTCATTTTCTGCATAATTTGTCTGTAATTGATTATTATCAAAACAGTTTTGCCCTCCACTAGAGCTGCTTGGATTTTCTTATCAAATTATGAGCTATTTTTATTTTAAGTGATGAACAGATCATACCTATTATGTTTTTGTCATGGCAAAAATGTATTATTTTCTCTTTGCTGTCTGCAAATGACTGCAGAAAAAGGGTTAAATCTTTCCTTACTGTTTAAATACTGTGTGGCTTGTTTTAAAGGCCCTCCGTGTCCAAGAGGAGCGTGATAGACTGAGGTTAGAGTTTAATGAGCTAGAAGAGAGGGTAAATCCAAACTTCATTTTCTCTCTCGTCTCTTTCTTCCATTCATGCTGTGTGGTGTGTCAAGTAGTCCTGGATCTGTTTCAGTCTGCTTGCACCAGAGTCTCCTCCTCAACACTGTGTGTGCATGTGTGTATACGTCTGTGCACAACTGGGTTTTTTGTGCACACATATACACTCTGTCCTCCTGGAGCACACCAGCCACACCTGTAGTTCTGCCTGGGTGTGTCAGATGCTGCTCCTCTACTAACCATCCACAGCAGTTTTTACATGTTTTGTTGTGTCACAGTTTCCTACACCAACAGTGGACAGCAAAGGAAAAAGGTTGGCATTCAGACCCAGAAAGGTGTCGCTTCATGGAAAAAAATCTTATATATACTGCAGAATATTCATACGTAGTGCCAATCTTTTTATCTTTCCATTTTGGGTAGAAAAATACTTCTTTTTAGTGTGCTTTTTCCAAATGTTTTCAGCGTTTTGTCTGATCTGTTGTCTTACTGCATCTCAGCCTGTGAGGAGGCTAGTTGTGTTTTTAGAAAACTAATTTAACCTGCTTTAAAAACAGCTGATGCGTGTTTTGTTTCCTGCTTTTTGAGCCCGTCTTTATCGAGATATGAGCTTGTTGCTTTGAGAGAATCTGATGGAAGAATCCCTGAATGTCAGCCGGAAAACAAGTTATAAGAATCTTCCATCTGCAGGCTTTTCAGAATAAATGTACATGTATTTCTTTTAAAATGAGAGGAATAAATTCAGCAGGACATACTAAAGCCTAATCCAAAATTCTGCCATAAAGTTGTATTACTATCAGAAACAACATTAAATACAATACAGCTGTGTAACAAATACTATGAGTAGTTTTACCTGATTTTTAGAAAAGTTTTGCTATGTTTTTAATAATGTAGGGATATTCTGTTTTTTTTTTCTTTTTGTCTATATATCCGAGTCATTTAAGAATAAGTTTATGCTGATGCAAAGTTTCAAACCATAACATAAATATATTAAAGTTATTAAAATCAATGCATGTGAGTTTGTGTTGAGGACCCGATAAGACAAAATAGCAGTTGTCTTTTTTTTACGTCTTTCTTCTGGTTCTGAACATAGTCTGTTCCACATTATGTTTGACATTAAAGCAACAATGCAGTTTTCCCTCTTTTAGGAATCATGTACGAGTTTCTTAGAACTACGTACAAGTGATTGTCTCACCCTGTACTGATAATGTAGGCTAGGGGTAGACTGATATATCGGTCGGCCAATTTATCGGGCCGATATTTACCGTTTTTTATACATCTGCATCGGCTGATATTTGTCCTTAGTAAAGCCGATTATAAAGTCAGGCACATCTTCAGCCCAGTGTTGTTGCAGAATTTAATTTAAAAGTAATTTTACGTTCACTAATAACATCTGCATAATAAATACTCTAGGTGAACTTTATTTAGGTCTGACTTTAACACTGAGCAGTGCACAAAGTTAAGATTTAACAGTTAAATTCAGAGTTCAAAAACTGATTCAGCTTCAGCGGTTTTGTGCATCAACTGATGTTATTAGTAGTAATAATAATAATAATACATTTTATTTGAAGCACCTTTCAAAAAACTCAAGGTCACTGTACAATCAGGTTAAAGTAAAACATTCAAGACAAAAACCGCAACAAGAATAAAAAAATGGCTAGAAAAAGTGACATTTTAGAATGAAAATAAGGTGAAAAACGTCTAGATATCAGACATAAAAATCGGCAGTACATCGGCCATCGGTTTACCATGTCTCCTACATATATCGGCAATAGAAAAACCAATATTGGTCGACCTCTAATGTAGGCAATATGTGAATTTTTTTTTCTTTTGGATAAGCTTGCCCCTGTCTCATTGAAACCAATGCAATTTGAATTGAGCGCCATTCATCATTAGCCAATAGCTTTAAACATCTGCTTAACATACAGATGTCTATCACAGAGTGCGCACAAGTGTTTGAAGACGTACCTAGATGCAGAGTTGGTGACCTTTCTTATGGACAAGCATAACATGAGAATAATAACTGTAGAACAATGTGTTTTAGCTCTGTTGGCCAGCTAGAGGTGCACGTTCATGAGCAAGAGGAGTTACTTCCAGATGTAATCTGAAAGTAGGGAGAACAGCTAAAGGTGCAACTCATTTTCCCGCCTTTAGATGGCGCCCCTCTGAGGAAAAACGCCAGAATTTTGCTTTAAACCTTAAAACACGTTTAAACCTTTAAACCTTAGTTAACAATAGAGTTACAACAGGACTGGGACACTAATCCGTCTCTGCTGGTGGGTTTTGACGAGTTTTACACATTCAATCATTTGACCAGATCTTGTTTATTAAACATTGTTAAATGAAAAATCCTGATCAGTTATTGCATTTCTTGAGCTCTAGAGCCGATCATTTCTAAGTTTTTTTATAAAGACAGAGAGCAGCTTTGCTTTGCTTCATGTGGAGTTTGAATCCTCGTCCTTCATGCTGAGAGGAAAACATGAACCTGTTTCTATCCCTTCTTGTTATGTTGGGATTGATTGATTTGCATCATTGCTGTGTGTTTTTGTGTGATTTTACCTCCATAGAAGCCTGGTGCTGCAGTGATTACGACCCCAATATGTTGATTTCTGTTTATAAATAAAACACATGCACATCTTAATCCCTTCTAACTTTTCCCCCTGCATCTTCTCTTCTCATCTTTCCAACATTCTCTTCATCTCTACAATATATGTGCCACATTTTCTCCTTTTCCCCCTCCCTGATGCTTCTTCACCATCCTTTTCTGCTCCCACTTGTCCCATTCTCTATGTTCTTCTTGAACACCTTTTCCTTCCACAGGTGGCAGCTTTGCAAGATGAGAAGAGCAGCTTGTTGGCAGAAAACCAGGTCCTGTTGGAGAGACTTAACCAGTCGGATTCCATCGAGGACATTAACAGTCCTGCTGGACGCAGACACCTGCAGCTGCAGACACAGCTGGAGCAGCTGCAGGAAGAAACTTTCAGGTGAGAACCTGCATCAAAGAAAGATTTATTTACCTAACAAGTTGTAGGTGAAGCGACTGATTTCATTGTTAAATCTTTATTAATATGGTTTAAAATTCTCTTTAGGTTGGAAGCAGCAAAAGACGATTATAGGATTCGTTGTGAGGAGCTGGAAAAGGAACTGCTGGATGTGAAATCTCAGAATGAAGACCTGACGTCACTGGCTGATGAAGCACAATCCCTCAAGGATGAGATGGACGTCCTCAGGTGAGATTATAATGCAAAACTGTCTGTCAGCACAGCAAGGTTACCTGACTGCAGCCTCCTAAGAGTAAATAAAACTTAGAATAATATTGACAGCCATAATTAGGGTTGCAACGATTAACCGGTTTGACTATTAACCACGGTGGGAAACACTGCGGTTAATTCTCCGTTAAGACTTCTTCAACACTGCAGGAAAAAAAATCCAGTGCAACAAAAAACCTTTAATAACTTGATCTCTACAGACAAAACACATTTGTAATTTGTCCTTTTCTAGTGGTTCTTTTCCAAATAAAATGAAAATAGCTAAAGTGATACCCCTGTATAAAACAGGTGATAGTCATTATTTTACAAATTACAGACCTGTTTCTCTTTTATCCCAGTTTTCTAAGATTCTGGAAAAAATGTTCACAGATAGATTAGCTGAGTTCATTGAGAAACACAAACTGCTCTCTGACAGTCAATATGGTTTCAGAAAAGAAAGATCAACATCTTTAGCATTATTAGAATTGGTTGAAGAAATCACAAATGCAATAGATAATAAAAGATATGCAGCAGGAATATTTATAGACCTAAAGAAAGCATTTGACACCATTGACCACAAGATATTATTTACAAAACTGGAACACTATGGCATCAGAGGAATGGGACTGAACTGGATAATTAATTACTTAAAGAAGAGACAACAATTTGTGCAAATGGGTGAATATAAATCAGCTTACAGGGATATAAACTGTGGTGTTCCTCAAGGGTCCGTTTTAGGGCCTAAATTATTTGTAATTTATATTAATGATATATGTAAAGTATCAAAGATATTTAAATTTCTATTATTTGCAGATGATACCAATATTTTTTGTTCTGGGGATAGTTTACAACAGCTTTTATGGACAATAACATCAGAAATTAATAATCTAAAACGGTGGTTTGATATGAATAAATTGTCAATAAATTTAAGTAAAACCAAAATTATATGGTTTGGAAAACGAAAAGTACCAGAAAAAATACAAGTAATGGTAGATAACATAGGTATTGAACGGGTGTATGAATACAATTTTTTTGGTGTTATGCTGGATCATAAAATCTGCTGGAAGCCTCATATCAAACATGTCAAATCAAAAGTGGCAAAGAGTATTGCTGTGTTGGCAAAAACAAGGCATTTGCTAAACCGGGAATCCTTAAAAATCCTTTACTATTCAATGGTTGCATCATATTTGAGTTACTGTGTGGAGATTTGGGGAAATACATACAAATGCACTTTACAGCCACTTTGTACATTACAAAAAAAAGCAATAAGAATCATTCATAATGTGGGATATCTAGAGCACACAAATTCATTATTTTGAGAGTCTAATATCGTTAAATTTATGGATCTTGTAAAATTTAAAACTGGACAAACAATGTACCTGTAAATATTTGTTTTTATTTTTATCTTATTTTTTAATGTTCGAATAAATAAATCAAATCAAAAAAGAAAAGCGCAACTGGAAAGGATGCACGTGGATTATAGCAAAAACGGAACCAGCGACAACAACCACCAGGATTTCTCTGTTTCCACCTTGGAACCACTTTAAAGTTTTGTGTGGTAATATTTTAGATACCCCAAGATGCTAAAAGAGAAATTCAGGATGATGGCTCGTCCAACTGCAGAGCTTGCAGAAAAAGTTGCAGCCAATCGATCTAACACCTCCAACATGTTGCAGCATCTCCAAGATCATCAAGCAAACATACACATGCAAGCAGATAAGATGAGCTACGCCTGCGTCAGGTGACGTCAGTGACTGAAGTGATATAAGAACAATCCAGTCAGCAAGGGCTCATTTAGTAGAGTCATAAGCTACTGTGGTTTGCTTCTGTCTATGCCTAACACAATATGGCAAGCCATTTTAACATTTAATCAACTTCTCTTTATTTTCCCATTTGACATAGCAATAATATATCATTTATCCTTGTCCAAATATAGTATTCTTAGTAAGATATGAACAATGAACACGGCAACGTAGAGCTGCCACCCATTAAAATATAATTAGTGATGTCACATGATATTGCTCTTTTATTTTGCATAGGTGGCAGCTCTACATTTCTAATTTTTGTTACAAGTACTAACTATGTTTAAGGATATTCATAATATAATAATAATAATAATAATAGTAATAATAATAATAATAATGACAACTGCAATAGTAGGAATCTATCACCTCATAGGTGGCGCCTTCCTTCAGTGTTAACTTGATAAACGTCATGCCCACAGTTTAGATGTTTAACACCAAATAGATGGTCTAAGCCACGTTTTATCTTCTGGAGTTCAAAACCTTTAAAGAACATGTTTGTGTGATTTATGTTAGTACAGTAGTAAAATCAGTTCATGTAAAATAATCGTGATAATTGTGATTATTTTTCAGACTAATCGTACCACCAACATTTCTAATCGTTGCAACCCTAGTTATAATATTCATTTGGTGTTAATATTGCTAGCATAGCTTGCTAAAACATGATCCTGGACCTTTAGTTATATTAATAATCAACTCAGTGAATGTGAAACTCTTCAGTCTTACAAACTAGAAATGCTCTTTTCTTCCTAGACACTCGTCTGACAAAGTATCAAAGCTCGAGGGCACGGTGGAGCACTACAAGAAAAAACTGGAGGACATGGGCCTCCTCAGGAGACAGGTACACCGTCCTGTGTGTTTGTGCAGCTATGGTCACATGGTCACCACTTCTTTGCAAAGAAGAGTAGAAAAAATTTAGTCCAAATGAGGCTAAAGTCTTTGTCTCTGCTGTAGATCAAGCTTTTGGAGGAGAAGAGCACAGTCTTAATGCAGACCAACGTCAGCTTGGAGGAAGAGCTTCGAAAGGCTAATGCTACCAAGGGCCAGCTGGAGACTTATAAGAGACAGGTATCTAACCAGCGCCTGTCATGGTAGCTTTCAAAATGTTGCAGCGTAACCCAACTCCTGGGTTTATAGTTTCAGTGATCTTAAACGTCTTGGTGTTTACGTTCTTTTTCTAACCGCCTCCTCTTCACAGGTCGTTGAGCTTCAGAACAGACTGTCAGAAGAGTCCAAAAAGGCCGACAAGATGGAATTTGAGTATAAACGTCTCAAAGAGAAAGTGGACTCTCTACAAAAAGAAAAAGATGTATGTCATGTTTTTGCATAACAATCCTAGTTGGAACAGAGAAGGGACGTGGCTATTCTCAGCCATGTTGTTGAAATTTAAACAGATGTTTTAAAAACCTTGAAGGACCTAGCTGTGTAATTCAGCAAGAGTAGAAATCTGTAGAAAATGATGTGTGATCTTTATTCAGACTTGTTGTATGTTGTGTCCTTCACAGCGTATGAGATCAGAGAGAGACTCGCTGAAAGAGACCATCGAGGAGCTGCATTGCGTCCAGGCTCAAGAAGGACGACTTACATCAAGTAAAGAAGTGTTCTTGCCACCAGATGAGACATTGAGCTTGATGTTTTCTTACATCAGACGTTTTTATTATTATTATTATTTCTGAAAAGCTGTTGTCTGTTGGTGCAGGTTTGTTTCCACTGGGCAGCAACGACGGCTCTGATTCGCTGGCTGCTGAGATCACCACTCCTGAGATGCGGTATTTAAATAAGACGCCTTTTGAGTGTTACGTTAAATTATTTACCCGTCAGCGTTCATAATGTTATGGCTGGACTATTAGAAGGTTGGGTCTTTGGCAGCATGTTCCCCATCTGCAGAATGCGGTGTTGTGCTGTACAGTGAAATCCTAATCTAATCTGTGAAAAGCTGCTTTCGGAGAACAGGCTTGAATGATCAAAGTCCAGAAAACTGGTTTCCCTTTAGGAAGAAACTGTTGAAAAAATACTTTCCCCCCGACCCTTTTTCCTGACCTTTAATAGCTAATAATAGTAGGAATGTTAATAAAGGGGCCCTTTGTTTATTAATGCTTAATAATGCACTAAGTGACGTTAATAAAGGGGCCCTTATTGTAAAGTGTTACCCCAGAATGTCTGGAAACATTGGGAAGGTTCTTGATTTTCTTGTGTGAGCTGCAGGTGTCTGAACCCTTCTTGGAATTTAAAGTCTGTGTGAGAAATGTGATTCAAAGAGGGGCTTAGTGAAAGAGGCTATACTACAAACAAATACAGCTATTATTAGGACACTTTGTAAAAAATTAAAACTGTAACCCCTCCTTTCCACCAGACGTGAAAGCGGCGTGTAACAAAATAGAGGCGTTTTACCCACAAGCTCATTCCCAACTGGGAGCATTTCAGAAGTGAAACGGGATTGAAAGCGTTCCATAGTGCTGGTCCCGCAAAGTCACAAAATCACAGGAGAATTGCAAAACCACGCATGATTTCAGAAGTCCACAATAACAAGCAGGGAGAAAGACCGCTGCATGTTTCCAAAAAAGTCTGTGGCTTATTTCTGTTCTGTTTACTTCGGCTATGGGGGAAATGACGTACGTTTAGCTGCACGTGACTTTTATTATGAAAGTTTCTGGATATTTTACACTGCTTTTGTGTTTGACTTCCTGTCTGGCCCAATCTAAACTGCGGAGTTTGATGTATTTTGGAAGCGTAGCACGTAAAAAATAGACTCGAAACGTAATGATAGCATCTCTTTGCTTCTGGGACGAGTCCAAAACGTTACACTTTGGTGCCGGTGGAAAGGAACTCATCCACTATAATGGCAGCTAATTGTCGCGTAGTACATTTCGCTGCCGTTTGGCGACGCTTTCACGTCCAGTGGAAAGAAGGGGTAAGAAGAAAAATGCTACGCCTATTGCAGCTTGACTGCAGTTACATCATAAACCAGTTATATATGACATTTTTAACGATTCGGTGTGATTCCAATTTAACATTTTCAGATTTTCTGGTCATTTTGTTGAGTAGTTCCCAGCAGAGTTGATGGGTTTATCTGTATGCTGTTCAGGATCTGATTAAACTGCTCATTCTGTTTTCCTGTAGAGAACACGTGATTCGTCTTCAGCATGAGAACAAGATGCTGAAGCTGGCTCAGGAGGGCTCTGACAACGAGAAGATCGCTCTGTTACAGAGTCTACTGGAAGATGCCAACAGAAGGAAGAGTGAGCTAGAGACGGAGAACAGGTTGGTCTAACCTGTTGTGTCACAACTTTAGTATAAACTCACATTCCTGCTGGAATTTGAAAATAAAAAGGAGTACAGAGCATCGATGCTTAGTATATTCTGTTTGTTTAGACTGAACAGGCTCTCTAGTGTTGGAATGTAGATCCGTTTCCATTCATTTTTTCTGAAATATTATTTTTTTTGCTGCTCTTTTATATCAGTCAGTGACCTGTTAACCTGAATCCTCAAATTATTTGTTACTACAGCTTTTATTTTGCTCATTGCACTGTTAAAAACTATTGTCAAACCTTTCTGTTTTATTTAGGTTAATAAATCAGCGCTTGATGGAAGAACAGAGTCAGGTAGAAGAGCTCCAAAAGACTGTCCAAGAACAGGGTTCTAAAGCAGATGATGTACGTAATTATTACATTTTTTATTCCCTTATTGAACCTCATCAGGTTGGTTAAAAGGCTGGTCATAATCATAAAGATAGAGGCAAGCCGTGCAGCTTTAATAAGACCAGATTTGTCAGAAAAGTCAGAATTACTTCAGTTTGATAAAACATCAATTTCTTGTGCAAAATGACTTAATGGAAAAATAAAAAGTAGAATATTTTTTATTTCCTTCTGTAAAAGTTGTAACAGTTGAAGCATTTGATCAGAAAAACAAATAAATCCCAATCTTCTTCAGGTGTACACATTTTTATTATTATGTAGCCAAACATTTACTGTAAGGCATAAAGATGGAAGTACATGTTACAAATTAAATGCTCAGCTTCCACACCGCCCTCTAGTGAATCTCTACATTAATGCACAAGGCTGTTGATCATGTATAATAATTTTCATTTTTTGTTTCAAATATTTATTCAAAAATCATTTCTCCTCTTTCTGTCAGTCACATTTGTTTTCTTTGCATGTTTTCAGTCTTCTGTTCTGAAGAAGAAATACGATGAACACGTGTAAGTGATCCAGTTAAATGTGTTTCCCTAAATCGTGAATATGAATTATTTTCAACTATGGCTACGTTCACACTGCAGGTCTTGATGCTCAATTCCGATTTTTTGAGTAAATCTGATTTTTTTTCTGTGGCTCTTCACATTATAACTGAAATGCGACATCAAACACTCTCCAGTGTTCTCATGCTTTCTTGTATTTTTAATTCCAAAACTTGACAGACCCACAGACCCCTGAATCCCTCTGTCAGTGCTGCTCTTCAGCGCTCCTCCTCGGGAAAGTCCTGACACGACGCTCACCTCCGCTGAGCAGTGACGTAGGAGGTGAATTTAATGCGACATGACCGTTCAGACTGCAAAAACTTTGGATAGGAGGCGGATTTAAAACGACATGACCGTTCAGACTGCAGTCGCTTTCAAAAAATGCGCATATGTGTCGCAATCAGTACTACATATTGAAACGACCTGGATCGGATTAGGAAAAATCGGATCTGTGCTGTTCAGACTGTCACAAAAAAATCAGATAAGGGTCACAGGCAGGTCAACATGCGGATTTGATGCGCTTTTGCCTGCAGTGTGAACATAGCCTAAATGTTTGTAGCTTAAATTATCAGGCATATTATGTTTTAATTGAACTGTTTTCTTGTTTTAGGGAAAAACTCAGAGAAGTGAACAATGAGTTGCTGAAGAAAAACGCCGTTATTGATGAAATGGAGCCAAAGTACAACGCCAGCTGTGAGTTTTCACTATCACTCCTCCAGACTGGATCTGAGGAGGAGGGATGTGATTCCTGCCATTTATCAGCTAGGATACACAAAAACACACATTTTTGAACATATATTTGAACATATTCAAGAATTTCTAAAACTTTGAGATCCAAATTGGAGGTTATTTTTTATTTAAATGACAAAAAGCAGCATTGTCTTTGGTGGAGGACGTGTTTTTAATGGTTTAGTTTTGCTGTACAGATGCATAGACACACAACTCATTTAGAGTGAAATAGAAGCAGCTAAACTTGGACGTTGTATTCCCGTTAGCCCAACGAGTGGACGAGCTGGAAGAAGCCTTGAAAAAGAAGGATGAAGAAATGAAACAGATGGAAGACAGATATAAGAAATATCTAGAGAAAGCAAAGAGTGTAAGTGATTTGTTATGTTTGAAGATCTACTATAACCACTGATGTTTACTATCTGTAAATGTAAATAACTACCTGAATAAGACGTAAATAATCTTTTACAGGTTATCCGAACTCTGGACCCGAAACAGAACCAGGGCTCAGGTCCAGAAGTGCAGGCCCTGAAAAACCAGCTGCAGGAGAAGGAAAGGATGTTGCATTCGTTGGAGGTAAAGAGTCTTGGTTATGGATTAGAGAAATGGATTCAGTGTTTTTGTTCTTTAAAAGTGTGATTTATTGTTGCGATTGAGTTTTCAAACCAGTAAAAATTCTTGCTTTGTTTAAAGAGATCCACCTTTTGTGTTTGCTTCCAACAGAAAGAGATGGACAAGACGAAGAGCCAGAGAGACCACGAGGAGAAGCTAATTGTTTCAGCCTGGTACAACATGGTGAGAAAAGCTTTTGTCATACTTTGGTTCACGTCAAAGGAGAACGGATTGAAACCAAATGAGAAATGTGCTTAGTGAAATCATAAAACACAAAACGACACATTTTCATTTGACTAGAAGCATTTCTCAAGTGTAAAATCTTTAAGTGTTAAAGACTGAAGAACAGTCATTTTTAAAATGGAGTTCCTTATATAGAGTATATACAATATTTGTTTTGTATAGGCTTGATTAAACACCATGATCATAACCACTAGAGGGCAGCATAGACTTATGAGTTTCCTCTCAGGTGGACTGCTTCGACCCAAGAGCCGCAGAGGCTCATTAAATTGTCAGAGTAAACTAAGAACAGACTGGATGATCTGCTGGGACTTTTGAGGCTTTGCATTGTTCATTTGTTAGATGAGACTTGACAACAAATTAATCAAAGCTGGAAAGAAAAGCAGTTCTTTTTGGTGAAATGTTTGCATGTTTCTTCAGTTTGAGTTCAGTAGACTACGATACCAGAATCAGCTGATGAGCACAAAGCTCCTACCTTTAGACCAGCAGGAAGGTCATTAATGTTCTCCTCTCCTGTGCTTTTCCAGGGCATGTCTATGCAGAGGAAAGCAGCTGAAGAACGGCTCGCCAACACCGGCTCTGGTCAGTCCTTCCTGGCCCGACAGAGACAAGCCACCAGCTCACGCCGCTCCTACCCAGGCCACGTCCAGCCAGCTACCGCAAGGTAGATGGTCCCAGCGCACAGCAAACACAACAAACTCAAAGCCCCTGAGCATTGAGCCAGCCAGCGCACTCTGTTTCCATTCATTTCTGCCGTTTTCAGACTTCCTGCCTATTGATTATTTCTGTTTCCCTTCTCAATCAGATCCACGAGGTAAAGATTGCGGTGCAAGGCCGCACCAATCTTGCACCACTTCTTTCCTGACAAAACTTATCTTACCTTGACTCCCGTGATGCAGGACTTCAGCTTTGTTCAGACCCCAACATATTTGATAGATCACCCCCACCCATCCCAACCACATGTCCTATGAGACAAACGGTTCCCTCCTAAGGCTCAGAAGAATCGTGTCTTCTGGACACCCTCCTGTCATTTTTGATGAGGCGGATTCATGCAGTATTGATGCACTTATCTACCTGTGATGATCACTTTTGCTTTTGACAGGAAACAGACTGTCCTTCATGATGTCTGAACTCTCATTTTCTAACTTTAAAGATGCAAACAGCAATGTGTGAACTTTGTTTCATCTGACCTTAAATCAGTCTTAAGCGCGTGCAGCCACTCGGATACAGGGGGATGTGTTATCCCACCCGAGGTTGGGTTCTCTGTTAGCGTCTGAGTGAGATGATCAGTTTTAGTCTGACTACATGATCTGGAAGATGTCGGCTAACTGTTGGCCGAAGCAATAATTTTTTATGATCGTTTATTATTTTATCTGCGAGAGAAGAAACTTCAACAGGTTTTGAAGTTGGTTTCTGCAGGTAGATTTCTTTTTAAATGCTGCTGTTTGTTGTTTTTAGCAAATAACCAGGATCCACCATCTAGCAAAACCACTTTATGGTTTAATCTCCACCAGCACGACTTGTCCGGCAGCAACTTGTGCCATACGGTTTGATTTTTATTTGTACCTTCTATCTGAGGTTTGCAGGCTTCCCCTCTAATACGAACTAAAATGGATCACCGTGAGATTAAAACAGACCCCATATCAGTTAGAAACTCTCTGATTTTCTCTTGTTAAGCTGTATAAATGAACTCTTCATAGAAATTTGTCTGTTTGTTGCCACTGTTCCCATCCTCTAACACATTTATTTAATTTTTGTTATTTTTTTTAGGGCGTGTCATCCAATTAACTTTGAGATCATTTGATCTGTGTTTTGTACATAATTGTTTTCTGACTAGCCCTGACATCTCACCATGACTTCTCTCTCTTCTCATTTAACAGCAATATCACTGCATGACTGATACACCAGTGACCTTGGCTGGTGTGGTCTGCAATGATCCCCCCCTTCCCCCTGGCTGGGCTAAGCTGAGGCACACAATGCATGAAACCTGCCTGCGTACTGTTTGCATGACTCTTGCATTGATTCCAGTCTGCAGATAACCACCAGCAGCAGCAGCATGAGCACTAACAACCCTTCTGCAGTGTTTGTGCACAGGGATGGGGTCACAAAAACAAACAAACCCCTTTTCCAACTAATTATTTCCCACCAGCTTGGGTACCTCTCCTGTCGTTCTTGTTACCGTCTCCATCTCATCTCTCACTCCTGGTGGACATGCCTGCTTGTGCTTCCACGTCTGTTACGATTCAGCATGTTACAAACGTCTCAGAAGAGTCAAACAGCAGTATTTCCTGTCAGAGAAGCTTTTTTTGTTAGTATTTATAAGGATCTGTTGCATGATACCTCAGTGACATACTGCCTCATGCCCATCTTTGTTTACATAATTGAGGGATTATTTAAGAGCCTCCAGATCAGTCTGCAAAGAACAAAGGAGTTTTTTTTTCCTTTTTAAACCACTGCATTAAATGTGTATCCAACCTGTACTTGACTTGCTACTCAGCTGCATCTTAAAATAGCCTTTTGTTTTTAAAACCTAAGTATTACAGCAAGTTTTCAACTAAAGATGAGCCTCGTCGTTTTCATCATTTGGAGCAAGAGACGGCTAAATAAGTGTATATGAATAACGTTACAGATGTGCTTTTATATGAGATAAAAACCCTCATTCAGCCCACTTTAATCCAGTTTCTAAATAGTTCCTAATGCACGTTTGATACTCGGTTATGTTGGGCACGTTTTAGATCATCTCCCACGTCTGTTACACTTAAAAAGCTCTGAGAAAAGTCAAGGTTTCATGTCATTTGAATCATAATTTGGCTTTATTTAATACAAAAATCAGGAGGAAACGGGGTATTTGCTCATGGAAGCGAAAAGTCAGATCACAGAGAGGGAAAAGAAGCATCACAATAACCTCAAAATAATCCTCCTGTTTATATTAGAACACACAGCGTGTGTGTGTGACAATGTTGCAGTGTTATTAATGCGACTGATATCAAATATTTTGGCATTAATTATGACATAAAATGTGATTTATTCTCATTTAGTTTTATGTGCAGATAGAAAATCCAGGGCTGAAAGCATGACCTGAGGATATGTAAACACAATGAGAGATGATTAAATCCTCCAATTTAGTGCCTTTTTGTTTTTTGATCTTTTAAAATAGAATTTTATTTTAGGAATTGATGAAGGTTTGTTGTTTAATTTAAGAATCTAAGTTGGTTTTATGTGATAAATCAACAATGTGGGCTCAATGAGGGTTTTTTTTTACATTTTCTCCCCATTATTTGTTCTTTTGTGTAACCTCTAATCCATACCAAGTGTTTTATCTTAATGGCTTATTTATTCTTTTACCGCGTGTACAGCAGTGTTAACATAGTGCTATTACACCAACATTTATACTGTTACAGTGGGTGTGATGGAGATCAGAATACTGTTAAATAACTTATGCAACAAAAGGACTTTTGAAGTTGGTTTAGTGCAAGGTTACAGTATTTTCCTACACGAAGAGAAAGAAACTGCAAAGAAGTTTGAGCGTTTGATCTTTAATAAATAAAAACACATTTTAATTTACTCAACAGCTTTTGGTGATCTCATAATTGTATTTTCTTAAAGAAACTGCGACATAAAACCAGGAATGAAAGCTTCTGAACTGCTGAGGGTGAATGTTTCAGCAGGACAGAATTGTCTTCAAAATAAATCTGTTTCCACAAAGCAGAGAGGAGGTTTCCTCCTCCAGGTGTCTGATAGTTTTTGTGTAAACCACGAGCCATTAACACCTTCTTAGCTGCTGGTTTGATCACACATACACAACTCTATTTTTTTTAGCCGTCCAGAACTTGCTTTGGTATCAGATCTGTATATAATCCTCACTGTGGTTGATGTGTTCTATCAGGGGTGTGGGGAAACCTTTATTATTTTTAAAACTCTCTTGTTTTCTTTCATTCTGGTCGCATCAGCATTCTGTTGCTTTTATTCTGAAGTCAGCGTGTCTGGACCATTCTCAGACCTCATGAATAGAAATGAAATGGCAATGAAGAAGAACAAGCAACATCATGGTGTACTGTTCAAACTGTAACTAAAACAGTAATCCATTCAAAACCTTGTCATAATATATATTTTTACATGCATAAATCATAAATTCCCGGGCTGCTTACTGTATTTTGGCCGTGCAGGATGTATTAAAATGAACAAATAAAGAACAAGCTGTATCTTTTTTTTATTACTCATTGGGAAAAGTTTCCATACTTATTTAGGTAGCAAATAACCTCCCATTTGCCATTTTTTTATTCCCTGTATAATAAAAAAACTCTGTACATACATGTGGTTTTATGTTCCAGAAGTGTGCGGATATTCTAGAATTTTAAAATCATGTTGATGGATTTCATCTCATCTCGTCCGTTGAGGACCTGCTGATTGAAATGTGCTTCCGACACCATGAAACCACGTTGTAAATAAAGCTTGTTTCAAACCTGCTGCTTATGTTTTTTCTCGAGTTTACTTTTATATTAATCACAGCTTAAATTTGCACTTTAAACTTCAAAACCACTATTTTTTCTTACATCATAAATGGATCATCCTTGAAAGGAGGAAAACGCCAAAGGAGTTGTTCAGATTATTTTTCAGGATGTATCCTGTCATCCTTGTAGGCATTCCAGGAGCAGAATTGGATTCGAACTGTCATTTGCATTTGCCAAAGAGACATGTTTTCCCTAATTATTCCAGCCCAGCATTCCTTCCCTAATCTTCCGAGTATCCCTTCACCCAGTGTTTTATTTTACCCTGTAAGCAATGGAAAGTTGTGAGTTCAGACGTTCAGTATCTCCTTCGTCTTCTGTTCCGACAAACTCAGCCCAGCCTGGGAAAGCGAAGCCTGGATGCCCCTCGAGGCTGCGGACACAGGAACTTCCCTGTATCAGTGTCCTATTCTTCATTCCTGAAAGCTCCTTTCTCTCTCTAACCTCAGCCTCTGGCTGCTTCCTGACACAAGTCACAGCAGAGGTCCAGAGTCAATATAAACACATTTCTCTGGTTACTCACTCGCTTCTGTCACGGACTTTCTGAAGAAGACGATTGTTAGAGTCCACTGTGATAATATCACCTCCACTATCCTTTAAGGATTCTGAGCTCCATAAACTGGCTGAACTACTAGAGTGTCTATCAGCGATCACTAGCTGGCTAGAAGATAACTTCCTTCAGTTAAACTCTGAAAAGACTGAATGTCTGATCATTGCCCCTGAGAGCATGGCTCCTCTGATTAGTCAACAACTTGGTCATTTAGCTTCTGCTGTCAAGTCAAACTTGAGAAATTTGGGTGTCTTTGACCAATCAATGTCTCTTGAAGGCCACTCAAAAACACTGGTCAGAAACTGTTTTTATCACTTGAGAAATATCTCCAAACTACGAAGGTTGGTGTCAAAACATGAGCTTGAAATGATTATCCATGCCTTTATCTCCCGTCTAGATTACTGTAACACACTTTTCACATGTTTAAACAAAAAAGCCCTTGACCGCCTTCAGTTGGTCCAGAACTCTGCAGCGAGGCTCCTAACTGGAGCAAAGAGAAGAGCTCACATCACTCCTATTCTGATGTCTCTGCACTGGTTACCCATTAACTTTAGAATTCAATTTAGGATGCTGACTAGAACTTTCAGGGCTCTACATGGTCAAGCCCCTCCTTATGTTACTGAACTGTTTCTTAAGATGGAGGTCATCTTCCCCAGCATCCTCCTTTCACACGTCTCCTCAACAGAATCCAGTGGGCAGCCCAGAACCGAGCTAGCTTTGGTAGCTAGCTTGTTCAGTCTCTTTCTGTCTGGGTCAGAGCTGCCTACACCCCAGCAGACCACAGCAGAATGAATAACAGAGCCAACAACAGAGTGATAAAAGGATTTTAGCAGCTGGGAATTAACTCCGAAGGACCTCAGCCTCCCCATGAGATGGAGGCAGCTTTGGCCCTTCTTATACAGAGCATCTGTGTTGTGGGACCAGTTCAGTTTACTGTTGAGGTGAACACCCAGGTACTTAAAGGTGTCCATCACCTCAATGTCTGCTCCCTGGATGTTTATTGGTGAGTGAGGAGGAGTGTTTCTCTGGAAGTCAATCACCATTTCCTTTGTTTTACTGGTGTTCAAGCGAAGGTGGTTACGCTCACACCAGTCCACAAAGTCCATGATGACTGACCTGTACTCCTGGTCGTCCCCCTCAGACACACAGCCGACGATGGCCGAGTCATCAGAGATAAAGACAGCATTTTAAACCTGTGGCTGTCTCCTTGAGAAGAGACTTCTGTAATGTCAAAAATAAACACAACCACACTAAAAGGAACACTTGCAAAGTGATAATCATTAAAACTGTTTGCAGGAGTGTCTAAAACAGAAGCATTTCTCCAAATTCTATATTCTGGTGCACTCCCAGTCACAACCTGTTAGTTATCAAGGATAAAATATCCAAACACAAACTGATCTGCACACATTACTGATGCTCTTAATTTTGTTAAAACAGTATCTTCTTCAATATGTGCGCCCATGTTTTTACTTCATCTTTCTTAATAAAAAGTTTGAAACAATTATGGAAATTTTCCATTTAGATGAAAATTGGAGCAAAAACAAAGTTGTCATTTCACCAATCAAAGAGCCTGTTATTAATATCTGTTATAACCCGAGGTTTAGCTGACAAAATGGGCTTCGGTTTCCACTTCAATTACACTGGTGGGGTGGGTGCGCTGGCGTCTGAGACCTGATAACACAAAGCTTTCATTGATACACACACTCCAACGTTCATGCTACACAAATTAGCCGCTGTTGGAGCACTTATGGATTGAAGCACCTGATCTCAGATTCTGACACACAAGCACACTGAGCACCTTGAATGTCAGCCAGCAAGCAGCATCTCTAATTTTACATTGTGATTTTTGGCTTGACTTCAGTGAAGAACAGGTGAGCGGTGCAGCGTGGAAGCCAGCCACCTCTTTGCTCACACTGTTGACACAATCAGAGCAGAGCTGAGTGGCTCTTTAGATTCCACCGAGCAAAAGGAAGAGAGCTGATTTGGATTTTCGCTGTTTGATAGACAGCTGAAGCTCACAGGAGGACATGTGTGCTATAGAACAGACCTGCATGAAGATCTAGGTGGTGCAAAACTTTCATTAATATTTGGACTCTTGTTCACTTTTTACACATTTTGACAATTAGACAGATTTATTATGTCCTCTTTTTCAAAAACACTGCACCACAATAGCAAATGGAAATATTTTAGGGCTTAAAATATCACATTTTAACTTTAAACTAAACTTTGTGCTGTTTGACTATTATTTTTGCACCGTTCAACTTGGAAGCTTCAGTCAGATTTTAAATGGGTCACAAGGTCATTGACTCCAGCAAAACTAAAGCAGATTTTGCAGAACTTTCGACATTTTGTAATTTTTTTCCTCTTTAGTTTAGGTTATTTTCAGATTTTAGAATTGCTGTTAAATATAATTATTTTTAAAATGGTATTTCAGATGGGCCACTCTTAAAGAAGAGTTCAGACTGATAAATGCATACCCATTAAAAAGCTACTATATAATATTAACATCTGGATTACAGATGAGCCACATCTGGAGAGACAGCTGTTTACTTTGACAGTTTGTGATCATAATGAAAGTGTTTGACTGAATTCTACCAGCTGAATGCTTAAAATTTCACTGAGATAGATGATGCACCATAAATTTCATTTAATTTCATTTTCATTTGACTTTATTTGTAAAGCCCCTTATCGAACACAAGGTGCTGGACAATACATCACGCAACAGGTACAAATGAGACAATATAAAACAGCCATAAAAGCATACAACCTAATAAAAAAGGCCACATTACATACAGGACAATGATGCCGCCCTACAACATCTACTGTTGGAATGCCATGACATAAAAATGTGTCTTCAAACGGGATTTAAAACCCAGCAGAGAAGGCGACTGGCACCTGATTAAAGGCAACTCATTCCATAACCTCAGAACTGACACCGAGAACACACGATCCCCCCATTACTTGTACTTTGAATGTGGATCCACTAGGAGTTCCCTATCAGCCGAGCGAAGGGCCCTTGATGGAGCATGCCTATTCAAAAGGCTGGTCAAATAAGGTGGAGCAGTTCCCCAAAGAGCCTTATACACTAGAGTTAGCACCTTGAATTTGGCCCTGAAGTGCACAGGGCGTGCAGAGATGCTAGGACATGGGTAATGTGCTCCCTGAGTGTAGTGCCTGTCGCAAACCTTTTGAACCAACTGCCACCGCACCCTGACTTAGGCTGGCATACAGTGCATTGCAGTAGTCCATTCTGGATAGGACCAAAGCATGAATGACAGACTCTAGGTGAACTCTCAACAGCAGGGGCTTAATTCTTGCCAGGCGTCGTAAATTACAAAAGCATGACAGCACAACATCGTTAATATGTGTGTCAAACTTAAGGGCGGAATCCATGTTTACACCTAAATTGGTAATGGTGCTCTTCACATTAGCAGCCAAAGGTCCAAGATCCAAGTCTGCAATAAATAGATGCATCTGAGACTTATCTCACAGAAAATTTAAAAGTGTTAATTTTGGGGTGTTGGTCCAATATAACACTAAGAATAGTTAATTTAATTCAGTGGTGAATGGTTCACACTAAATGCTCAGGACTCCGCTCCTTGTGTTCCTCTCTCACTGGCTGTCCACAGTCATGAGGTGTACAGGCATGGGTTAACTGGTGTTATTCAGTGTGGCTGTTACACAGCAAATTCAGCATGCTCAAATGAACACTGTCAGAGTTGATTTCAACACTTTTAAAGTGTCTATATGGGTCCACACCAGTAAGAGTTAATTTAACTCTTTTTGGAGAGCTGGTGCTCTAACTCTGAATTAGTGTCAAAAACCAACTCTTCTGGAGTTGAAAATTTAACACTAGTGTTAAAGGAGTCATCACCATAAATTTTCACTTTTCCACTTGAAAAAATGTCTATAACAGCTTCCTAATGATTTTTCACTGGCTGAGAAGCCGATATTTAACATTGAAGCGTTTGTTTAATCTTGCGTTCTTCAACCAGCTCACATGCACCCCACGAGCACGCGCATTCCAAAACGAGAACTTGAGCTCTGGCCTATATGCCGACACAAAGGTCGAATATAAACAAATATGAACCAGCAGCGAACAAACCAGCACAACAAAGCTCATTTCATAACGTGAAACGCATAAATTATGTCTTACCGTTGATGACTCATGTTATAATCCGTGTTACGGGAAACAAAACTCCGATTGGTTTGTGTATTCCATCTTCACAACAGCATAAGAGCCGATGCCTGGCTGTTAGCTTGCTTTGTCCCAACTCAACAACATGCGAGGACGCCATTACGCGCGAGGCGAGGCTCGGGCTCGTACATACACGGATGGATCCCGTAGGTCACTGCCAGGTCGAGTTCAGTTATAACTTTTGTTGTTTTGGAGCGAGACGCTGAAGCTGTGTCCTGCTTCTTGCTTCCTTCCACTAATCAATGCGCTCCTCAGTCCCGCGCGCGTCCGAGACAGCCGAAATATTGCGTGTGATCTCGCGAGAAAATATGCCCTTCACAATAAAGGACTAAACAATCACATTTTTAATTTATTTTTCCAATACAATTTATTTTAATGGTCTAAAAGACTATAATAGGATGTAGATATCCACGGTATTATAGGTGATGACTCCTTTAAGAGTTACTATATTAACTCTAACACCAGTGTTAAATTGTTTTTATGAATAAACAACTATTCTCTGTACCTTCCACTTCTTTATTCTTGTCAATCATAACAGTAAGTTGCCTTCGCAGCAAGTTTAAACAACTCTTAGACCAGTTTCGACCACAAAGAGGCATCTATTTACTTTTTATATTTAGTAACACACACCAACCGGTTTTTGTCTTGGTTTGTGGGGTATTTCAGCACAGCTGAAGGCTGCAAGAGCAGAGAAAATACAAAACTGCTGTCTATTTTTATTGACTTTTTTGTTTTAATCCAACCATGTGTGTCAGCATTTAGGCTTCTTCCATCAGGAGCAGATGCTCTTGAGAAATGTGACACCTTCAGTTTAAACAAGCAGAAAATGAATGTAAATGTAAATTCTAACCAAAGTTTTAAGTACTTTTTAAAGTATTTCTTCTTGGGCAGTTTTGTTCTTTTTGCCAGTTTGTCATTGTTGCCAATAATTGATCCAACTTTCTTTATTTTCCCCAAAAAGAGAAGTCCTATCCACATCAGCAAAACACTCTCTTTGCCCCCTTTCCCCTCACACTCACCCGCTGGAAACCGCTGGAGCAGAGGGATGAACGTCTAAGTGATCTCCTCGTGTTTGAGCCACAGTGACTCACACTGGGCAGTGTGACCACTAAATCAAAGAGCTGTTTGAACAGCTGCATTCCTTCACACCCCTTCATCCTCTCCCTCTCACTTGCTGTGCAGTAATACAAATTCTGGAATTGCTGCTGACTCTTAGCCCTTCTCTTCCTTCTGGTGTGAAGGAGAAGTCATTTGATGGAAAAAGAAAACTGTAAAAATGAATTAAGTCATCTTTTGACTTTGGACAGGTGTCTGTGAGGAGGATGGAACAGAGAAACCCTGTGAGGCTTCACAGCAGCGACTGAGGTTGATTCATGAACCCATGGCAGCCTGAGTGAGTCATTATGTTGCTTTCATTTGGTTTCACACATACAACTGGCCTCCTCCTGAGTCACACATTGTCAGTTTTCAGTGACAGGCATGGTAATTGCACTTGTATGGACAAACCCAGCGCTGAAAGATTTCTTTTGTTTCAGAACTTTGCATGCTTTTTCTAAACATGCAGTAGCGAGGAAATGAAATGCATTGGAATATATATCATCAGTACGTACAATACTGCTCGTTAAACGGCAGGGATGTCAGAGACAGAAACACAAAGGAGCACTTTTCTAACAAATGGAAGGAATCCATGTTTTTTGTGAGTGCAGCTTTGAAATAGCAGAATGTTTTGATATCCAGGGAGGAGAAAACAACTCAAAGTGAACGTTCTGAACTCTGTGGAAATGTTATAATTCATTATCCACATCTTACCTGACTGAATGGCCTCTATTTGGAGAAACAGAGATTTTATCTGATCAATCAGATGGGATAACAACTAGTCCCAATGAGGCTAGCTGCAAACCATTTAAAAACATTTTCAATATTGAAAGTTCCTGTTAACGCTAATGCTAATTTTCTGGCTATTTTGTAAACTTTACATTACCTTAAAGTTCACATTTCATAGTTAATCTGATAAAATTATTATGAAATTCCATTAGAAAAGAATCAAGCTGGAATTTTCTCAGTTCAAGGGTCTTTTTTGTCATTCCATTTGTGGTTCCACATGGTATGAAGTTGTGATTCAAGGTCCAGGAGGTCAGTGGTAGAGAGACTAGACTAGAGCAATAAAAAGTGAATCAGAACCAAAACATTTGGAAAAAATAAAAACACTGAATCAGGCATTTCAGCATGACAAGAATTATAAATTGTTCCAATCTCCAAATGTATTATGCAAAACTGCACAAGGCAGATGGAGTAAAGGAATCATTGGTGTTATGCCACTCCAGCAGAACTCAATAGCTTTGGGAAGATCTTTAGCCTCATGTCTGAGTGAAGGGAAATTAACATTATAGATGGGTGTGGATATTTTTAACATTATAGGCTCTTTTTCAGCCTGCTAGTACTCTGTCTAGATGACCTGCTCAAAATTTGTTTCACAAGTGGAAAAACAAATTAAATTTCACAGATATGGGTTCTGGTGAAGTACCTTTAATTGCAGGTTGCAGGTGAGAAATTATATTCATAATTCATTTTTTGTGAATATTTAAATGAAAATATTCCCAACCTATCTGTGATGCACCACCCTTCAGGTTAGGCGAGTTTAATGTCAAAGAAGAAAAAGATGTTAGCTAGCAGCAAAACATCAAAATGGATGACATAAACGCAAAACTGGATTGAGAGTCAAAGTCGAATGTGTGGAAAAACTTTGTAATGGTCAGTAATAACAAGAATAACATAATCAGTGTATTATTTCCATGTCCGGGTCTTGGGTCGAGTTTATCATGACAGGTTCAGGTGCGGGTTGGAAAAATAGGGCCCATGCAGGACCCTGCTCTGTATAGCATTTAAAGGAAAAGTTCGCTTTTTTAGACATTAAGTTTTATGTGTTCCTTCACCCACCCAGTGCTCTGTAAACTTTGACCCATTTCACACACACCCCCCTGGTCAGAGATTTTCAGGGGAGAAGTGATTCAGAAAGGTAGTTCTGGCTAGTTTCGGGGGCGCTTTATCTGCGCCGTTTAGCCTCACAAAAGGATTAGCCTCTGAAAGCATGGCTAATTTGCATCTCACAAACAAAGAGAAAAAATTTACAACGTCACATTACAACGGGACTAGTTTTTGTCATTCGTATCCCTGCGCCGGTCACCGCAGCAGCTAGAACGGCGTCACGTGACTCGCGTCTGGCTGCTAATCCTGGCTGTATGAGTGAAACAACAACTTCTAAATTCACTTAAAAGTAGTTTTTCTTAAATATATCGAGCCATGGTGCGTACCTGCAGGTTCTCGGGTTGTAACAATAAGGATGTTACAGGATCACCTTTTCGGTTTGACACTTTTCCTGCTAAGGACGTTTCTCTAAGGCATCAGTGGCTTTTAGCAATCGGCTAGTCCAAGGATACTCGGCTGGAACGAGTCAAAACCTTTCGTTTGTGCAGTGCACACTTCAAAGAGGATGATTACATCAGGAAAAAGTTCGGGAAAAGTGAAAGACTGTTTTTGAAGAGTTCGGTCGTACCAGAAATCTGGGTAAGTTTTGTTTTTAAAAAATTATTTATTCCGCTATGTCTGCCGTTTTCATGCAATCATCTTCGCATTTTAGCGCATTATTTATGCAATCATCTTTACACCGATGGTTGATCATAGACTGCAGTAGCTTTGTCAACAATCTGTGTTGATGTGTGTGTTTTGTGTAGCAAATGCAATTCTTCATCCGTGTACTCTGGCTCATAAAGATATCCTAGTAGTAAAATAAGTTTCTTCTTCATCTGATATAGTGTTAAAATGAAATTCGTCATCAGATGAGACGGAGTGTGACATGTTTTCGGCATTCGGCAGTGAAACAGCTGACATACGAAGCGCTGTTTAATATCCGCGGGGACCGGCGCAGGGATACGAATGACAAAAACTAGTCCTGTTGTAAGGTGACGTTGTAAATTTTTTCTCTTTGTTTGTGAGATGCAAATTAGCCATGTTTTCAGAGGCTAATCCTTTTGTGAGGCTAAACGGCGCAGATAAAGCGCCCCCGAAACTAGCCAGAACTACGTTTATGAATCACTTCTCCCCTGAAAATCTCTGGGCAGGGGGGTGTGTGTGAAATGGGTCAAAGTTTACAGAGCACTGGGTGGGTGAAGGAACACATAAAACTTAATGTCTAAAAAAGCGAACTTTTCCTTTAAAGCACCCTGCAGAGCCTTCTTCTCTAAGGTAGAGCAGTTGCCATACCGCACAGTGAAGCAGGAACAGACACTCTCTTCAGGGCACCTGCAGAAGGCCCTCAGGTTTCCACTGTAGTCTCTTCAGATGATAGTGCAAAAGTCATGGTGGTAATAAAATGTATAAATTGCATTTACATAAAGTAATATGAATATTTTAAGATTCACATAAGACAACAGAAACATTTTACATTTATTGCTCATATTTTTTTTCAGATACTCTTCAAAAGACCTGATCTATGCTTTGTATTTAAAAAATTTACTCAGCAAAAAAAAAAAAAAAAAACATCTAATATTTTATGGTTTCCAGTCATCAGCATCACATCAGCACATTTTTTCCTATAATTATACACACTATTATTTTTGTTTCACCAACCCCTTCAGAAATATTTACTTGTAAGCTGGACAGATGTGTTTTGTAGCCATTACTTTAAAAAGTGCATAAAACTGTTGGTGAATTACTGTAATCCAAATCCCAAAGGAAAGCAAACCTAGATGCAAAACAGCAAATGTTTGTCCAGCAGCAAAATGAGCTTACATCACATAAAAATCCTAATATTTACACTTAATATTTAGCCAAATAAACAATTTAAGCATCAGCTCTGATAATTAAGAGCTTACTTTACAAATCGGTTTGGCCTACACGTGACCCTTGAGCAACCACTCTGTTACTTTTGGCTGATGTCCTTGGATTGATTGTGTTGAAGCATGACAGTGCCTCCATTAAAAAGCCATCTTGTAACTCATCTCTAAATGTGGGACTAATCATTCTTGTACGTGTGACAGTCGACAGACTGGAAAAGTGACACAGGAGTGCACTTTTTTTGCAAAGAAATATGAGTTTGCAATGATTCCGTGTATTTTTGTGGCTTTCAAAGACGGCCAAGAAAGTTCAGCAATTACTTTTTCTGTTAAACCTCCCTCTATTCTGACAGTTTCCTTGCTGAATATCTGCTGCTCCGATCCCTGGAGAAAGAGCTGGAATTCAGATGTAGCTTTTCATCAAGCTGTTACTGAAGAAAGACCTCACACCTGAGGGAAAACGCTCTGGCAGTAGTGTCTGCTGCAGCTCTAATGCTAAACAGATGACTTCTGTCAACTACCATCCTGCGATATAGCTTCACTTCTGTGATTATAGTTGTACAACAAAGCTGTTCAATAACCCCAAAAAGGCTCAAATCAAAGGATTACAATGTGGATTCAGCAGGACAACTGGGTATTAAAATAATTGTGACTTTAAAATAGTTTCCAACTATTTTGTTTTCACTTTGGAATGTGGAAAATAAATTATTTTGAGTAGTAAAATCTTTAAATACTGATATGAACACAAACATGTCAAAAATCTTGGTTTGGGTTGGAAATTGAGGGTGGAGTAGAAGTGAAAAAAAGATCATTATGTGATTTTTAAATAGACTTTTACCCTCATCTAGACACACCCAGAGCTTTGAGAGAGTTAGCTCTTGGTAAAACTGATCAGCCATAACATTCATAACATTATGATCAGATACAAATGAAGAGAGGGCTGCTCTTGACTCAAAGAACAGCCCAAGTTAAAATAGTCCAAAGTTGATGCCAGCACCGTTTCAAACAAGCCATCTTTGTTTTCTCAGTAACATCCCGCCCACCAACAGAGTGCTGTGACTGGCCCACCAAACCAATAGAGCACTGTGATTGGACCACTATGGAGCCATCTCCATCTTAATTTTGCTCAGTTGCACTAACATTCCGCCCACCTGACTAATAGAGCGCTGTGATTGGACCGCTACAAATGTCAGTGAATGGGGCAGTCTGCCATACATCATCGAAGAAGATGCAAACCAAACTGAACGTGCTGTGATTGGCCCAGCACCAGACTGGCCAGGGCAGCAGAGGTTTCAATGGAGCGTGTCTAGACCATCCTTTAAATTCGGCAAACTGATGGTCTAGATTCCTAGGCTAACAGGCTTGTGTTATTTGTGAAGATAAAACATCAGTGTTTCAAAGCAGAGTCAGTGATAGAGTTGCATTGCTGCTAGCCAATCAGAGGTGAGATGTCCAAATATTATGAAATAAGACTCCTGACCCTGCAGTATAAAGCTCACCTCTGCCATGGCTAACTTCTAGTTCCTGAAACAAGAGCACCAGAGCTTTTTTCCCCAGAGAACGACTTACAAGGCATTCATTTCTTCCAGAGACCACTGCAAATGTATTAAAAATATGAATAAAGTTGATGTGTAACAACAAGCGCTAAAATGTTAAAACTAACCCAGTGGTACTGGAAGCCAATGCAAAGACGCCAGAACCGGAGTGATGTGCCCCCACCTTTTTGTCCCAGTTACAAACCTAGCTGCAGCATTCTGCACCACCTTCAGCCTCCCCTAGCAGTCTGATAAAGTCCAGTTAACAGGGAATTTCAAGTGTCCAGCTTGGAAGTAATAAATGTATCGCCATTTCCAGATGGGATTTGGACAACAATGGCTTATTCTTGGCAAGCCGGCACAGATAAAAAAAAACATGACCTAACAATGAGATTTATCTATTCATCCATTTTCAGATCTGCATCAAGCTTCACCCCTCATTGATGACCACATCCTTTTGAAAATGTGCCAAAGCTGCCAGGCCACATTGCTTATCTCCACCTCGGTCACTTGGACAGAAAACAATGACCCCAGTTTTCTGTGTGCTACAAACCATGCCACCATGCAGCCCCCAAAACACTATATTGCATATAGAGCATATAGAGACATGTACCTTTACACACACATGAACCTAAAAGGACATCTCATTCTGCTTTGTGTTTAATATGTAGTTGGCCCACCTTTTGCAGTTATGACAGCTCCAACCCTTCTGGGAAGGCTGTTCACAAGGTTTAGGAGTGTGTTTTGGGAAATTTTTGATAATTCTTCCAACAGCACCTATATGAGATCAGGCATTGATGCTGGACCAGAAGGTCTGGCTCATGGCGTCTGCTTTAATTAATCCCAAAGGTGTTCCATGGCTGAAATGAAATTCCCCTGTAGGGTGGCCAGGCTCAGTCTTAGAGATAGGTTGAGGCACTCTGTCATCCAGGGGGAAGTCGATTGAGTTTATTTGGAAATCTGATACCTCCCACTAGGAGCTTATGGATGGATGGATGGATGGATGGATGGATGGATGGATGGATGGATGGATGGATGGATGGATGAACAGATGGACGGATGGATAGATGGATGGATGGATGGATGGATGGATGAACAGATGGATGGATGGATGGATGGATGAACAGATGGATGGATGGATGGATGGATGAATGGATGGATGGATGGATGGATGATCCTGAATGTGTCATGAATGAATATGTCAGAAATATTCCTGTTACTTCAAGATGCCATGAAGTTTCCTTCATTACCCCAACTAACACAGAAACACGCTGTCCTTATCCGATTTTCTTAAAATAATTAATAAATATATTTGATTTGTAAATTGAGGAGGAAGTCAACTTTTAATTCTTGTAACTTTATACCTGTACAGATTTTTCTTTCCATCTAAATAATGTGAAAACTATTTTCAAAGAGTTGGAGAAGAGCAGGAAGAAGTAGTGGTGAGATAATTGAGGACATAAACTTAGGAAAAGAGCGTTGGATCAAGTATACATGGTATGTGCGTCTGACCACAGAGTCGTCAGGTCACTCGGAATTCCAGTAAATGTTTTTTACCCCGAACACCATTTTTCCTTTGATGCTGTGACTAACGCCTCGGTCACTCAACCACTTCCATCACAGCCCCATGTGCAGGCATGCCTCTTTCTGGTCCGTGTGCCACTTCCCATTTATGTCATGTTTGTTTTTGAATCTTAAAACTATAGAGGTTTACAAGAACTAGATAATTCACTGTGTCGTGGGTATCAGAAACAACAATCATGTGGTCTGTTTTCCTGCTAAAACTGGAAAGTCAAGGCACAAATCTTATTGAAGCTGAGCCATATGGAAAGTTTGCTGGCTTGGTTTGGGAAGTTGAAGATGACAATAGATAGGGGGTTACTGTAAGCAGCACAGAAACACCAGACATACTGTATTATTTTTTTCATACATAAGACATCTGTGTAGCTGTTTTCCCCCTAAAACAAAAAGTATGTCATTTTAGAAGATAAATGCCAGATTTTTGTCTGCTTCCTATTGAAATAAAACTACCAGAGACACATTTGATTGTTTAACCAGGCAACCATGTTTCAGAAGAGGTTTGAGCTCCAGTTCCAAACATTTACAGAAGTCTTTAGTCACTGAAATTACATAGAGTGAGATTTATTTGTAGTACATATCCCATACAAGGTAACCCAGCAGGGTTTGTGTAAACAACATTGTGTTTGAGTTCAGAGAGATTAGCAAAGCTTCCTCTTGCAGGAAGCTACCTCATATAGTCTTTATAAAGGATCAGATCCTTTCTGTCATGTTTTATTTTGTCATTGTTTTAAATATTCCTTATTTTAGTAGTCCGTGTGTCCTGGAGAAAAGAATGAATTTCATCTGTAAATAACTAATTTGATACAAAAATGCATTTTTTTCTTGTATTTGTTGGCTGTACTTTATTGTACAAGTGTTGTACTTGTGAGCTGCAACTAACAGAAGCTTCCAGGCCTTCTGACCTTTTGCCATTTTATTTTAGCCAAATTGTTCCTCCCGTGCTATTTAACAACTGAGAAACATTATTATGCTTAAAGTCATGCAACGATCACGTTTCACTAAGTTGGCCGATTTAAATAGAAACACACACGCAAATAAAAGGCAGAACATGAAGGTTAAGACCTTTGATTTAATCTAAAGTGACCTACAAGCAAGGAGCAAAATTTAAAGCATATAATACGAAACCATAAGCTTTAACTCCCTTTATTTAAAGAACAGAGAACAATAAGTCTGGTTTGTATGTAAACTCTATTCTTCTGAGTTTCATTTTTGATTGAAACATTAATAAAATCTTCTCTTGTTTGTTTAAGGTATAAAATGTCTGTTTTTTTCTGTTTATATATCTTGTGTGACAGTTACCAACTCACACATGTAATGGACCTAAACAAACAGACTGCTGCAGCACATGTGGTATAGTGAACCTTACTGTATATGCACAGGCGCGTGTGAGCTAATGCCGCTGTTTAACACAGCCCATATGCTTCTAATTACTCCTCCTCAGCTTTCTTCTATTGTTGTCTGGCTCCACAAACCAGACCCAAATGAAATCTTCTGACCAGGTGAGGAGTGGCTGACCTATCGGACTGCACACAGCTTGAATCAGCCATGGACTTTCTTCAGCGCAACTATCAGCAGCTGCTGTCTCTTGGTCTGATGATAACACGTTGGTTTTGTGAACCCATTGAGACAGCCAAGACCAAAAATCCACACTGATTTGGCTCCAGTGGTGCCCCCAAGGGGTGGCCAGGGGGGCACCAAGGAATTGGTTGTCCTGCCTGCTGACATATGGCAGCTGCCTGTTAGGATGGTTCTTATATTAAATCAATCAGCTTTATTTGTATAGCACATTAAAAAAAGTTCACTGAGAACCCCCTTTTTTTACTTGTTATATATGAAATATGATCAGTCACTCTGAGTTTCACATGCAGGCTAAACGTGAAAATAGTCTTCTACCCCTCAGGTAGAGGTGAACTTCCTTTATTTTTACACAGTATAGGCAGTCTGGACACCTTTAAAAAGCATCTGAAGACCCTTTTATTCAAAACTGACTTAAATCTTTTGTGTTTTCTGATTTTAATTATCTTTCATCTGTTTCATGATAGTTTGTTGTTTTGTTTTTATGATCATTTTATGACTTTAAGGTTTATTTTGTTGATCTTTGTGAAGCACTGTGACTTTTCTTACTGTGATAAGTGCTATATAAATAAACTTTACTTAACTTACTATTTCCTGCATTAGCCACTGATACAAAATAGACGAGTAAAAACTCAGATTAGAAAGCCAGTCAGATCTACGTCACAATGAAAATTAGCATTCATGGACTCGCCCATCTTGGCTGTTGTTGGTTTAGCGTCCAGGAGAGAGCAGAGCACGTCTCGGCTAGAAGAAGCTAACCATTAGCATTAGCAACTCCACCACATGGTAAAACTCCTTTAGGCTTGTGTTATTTGTGCAAAACCAAAACATCAATGTTGCAAAGCAGATGGAATCAGTGGTAGAGTTGCATTGCTGTTAGCCAATCAGAAGTGAGATGGTCGAATATCAGAAAATATGATCCTGCCGCCTTCTGCTCACCTTTCCTCTGGCTCATTTCTAGTTCCTGAAACAGGAGCACCTGAGCTTTTTTCCCCACAAAGATCAACTCACAAGGCATTCATTTATAATTAGACCACCAGCAAATATATTGAAAAAATTAGTAAACTTGGTCTTTAAGTTATTTGCTAAATCTATAGGACATAACAAAGGTGCCTAAGGTGTCATATTTCCATGCATCCTAGTCAGAAGTCTCTATTTAGGGATAGACATGGTACACCAGATCATTTAGGAGCTTTAATAGCGACACATCGACCAGCACCTTTTAATATTAGCAAATTTGTAAAAGAAATGGTGTATCCAGATTCAGAAACCATTCCACTTATCCATCCACCTCCCCTCTAGAGAGTCTGACAAGCTTAGATGCTGAAGAGAGGAATTGGCTATGTTACAGACAAGCCATTGCCTTTTCCTACAGGCCAACTAAAAAAACAAGCATGTATTTATGTCTAGTGTATGCTCTACTGTAAAGGCTTTTTAGCATTCCCCACAGACGTGTCTCAAGAAGAGGACATCACTCCCTCTGATCCCAGCTGGCACAACGTCAACTTTCCTTCAGTATGTGATCTCTTTACATTTACCGTTCCACATTTGTTTTCTTTTTCAAACAAATTCTGAACACATTACCCCTTTTATACAATATAACAGAAAAAGACAGATAGTACAAGTCACCTGGCAGGATCAAACACCTCCAGCACCACAGCCTTTATAAGATGAAGCATATGTGGTCATTTCCATATTGTGAAATCCTTTTGAAGATTCCTCTAAAAAGGCAGAATCAGATGTTTGCTCGGGAACCCTCAGAGGACACGTGTTCTGTTTGATGTCAGCAAACAGAGCTACTTTAAAGTGGAAATGTACAGATGTACCATGGAAGTATTGACACGGGGGCATCGGAAAACCTTTATAGGGTTCAAACAGACTTCCTTTCATAAAATAAGAGAGATTACATTAAAACGTCTGAGGTAGAAACAGAAATGTCTTATTTTTGTCATATTTTGTTATTTTAATGCATATTTTGGAGCTGGTTTTTGCTTACCCCATTGGCAATTTTTTTCATTTGAAACAAGAAAATTTGGATCATATTTAAGAATATTTACCTTATTTAAGTAATACTGTCTTTCAAGAGAAGGATTTATGTTCTTTATAGTCTAAAATAAGATAAAATGTCTAAAAATTATGTTTTGTAATTTCTTAGAAACAGTTTTTCCAGTGTAGAAACCCAACTTTCTATAAATGTGGTCAGACATGGGTGTCAGTTGATTTTTCACACAGATCTAGGCTGGTTTGGATCGCTTTTTTACTCTTGATGAGTGAAATCACCATCTGAAAACTACTTTTTGTATTCACCAAGGTTATTTTGTCTCAAGAGTTTGCTGATCTGACACATTTAAGTAACAAACTTGAAATGTGCTTTTCAAACAAAAAGCATTATTATTATTATTATTATTTGTTTTTATTATTATTATTATTATTATTATTAATAACCAAAAAAAAGAAAAGAAAAGAAACGTCTGAGGGTCAGAATACACTGTAAGACAGAAATCATACAAGTCAATAAACAAATATGAGGATTCACACTTCATCTAGTAATGCACACACACACACACACACACACGCACGCACGCACGCACGCACGCACGCACGCACACACACACACACACACACACACACACACACACACACACACACACACACAAACGTGCATCAGACACATTGTGGCTTTAAACAGCTCTACTGATGATGATAGCATGAGGAGATGAAGACCAGGTGTGTATCAGTTATGGATGCACAGATGGTGATTTTTTTATTCTTGCACAACACAAGTAGAGATCATTGTCAACACATACACCAGTTTTTGGAGGGAGGGCGTGATTGTTCCTGCAGCTTGGAAGAATTATCTCAAAAGTGCAGCATCTTAAAAAAATGTGTCTATTTTATTTTTTAATCTTTTTGTAGTTGGGGGTTATAAATAACCCAAATTAGTGAAACTGTGATGAAGTTTTATGAATGTTTATTAATCCCAGTTCGGGTACAGATATAAAAAACATGAAGTACATCCAATAACGTGTTAAAACTCAACGTGTGTCTCTTATTATCTTATTGCTAAAAGGGTGAAATTGGCACATTATGAGCAAAATCCTAAAGCAGTGAGTCTTTTGGGTTGACCTCTTAAACACATTTCCCACTAGGGGGAGCTTTAACTGGTTTCTCATGACAAAACCCAGCTCATTATTAACACACATCCACAAAAATGAGTATTTTGAAGCTTTATGCATCATTTTGATTTGAAATAGATTGTGTCTGCGGGTAGTCTGTTGAGTTAAACTTGAGTCAGCTGATTTCCCTCTAAAAGTCAGAGTTGTCCCCTGACATTCCTAGAGTTGTAGTCTGTTAAGTGTCTGCAAACATCAGCAAGCAGGAGGAAATAAAAGGCTGTGAAGTCTTTCATCACATCTAGAAAAGTTTACTCAGACGTCTGAGACATCTATGTGGCTCCTAATGAACCAGGACCCAGGATTTGTGTGAAAGCTGCTTTTTAATGAGAGCCACATCCTGCTGTAGAACATGTTCAGTTACCTATTTATGTAGAAATGTGTCTAAATCTGAGACCATTCATTAAAAACTCGTTGGTCAACTCGTTTAAAACTTTTAATGTGATCAAATGAGCGTCCCTGCCCCTTCATTCCTCACACAGACCAGAATAAAACAGTGTTATTGCAGCTTTTTCTCATGTTAATTCCTGCAGTTTGTAGAGTCGTTCACTGGGAGGGGATGATAATCTATCCAGGGAATCTCGCTGGTATTCCTGATTGTCTTCAGCCCTCCTGCAGGGCGACAACAACAGATCCCATCAGTGGAGCTGCTGCTAGCTGCATGAATGAAACTTAAAATAAAATAAAAAAAGAAAGCCACACTTTAATTTATAAAGTGTAACGCAGTGACAGGAACAGAGAGAGGCGGAAGGTGGTGTTGAATCAGATTGCAGCTGTGGGAGGGGGGTGATGGTGGGGAACAGACGGGGGGAGGCTCATGCTTTCACACTAGAACGCACACATGCACCAGAGACGCGCAAAGCGCTGGAGACCTGGCAGACTGCACACACGTTTGGTTTTGTAACTTTTCTCTGGTTAAAGCAGCTCCTCGTTACTTTTCTGGCTTATAAACCCAAACCGGACTCCAGGACTCACTTTTATTCTGTTTTCTTTGGTTTCAAGCGCGCTAAGTTGGATCAAACTCACTGGCAACTTTTGCGCACTCGTTTTTTTTATTCCCCTCTGCTGAAATGATTCATTCTAAAGAAGGAAGAGGGTGATGATGGTGGTGTGCCACCTCTTCCTACCCTAAAACACGTGAAGCAGCAGCAGCAGCGTCGCGTCCGGGAGGCTCCAGCCAGCCAGCATGACTATGTCCGGCGGCTTTTCGGATACTTGTCAGCTCATTTTACGCGACCGCATGGAGACGGAGCTGTGGAAATAGGACCTGCTGTCCATGCTTTCTGTGGTGGGGGAAAAAGTTGTTGCAAACACGCTGCAGAGTCCGGAGAGCTACGATGCGGGACACTTTGAGCGCAGTCATCCAGCTGTGTGTGATTCTGTTGGTCCGAGCAGACCAGTGGAGGCTGAAGGACTCCCACAGCTGCGAGCTGAACAGGAAAGTAAGTGATTTAAAACTCCAGAGCACTTGTTCAATCCTCCATGCTGGTATTGTGACACTTGCTTTTTTGTATTTTATAAAAACTTAATGAAGTTTTTGCCAGAAAATAAACTTTAAAAGTACATGAACCTATTTTTTTCCTGAACACCTTGCTGTTTTAATTGCACCATGATTCCAAAATTAGCTGAAGAAGTTTATATTTTTGCAGCTAATAACTTATTATGATTATTGCTTTCTACTTAGTCCATAAAATCTTGTGGGAAATGCATTTCAGTAACCAAATTTAAAGAATTTTAATTATTGAATTATCACACAATTTGAACAATTGTTGTTTATATCAATCACATTCAAGAAAACTGTTCAGAAAAACAGAATTTCCCCTTTAGTTTTTACTTTTTCTCCTATAGGCCTTCCAACAGCTCCTTTTTTAATGCATTTATTGAGTCAGTGGCAACAGGAAGACGTGACAACAGCCCTGGCAATCACCTACATGTGTATTGTTTCTTTGACACTTGGGTTCTAAGTGGCCTGTTAATAAGTCATTATCAGTCAGTTAGCCGTATAACAAACAGTCTCATGCAGACAAAGAGGTGTTTGGTGTCAGACAAGGCCACTGTTGGTTGTAAAGTAACAGTAAATCCAACCATTTTCGCTCTGTTTAAATACTTTTATGTGTTTATAACTTGTCGTTTGGACCTGAAGTGCCTGTGCAATAAAGAGACGTGGAAATGCAACAAATAATTTAAAAAAAGTTGATTTTGACATTTTTTATTTTCTTCATGCGTAATCTTTTTAGGTTTTGACTCCTGAAAAGTAGAAAAATGTGATTTACAAGGGTCACCCCCACCTTAGTCACTTTATTTTTCTCTCCACAGCAAACCGACCTAAATTCTTTCCTGTGGACGATCAAACGGGACCCCCCCTCGTATTTCTATGGCACAATCCACGTTCCTTACACACGCGTTTGGGACTTCATCCCTGAAAATTCCAAGCAGGCCTTCCAGGAGAGCCACATTGTGTACTTTGAGTTGGACCTGACAGACCCTTACACCATCTCAGCCCTGACCAGCTGCCAGCTGCTTCCTCAGGGGGAAAACCTGCAGGACGTCCTGCCCAGAGACATCTACAGGAGACTGAAAAGACACCTAGAGTACGTCAAACTCATGATGCCTTCTTGGATGACACCAGATCAGAGAGGGAAGGGGCTCTATGCCGACTACCTCTTCAATGCCATTGCGGGGAACTGGGAGCGGAAGCGGCCCGTTTGGGTGATGCTGATGGTGAACTCGTTAACAGAGGCAGACATCAAGACACGGGGGGTGCCAGTGCTAGACCTGTATCTGGCTCAGGAAGCGGAGAGGATGAGGAAGAAGACGGGAGCAGTTGAAAAAGTAGAAGAGCAATGTCACCCGCTCAACGGGCTCAACTTCTCCCAGGTGAGTCAGACATGAGCTTCCTGTTTCTCTGCTGCTGCATCTCAGGTGTGTTTTTGATCCCTGTGACCTTTAGAATCTGCTTCCCAGATTTTCTTGCAAGATTTAAGTGGTTTTGATCAATAGAGGCTCTCTGAAGGTCCTTAAAAGTTTTTCTTTGGACTTCACTTTTTCTTTCACCTATTTTCTGTCCAGTTCTGTGTCTCACAATAACAGAATGTGAACGTTTGGGCCAACAACATGCAAAAACCAGGATCTGGCTAGTTACACACATACCTTTAAGGAAATGTGCAAATTTAACTTGAACTAAATTTTTACTTGCAATAGTTTTTGAACATATTTTAGATGTTATATGGCCAGTATAAGATGGAGTTGCACAAACAAATTATGACAGATGTGCAGCTGCTGTGCTGATTTCCTTGTTGCCATCACACAAAGTGTTTTAGGTTTTAAAGGGACACTTTGCAACTTTTTCATATTTTCAAATCATTTTCTTGAGCCAGTATGTGCTAAAATGACCCTTTACAGAGTTAATGAAAGGCCACCTAGCCCCTATTGCCACTTGTGGCCAGGATATTCCACTTGCAACTTCAGGGTTGCCAGTCCGGTCTGTTGGGACTTAGAAAAAAATTGAGCTGACATACCTGGTGCTGCAGTCTGCTTCCAGCACATTTCCTGCATGTTTTAGATCATGAACACAGCTGATATGTTTGATTTACTGATGAACCGCTCCTGTAGACACTAATGAAAGCTGAGGAGACATTTCAGCAGTTAGATTAAGGTGTTAAAAAGACGAACGCACAGCGAGGAGATAAGTTTTACTTTCGCTTTCACCGACGAACACTAGGGGGTGCTAAAAACAAGCCAAAACTGAATAGTGTTCCTTTAATTTGTTGAGACAAAGTGGAAATACTGTTGCAAATGTTTGCAGTTCAATAGGAGAGTGGCTTGTGGTCAATTTAAAATCAACAATTTTTATTAACATGTATGATTTTGGTCTGAACAGTGGAAGGAAACAAATAAAATCCATGCATGAGGGCCTGAACAAACCGAGAATCAAACTCTAGTCATGCTGCTCCTCCAAAACCATTGTTCAGAATTCAAACAGTGAAAAAGGGTTAATTCATGTTTTTAGGTTTCCCGTGCAAAACCCATTTTTTATGAGGTTTTCTGTGAAAACTCAGCACAGAAAAAGTTTACATGAAGTTACTGGTCAAGCGTTTGAACCTACACATTCTAAATAAATGCTTAGTTGGTTAAAATTCAATTTAGTTTTTATTTTCAGACAAATAATATATTTTTTAACCCTTTAACTTCCACACCAAGGGGAAAAAACCAAATAAAATGTTTTTTTATTCATTTGGAGAAATTAAGGTTATAAACTTATGTAAAATAATATTAATATAAAAGTATAACATTAATATTAAGGTAATGATATGGTATGGAAATTCAATTTTAACTTTTTATTCACACATCCCTGTATTTTTAGAATTTTTTTGTTTAGTAGATTTACTTCCAGTAACGTTCGGTGCATATTTTAGTGAGATCTTGGCACTAAAATATGCTCTGGTTGACTTAATGTTTGAAAGATGAGCATTTGGCATCAGAGTGTTACAAAGGGGAGTGAAAATGATTGATGTGTTTGTAATCACTACCACAGATGAGTGCATCCAGGTGATGCTCCATAATTATTTCAGTCTGAATCTGTTGCAAATGAAAGCCAGATGATTTGGTGCTGCATGATGCAGCTTGTGAGTTCAATCTTTGTGGCTGTAGATTTGTTTTGATCAACACAAAGTGAAATAATTGTTTTCTGAGAAAAAGAGTCACATCTCCAGAATGTTAGTTTGAAAAATAACAAAATCCAGATGTATCAATTCAGATTATGTATATTTTTGTACAACAGAGGCTTCTTTTATCTCTCCCCCACAACATAGGAAAGTGGAGAAAGGCATGTTCATAATCAGCTGTATAAACATGCAGCCACTAGCTTTCCCACATTTTTGTTGTTGAAGAAAAATGGATCCTAATAACTGAAATCACCAGAAAAAGAAGTCTTGTTCTGCAGAACTCACTGAAGTTTCCTTGTTTACCTGCCTGCCCCTCAGTGTGTGATGTTCAGTAACAGCAGCCGCTGTGAAACCTTTTGCTCATGGAACCAGGAATTAAAGGAATTATCCCTAATCACTAACCCTATAGAAGACCTTCACTGAGGGACCATTTCTTACTTGTTATTTTTGAAAATGATCGCTCACTCTGAGTTTTTCATGCAGGCTGAACATGAAAATAGCCTCCTACACCTATCTGCATTCGTTTCTGATGGAAAATAGACGGTGAAACTCTAGGATTAGAAAATCTTGACAGATCTACGTCACGCTGTCACTTAACATTCATGGACTCACCCATCATGGCATGGGGAAGGATGTTGTTGGTTTAGCTTCCAGGAAACAGCAGAGAATGTCTAGACTAGAAGCTAACTGTTAGCATTAGCAACTCCACCACACGGCAGAACTCCTCCAGTCTTGAGTTATTTGTGGAGATAAAACATCACCGCCGCAAAGTAAATGGAGTCAGTGGTAGAGTCGTGTCACTGTTAGCCAATTAGAGGCGAGATGTCCGAATATCAGGAAATAAGACTCCAAATCCTGTCGTGTTCAGCTCTGATCTGGCTCACTTCTAGTTCCTGAAAGTTTCACCAGGGTTTATAAGGCATTCAGTCCTACTAGAGACCGCTGTAAATGTATTGAAAACATGAGTAAAGTTCCTCTTTAACACTTAGAAGCCTTCATTTGATGTTATTTTTAAGAAGGCCCCTCATCAACAAGTCATATGAAAGCATTTTCACTAGCATGTTCAGGTAAAAATTAGGATTATGGTAATTGTCACTTTTATTAATTAGATGATTTTCATGATGAAGGTGAAGCTTTTACTTTTAGGCTGTTTGTAAAGGTGCTGCTGCACTTCTCATCCTGAACAGTGGATGTCACTAATGAGGAAATAACAGGAACGGCACTAGAAGAAGAGTTTTTCACTGAGAGCGGTGATGAACAAGAGGTACTTTTTTCATGCATTAACATAATGTCCCTTTTAAAACCTTTTTAACATATATTTTTAAATGGATATGAAGAAATGAACCTAAATGCAGATTTCCTTTATCTAATGATTTAATAAATCGGGTTTTCTTTGTACAAAGAGATAATAATTAAATGCAGATTGAATCTCAAAATGACATCAGTAAGAGGAGGCTCTTCTGATCTATTCATACTTTGAGCTTTGAAACGATCCTATTACAGTGTATTTTAACTGATTTGATCAGATGCCACTTTTCAAGCATGCTGTAATTTCTAGATAACGTGCAGTTCCACACTCTGAGAAGGCTAAACATTCATCTTGTGATGATGTATTAAAAAGTTAAAGTAAGCCTAAAAAGCAGAATGAGGTCAAGACACACCGGCAGCATATGATGCACATCAAAACTGCACGTTCACTATTTTCATTCAAGAACCTCACACTCTCTGTGGCGATGCAAATGGTAAATGGCCTGTATTTGTATAGCGCCTTCTTAGGGTTCTACAACCCCCCAAGGCGCTTCACAACACAATCAGTCATCCACCCATTCACACACACACTCACACGCTGGTGGGGATGAGCTATATCCTAGCTACAGCTGCCCTGGGGCGTACTGACAGAGGCGAGGCCTGCCGTACACTGGCGCCACCGGTCCCTCCGACCACCACCAGCAGGCGAGGTGGGTTAAGTGTCTTGCCCAAGGACACAACGACAGCGACAGACTGAGCGGGTCGCGAACCTGCGACCTTCTTACCTAACTCCTCTGCCACCATCGCCCAAAGTCTTAAACAAATAGTTTTAACACTAAAAGTCCTGCTTAAACTAATCTTTTCACCTCCCATCCACATACAGATGGAACTTTAAATAAAAAAAGGAAGTCTTTAAAAAGTATTTTAAAATTTGCATTATCTCGTCATGTAAATTGGCATTGACTTCACATATTCCTTCACACATATGAAGGTTTTGAGCTGATTATTTAGCTTGTGGCTGCTATTGCTGTGTGCACCGGTAACCACAACAGGGCTGTTGTATTTATCTAAAATAAAGCTGGTTTTGTTCTGATTCTGTCTCCATTAAACTTTGATTGTTTTAAATTGGGCGTGAAATGTACAAGGTGCCAAAGATAACAAGTTCTTTTGCAGAAGTCTTTAGCCAACCTCATGTTTTCCCATTGTGTTATGGTAACATTATTACCGCCTAGTGATGCATTGTGGGTATTTTAGCATATTCATTGGAAAGTTTGCTCCTTAAACCTTTTATGATATGGCAAACTTGCCTTGGCCTTCCTTTTGAAGCTGAAATATTTTTTGTTTGGGTCGGCAGCGATGGCATGTGAGCAACCTTGTATTGTTGCTATTCTGATTGATTTATTGGTTCACCAAGCTCCCAGAAGGCTCAACAATAAACTCCACTGTCCCCTATCCTGACTTTGTGCCAAAACACAACTTACAACGCCGCCATTTTCACACTCAATTTCAATCTTATCATCAGCAGCTTAGCAGCCGTCTTCTTCGTATTCCCGTAAACCTCCTTCTCACTGTTTTGCCCTGAAGTTGAAAAAGCCAGTTTCATTTGAAGCCTTTTGGCTCAACTCAACTGTAAGATGTCCAGACAGAGAGCGTTGAGTGAAAGACACGCTTGGTGAAACAACGCTGCTGCCTCGGCCGCCATTCCTGACTGAGAAAGACGTTTAATCAAGCTACAAATCGAGAGGCGTAGCTCTGATTTGTAATAGCCTCTGAAATGTTTCCACTGGCTATTTTTCTATCTGGCACAAAACCATTTTTAGAGCAAAATGAAAATATTTGATGTACTAAAGCAGTTAAAAGCTCCCACGTCAGGCTCATTAAAGAGCAAACTCCAAAAGACATACCGCCTACTCGCTTACCTCCAGCAGCTTGGTGTCGTTTCAGAAAGTTTGGAGCCCTTGCACAGTTGGCTAGGTGATTGCACCATTGGAAAGTTAATATTTATTTATAAAATATTTCTGACAAGTGTTCTTTTTGATTTAGCTAAATTACAAAAATTACCTGATAGATCACAAATAAGCTTTGGATGAATACAAAACACAATATTTTATATTTTTTGATCCCCTTCTTCACTTACCAGCGATGTGTTAATTGAAGTTTGCTTGTCAATACAGATTAAACCCCTTTAGCTCATTATTATCAAATCACAAAGAATTTTACTTTCCTTTGTCAGTTCTCTAATCTGGCTAAGCATGACTGCTCTTATTCTTGCATGGTGCCCCTCGTCCTTTGAAGCGCGGACTCAGCCTTGCCCATTACACTAAGTGAGCTTTTGGAGGACAACAATAGCTGCATGAAGGCTGGCTTTCTCCGTCACTGTTGCTGGAAACCCACAGGACATTCCACACCTCAGCGGCGCAGCCCCGCTAATGAAAGTGTTGTTTCTTTCCTCCCATCACTAGGAGTAATGGTGCATGGAAATGTGATGAATGCAGGTCTCAGTGTACGTCTGGGAGAGCAGAGAAGGAATGTTTGAAGTCCATTTAGTTCATTCATGAGCAGTAGAACAAGGAAACTTGAGATACAGACTGAGATCAGCGGAGGACCCATTAAGGGAGGAAGGTGCGACTCCATCTCCATTAAAGGTATCGTGACGTTACCTCTGTTTGACAACCTCCAAACCTCAGATGTGGCATTTCCTTTTGATTCCATCTGACAGGCGACAGGGCTCTGGATCAGCAGCGTTTATACAACACAAGGTCTGATGAAATCCAAACAAAACCCACATTTATAACTTTAGCCAAACTTGCCAGCATTTGAATAATGGTGTTTTTACTTTCAGTGGAGCAGTTTAGTTCCTGTTATACTTGTGTTTTCCTTTTCTTGTTCTTTATCCTCACTGCTTATAGGATGCTGTTACATATAAACCAAAGGTTGAGTATTAATTGGATTCACGTTATGTTATGAATGAAGAATCCACCTGTTTGCATCTGTTTAAACGTTCTCGTAGTTTAATTGTGTACATAAACCAATGCAGTTTTTACCAGCATCAACTGATTTGTTGAACTTTTTTAATTAGATTTTTCAAACATCAGTATCAGAGGTCACAAGAACGGAGTTTACTCATAGCACAGAAAATATTTGACCACAAAGCTCATTATGGCGGGACAAAGACCGCTGTAGGGCAGCACAAGTGATGTTTTGAATTAGATGTTGTTCAAATGGCTTACCAAGTGTGTGTGTGTGTGTGTGTGTGTGTGTGTGTATGAAAACATGAAAAAAAATGCTCCAAAACAACAAAATCACCACGAACATTAGCATTTTTCATACGTTTTTTATTTTGCAGCAGCGTTAATTTCTTTGCCGAAAAATATTTGTTTTTTTTGTGACAAATTAACTTTTGCGAACAAAAACCTAAAATTTATACTTCTATAAAGACTAAATTATGATGAATATTGATTTACATTTTCATCGACGAATAAATTAAAACTGACTGTAACAAAAATCCAATCAGAAAATTAACCCTGTTTTTCAGTAAAATACAAGAACAGAACATCAGATTTTAATTTGAAAATTAGCTTGAAATAGAAAAAAAAATTTTTTTGTTGTTTATTCTGGTTATCTACCTCATCAGATCAGCTGAGTGCGCGGGCTTTTAATCTGGCTCCTTTAACAAACCACTTCAACCAGAGAAATGTTAATTTAGGAGGTAAATGCTACACTATCCAATGTAAAATAGCAAAAAATGATGAAAATAGGTACAGAAATGTTATTTAGCACAAATATTTTGTTACATTGTTCTTTTAGTGCTGGTTTAACATAAGGAAAAAGGTTGCATTCTTTACTAACTTGCAAAAAACAGTCACAATGTTATGTTAATTGTGATACAATTGTGATCATAGTTTCACTGTAGAAAACAATTGTGATAAGATGATTTTGCAATATAACATCCTTTTGCTTTCTTCAGTGCTGCCAGGTTGGTCTCTACTGCATCTGTAAAACACTCCAAACTTGAAAAAAAAAATCCCATCCATCCTTTTCTGCTTGTTTAAGGAATTATGTGCCTAAAACAAGCTGTTTCAAAAAGTCCCTGATTGTGACATCACAACTGGGGAAATTAGCATAGAACCCCCTCTCACCTGTCGACGCTGGAGTAGCAGTGGCTCTACTCCAAGCCCCGCCCGGATATAAGAGCTTCTCAGCCAGAGCGAGGGATTGGTGGGCGTGGCCAGCTCCAAGTTGTTTTCTTAAAGTGACAGAGCCATGAAACAGCTCATTCTGGAAGATGCTGAAAATGTCAAGAATAAAAGTGCTGAGACTGCTTTATGTGAGAGGAATTTAGTGCAAAGAACTCATATATCTCATTTAAGGAAAAATGAACCTCTAAGTTATAATTTTACGAGGATAACCCAAATAATCTTTACAGTATTTGCAAACAGTGTGCAACAAGAACATAATCTATAAATTTTTCAGTAGTGTCAACCAAAGCAGATTCCTCCAAAGGAACATTTCAGGGCTTCTGTTTGTAGATTGTTGGCTCAGTGTGGACTAGCCCAAGAAAAAAAACCCTCTTAGCCAGAAATGAAAATTAATACCTGTTGAAATTATACCTGTTTCAGGATGTAAGTGTGGCTTTCATCTAATTTACTTGAAATGAACATTTCCATAAATGTTAACCCATTCCTAATTAAAAAAATGTTTATGAAAATAATATCCAGTGTGTCTGAGTAAGAAACTGAATGAGATAAAGCTCATTTACTAGCAAAATAGCATCAATCAGTAAGAAAAGGACAACACATTTGATTTTGTTTCATTTATCTTGCTGGACACATCCATATAGCAATCCAGTGTGTTGATTCAGTGGGTCTGCACAGATGAAATGTGCTGTCACCCAGCCAAAGGTATGAGAAATACAGCAATAAATCTCAACCTGCCGTTTCAGTTAATCACCCTAATTAGGGTCGTCTTCAAATGGAAGTTTGCACAGCCAAACTTTTGTCTCGGCTTAATTTATTATTCCAATAAAATATAAACAACCTGAAACTTTTTTTAATGTCAAATGCCAAGAAAATTTCATAATATGAGATATTAACAGGAAATGTGTAATTTCTTATTACCAGGAAAACATCTGTTCTTCAGGTTTTAGGAAACACATTAGGTTAAATCATTTATGATGAAGTCCTGCTCACGTGTTGCGGTGGGGCTGCGTATTTTATCCTCACACTGAGAGGATTCGTATTTACTGAGGTTTTTGTCTCTAGAATGTTCTGTGATTTGTTGGTAATTTGTTATTTTGCTTCAGTCTGCTTTGATCAAAGGGAGTAAAGTTTCCACGTGTAATTACAGACATATTTATGTGGTGTGTATCTGTCCGTATAATTGCAGTTTATTATTGTTTGTGTGGATGAATGTTTCCGTGCACACGTGTGTTTCTCTTTGCTCGCTTTGCATGGGAACGAATGCATGTTTTTATTTCTTGAGTGTATGTTAATGTGCATATACAATTCTGTGATTACATTTCCAACATTTGCCCACTTTCTGCTTGTTTTCCACTGATTCTCTGCTTCATATTAGATGTCTGGCATTTCCTTAAACATTATCTGTCCATCTGTCTGGATACACAACAGCAGGGACAAAGCTGTGGAACTCCTCTTTGTGTTTTTTCCTCTCTAAAACATTTTAGAAAGTAAAAATAGACTAAACAATTGTTAAACCCATATTGGTTGTGATACTGCCTCAAGTTTCAAGCTGAGTAACCTGTTTATATTTCCTTAAATGTTTATAATTTCTGTATTTTTCTTAAACGTCTGTTCAAAATGTTTATTTCCCCATAAACTCTACTTTTCGTTGCTGCTGTTTGTCCCATAAAGATGGAATAATCAAACAAATTTGATATTGCATTCTTGTGTAAGTAAGCCCAACAGTTTGCATCATTCATTTTTTTAGTATATTTGATTTAAAACGGAATCTGATCCCACTGGCTGGCTGGAGCCGACTGCGTGCCAAGAAAAAGAGCTTAGATCCTTAAAAGTACGCACGGTGATACTCGCCCTTGGAGTGGAGTTTGGCTTGTGGAGATTGCCTCGGGCCTTTCCTGGTTGTGTAACACAAGATCCCGCAGCTCCAAAAGAGATTCAATAGCTTCTCTCTGAGCTTAACACCGGGTCATGCAAATGCGTGCAAGCTCATAGTTGCAACATTGTTCATGTACCAGTGTTTTAGACTATGCATTAACTAGGAAAGCTTTAAAAAACACAAAAATGCTAAAGAAAGCATGGGAAATATGCAGTGTGACTTTAATGATTATAACAAAAATATAATAAAAAAAGACATAATTAACCTTAAATGTATCCCTTTTTTATTGCGCAGTGTGATTTTTTCCAAGAAATTCATCATATCACAAACATTAGAGCCAACAACATCACTGGGTTTTCCCTGAATATAAATGCAGTATTATTCAGCAGGTGCTGAACCCCATAACATAAATATATAGTATGTTATGGGCTGATTACAGGATGGAAACAGGATGATCATAGCTCTAACTTTTATTTTGTGCTTTTGAAAGCAGAGTGGAGACTATGTTATTTAGATGAGCATCGTATGTTATGAGTTTCTTTTTTTTATTTAGGCATGCTCAATTGCTTCTTGTGATGCATTTTCAAACAATTTAATGTCTCTGTTTGGTCAAATTGACAGAAAATAAAGGCAGTAGTTCAGTGATGTCCAATCCTGGTGTTTGAGGGCCAACATCCTGCATAATTTAGAAGTTTTTCAGCTTCAACACACCTGATTTAAATCATTGGGTGATTGGCTTCTGCAGGACTTGATGACATGCTGAACAAATAGTTCATTTAGGATTGTTGGAGCAGGAGAACAACTAAAACATTTAAGTATTAACACTCTAAAGAAATGGTTCTCTATAATTTAATTTATCTGGTGTGCTTTTTCTAAGGATGAATTTGACTAAATGATGCAAGTGAAGCTGCCCCTGACTGTAGTTGATGAAACAGCAGATACTGCTGTTTATTTGAGCAGGTTTTCTATCCACTGATGTTGAAACGGGATAACCTGCTCATGGATCAAATCACTGAAAACGCTTCATACTGCTGTCTTAAGTTAGAAAAGCTCAGTGTAATTAACAGCCTCCTCCCCCCAATTAAAGCTAATGTAAGCTATTCATCAGAGCTGTAAACATCAACATGATGCTAATTTCAATTTCTATGGCACCCTTCTTACCTTTCCATTGTTGTGTAAAGAAGGTATTTGCTGTCTGAATGTGGTTAACACCATCATTGTTTTACCAAGCTAATACCAGTCTGCGCTGAATTTGCATGGTACTTAAAAAGCCAATACATGCTCGTTACATAGTAAATTTGGTGTTGCAATAAGAATACAGTTTGATTTAACAGTCGTGTTTTACATGATAATTCAGTTTTTAGTTTAGACTCATTTTTAGTGCTTAACATACATTTAATTTAGGTATAGTGAATTTATCTTTGAGCTAAATCACAATTGAATAGAAGTACAATGAATCACAACATGGGAGAGGGTTTGAGCTTAGCAATAGCCGTGTTTCCACTATGGGATTTCTGTGAAATTTCTGGATGGGGGAAAGGTGACAGGGAAAATACGCTGGATCGGTCCTCTGAGCTATCTTCATACAAAATCGTCCCTTTCAGAACTTTGCTAAGACATCAGCATATCGCAGGGGTGAGCAACTTCGGTCCTTGAGGGCTGCTATCCAGCATGCTTTGTTTTTTCCCTGCTACAGCACACATGATATTAACCAGCAGCTGATTTACAGGCTTCTGCAGAGCTTGATGAGCTGCTGAGCAGGTGAGTCAAGTGTGCTGAAACAGGGAAACAACTAAAACATGCTGGATAGCGGCCCTCGAAGACCAGAGTTGCCCACCCCTGGCATATTGCAGTCATTTTGGCTGTGATTGATTTCCCCATAACTGATCAGCGCCAAGAGGCGTCCATGGGCATTAATAACATGTTTTATTTTTATTTATTTAACCAGGAAGGTCCCATTAAGATTAAAAACCTAATTTTCAAGGAAGTCCTGGCCAAGAGGCAGCAAAAGATAGTTACAAAATTACTCAGTTACACAGTTAAAGTGATATACAAAATAATAGAAGGCAGTTACAACACAGGGAGTCTCAAGGGCTCTCAATCTGGATTTAAATGTATTCAAGGAGATAAACTCAGTTAATTTCCAGTTTTCCTGCAGCCTGTTCCATGCAGGAGGAGCAGAGTGAATGGAAGCCCTTTTGCCCAGTTCAGTGCGAGCAAACGGAACACAGAGTAACAACTGATCGTTTGCACCTGTAGACTGTGTGAAGTTACACTTCTCCGTGAGATTACAGACGTAGGTGGGTAGTAGTCCAAGCATGGCCTTATGAATGAAAGTGTACCAATATCCCAACCTCCTGGTGGACAAAGGCGGCCATCCCACTCAAGAATACAATTCACAATGATGGGTCAGTGGTCTACAGGTAGTAATAAACCTCAGCAAGGCATGATAAACCACATCAATCTCACGAAGACACTGTGCTGAGGCATTCATATACAAAAGGTCCCCGTAATCCAGAATAGACAAAAATGTTGCCTTGACTAGCCATTTTTTTTGCCCCAAAAGAAAAACACAATTTATTTTAAAAGAAGCCCAGTCTCAATTTCAGAGTTTCCTCACAAGATTATCTATGTGGAAGGAGAGGGAGTCATCAAGCCAGACACCAAGGTATTTGTATGTGTGGACCACCTCTATTATATTTCCCTCCAGAGTGGTAACTGAGTAGCCTAGTGAACTAGACCAATTCTTGCTTTGCAGAGTTTGGTCTAGGCACGCTTCATTGGAACCCTCGCAGCCCAAACCACTGCTGTGTCTATCCAATCACAACTCGCTATAGTTTTGGTTGGGCCAATCACAGCGCTCTATATCATGGGCCAATCACAGAGCGGGAGTAGCCGATGACGTCAGCGCTGCGGCCGCGAACGCCGCGAACCCAAGCAACATGGCGGCAACTCGGAAAACACGTTCGTTTGAAACGGCTTTGTCATCAACATTGGATTATTTAGACTCCAACGTGCGTAAGTCTGTCTGATATACTTAGCGGCTTCTTATTTTTATCAAACAAAGTAGTGCAATGTCCCAGTACACCTGATATTCACATGTTTTTCATACAAAAACGACAGAAATCATTGAAGCTAGACGCTATTAAAGCCTCCCGCTTTTCCGTCGCCGTGATTACGTCATGTTGTTCATCACTCTGATTGGTCCTAGCGCTATCCAATTGCGTGCTGACATTTTGAAAGACAACCGTAGATCCCGCCTCACGACTGAGAGCTGTCAATGGTTCGTGGCCAGACTATATATACACATATATAGGATGGCTTGCCAGGCTAGTAACTGAGGGCATACTTACAGGTCTTTTTTTAGAGTTTGAAAACAACATTAGTTTAGTCTTGTCAGCACTGAGGACCAATTTTAACTGCAAACATGTTTGCTGGTCCTCATTAAAGCTTTCTTTAAGGATTCAACAGCTTTAGTGGGAGATGTTCCAAAACGGTAAATGATTGTGTCATCAGCATAAAAATGCATATTAGCATCCGACACATTTTGTCCTATGTCATTAATATACATAATGAACAAGAGGGGTCCCAAAACTGATCCCTGTGGTACTCCCTTGTGGACACTCAAAAATTCAGAGGACAACCCATCACATTTAACACATTAAGTCCTGTCGCTCAAGTAATCTGTGAATCATGAGATCGCATGTTAAGACATTCCCTAACAAAGCCTATGTTTTAAACAGCATGGTCTACCGTGTCAAAGGCTTTTGACAGATCAATAAAACGTGAAGCACAGTACTGCGTTTTATCGAGAGCATCAAGTATGTCATTGATCACCTTTGTGGCTGCAGTGATGGTGCTGTGCTTTTTTCTGAAACCTGATTGCAGGCTTGAGAGAAGGTCATTTGAATATAAAAACTCTTTCAACTGCTCACTAACTAGGGTCGCTAGGAATTTTACCAGGACACACAAATTAGGTATTGGACTGTAATTTGTTAATAGAGCTGAGCCATCACCTTTTAGTAAAGGAGTCACTAAAGCAGACTTCCAAACTGATCGTATTTGTTTGTTTTTGACAGAAAGATTGAAAAGAACTGTAAAAGGCTCTGCTACGAAATCAGCAGCCATTTTCAAAAAATATGGTTCTATTAAGTCTGGTCCAGAGGGTTTTCTGTGATCCAGAGTTCTAATAATTTTATGCACTTGCTCTACAGTGAAGGGAATAAAAACATATCAAGTTTAATTCTGTCAAAGTGAGCCATAATTGAATCCATTCGGGGGACAGGGAGACTTAAAAGCGGTGTTCAATGACCAGAAGAAGCGCTGTGAGACCACAAAGTGGCATAAATTACTGCATTTTTCAGTGTTGGGAGTTTAGAAACGGTGATTTTAAAGCACCGTGAATGCTGCTTATTTTCTTTTCCTTCCATTCTGTTTCACCAGCAATGCTTCCAATTTTACAAAGGCTGGTTGTTTGGCGACGTCTGCCGATGTCAGTTCCTACTGACTTACAACCGATCAGCATGAGTTAACAAGTCCCACCCAGCAACTCAACTGGACCATTTCTGAGTACATACCCCAGATCAGGTACTCAGTTGGTCCCTGAAATGGTCCTTTCAGGACGGCCTGGTAAAATGCAGATACGTGCATGCCACTAAAGGTTAGATAAAATTACCCTGACGTTCTGATAGTGGAAACAGGCCTTATTATGTTGGCAAACTGGTACTGCGTGATGGGCCAAAGAAAAGCAGGATCTAGAAATTCTTACCATGATGTAAGCTGTTATTTCACTAGGCTGAGAATGTTGGTGACCAAAATGCAAACGGCATTCTCCAGGCAGGTAAACAAATACAGTTTGTGAGGATTCTCAACTTCCTTGCATGTGTTGCAGGAACTTGCTGTCATGTTGCTAGAATTGTGAAATTAGTCAGAAACCTCATTAAAATAATTTCTCCCATGAGTCAGAAGTGGAATATGTACACATTTTGGGATGGGTTGGCAACCAAATTGCAAATAAGAGCTCTTTGTTCCTAGACAATAAATTACATTTCATATAGATTTTTGCATTTTATCTATTTAAAGAAAAATAATGTCAGCAGTTTGTCTGTAAGCTGGGCCCTACAGGTGAAACTCCAAAAATTAGAATATTCTGCAAAAGTTCATTTTTGTCAGTAATTCAAGTTAAAATCCGTTAAAAAAATGGAATCAAGTGTTTTTGTTATTTGCAATTTGAAAAATTACAGATGGATAACATTTCTTTGGCTTGCATTTGGTGACACAGGGATTTTCTGTAACGTTGATCAAACTGTTTAGAGGAAGAACAAATATTTTAAGACTCAACTCCAAAAACATTTAGTAGATTTTAATGATTCCTCAAATAAAATTACTTTAATAAACCCATAAAACGGTGCGTTTTGGTCAGAACTAAATAGCTTCTGAGCCAACCTGACCATAAACTCCACTTGTGTGTCTCTGGGTCCAGTCCGCATTTTTGTGGCTTTGGTGGAATTTCACAGGTGAGCACCACACAGGAAGGTTTGTGAGGCTTCGCAGATGTTTTGACCTGACTGGGACTCAGACAGGCAAATGTCTTGCTGCTTTTCCATATCTTCAGCTGGAGTCTCATGAATACTCCCCTTATACTTTAACAGGACCTTTAACTTTTACTGCAAAGCAGCTTTCTGACACTTGGGTCAGTGCTCACCTATGAGGGAGAATTCACATGTTAGTGTTTCAGACTTTGCATTTTTTTAATGAGGAGATTTATTGTTGGCCATTTGGCTGAATATTTTTTATAGGAGCAGCGAAGATGTCTTTCTGTGAAGTATTGCGATGAATCACTTTATCAATGTTCCCAAAAATCAGTCACATCCAATATCAGGTGTTCCCCATCTACACAAAGATTATAAGCAGTCCAGACAGATTGTACTATTGCACCCCCTTATCCAACCTAAAGTACACATAATCATTACATTTTATCCCAACAGTTTTGTCGTTGGTGTGGAACGCTGAAAAAACAATTTTTATTGATTATTTCTGATTATAATAAGTCACTCAGAGTTTTTCATGCAGGCTGAACATGAAAGATCTAGTTTGTTTGAAGACGCCTCTCCCTACATTCTTATTTTTTAACTTTCCTAATCACCATCCTAATCCTGCCTTCCTCATCTTTTTATGACTAAAGAAAAAAGAAAAACAATCTGGGCAGGTCCATTTATGTAATCAGGTTAATAAGATTATAGGAATCAGCTGGAGAGTTCTGTTCTGAATTTTATCAAGCGGCAGTCTCTTCAAACTATAACTTTATTCCATTAACCTGTGATTTAAGTTTCTGCTAACCTGCACTGATTCCTTTCTCTAAAATAAAAGAGCAGTCTCATATCACTTACTCTAGCAGTCTGTAGCACATTTTTGATAAGATCTTCGTAGTGGGAGGCTCCTTTTGATTAATACTTGTTGCCTCTTGGATGACTGACAGATGTTGTTCTAAACACTGCTGGGAATGTGATGGTCTGTTGCTCAGACTTATTTTGGATTTATTTAGATGGGACAGGAAGGCGTGTTTTATAAACCTGTGGTGTGTGTGTGTGTCAGTGTTTTTGCATCTATCTGAATGTTTGACCACCTCTCAAAAGCTTTTTGAGCATTCGAGTCAAATATTTCTATAAAGTAAAAACTGATTGACTTGGGTTGGGTTAAAAAAACACTCACAGTTAATTTTGATTTCAAACCCAATAACTTTGAATTATTTAAAACATGTAGTGCCGAGAGGTTTGGTGTAGTTTTGGTTAGTCGTGCACGTTCTTTTTCTTGCTGTTTCTTGCACATAAAGTCTGTAAGCAAGTTTGCTTCAGCATGTGCACAGTAGAACAAATCTAAGTAATTGTGAATATGTTTTTGTATAAAGAACACATTTCCTGTACAACTAATTTTATTGTTGTATATGACCCAAACACTCAGCATTTAACTGCAGTGGAGCTCTGATAATGTCATGTTTAATTCAAGATACCGTAACAGGTGACAACCTCATAACCATCAGAGAATGTTGGACTCTTAGTTCACCTGCATATTTGTCATTCACAGTTCTTAAAATCACATTGATCATAGTTTTTACAGCTTCTTCTTCAGAGTAGGGCTTCTCTTACTCAACGGTGACCGGTGATTGGTCCATACATACATCTATGTTGATTGGTGCAAAGTGAAAACTCCTCCTGTAAGAGAATCAAGTTAGAGATACCCAACTGTTGCCTTTAGAGTTGTGCTCAGTTAGAAAAACCCTACATTCCAACATATAACAAAGCTGCTCATTTTCTGTCAATTCTGACTTGTTTTCATGTGTAACAGACTAATGCTAGCTTGCATTGTTTCAGTGTTCATGTTTTCATGTGTTTCTCTGCAGTTCCTGTCAGTCCTGCATCAAAACACTTCCTGAAAAGTTGCTCTCACAATGTTAAACAATGTTACATGAGTAACTAGGTGCATACCTCTTCTCAGCTCACCATAGTACATCCTCTGCTTCAATGTAAACATCCTTGTAAATGTGAATGATTATAACTAACAAAGTCCATGATGCTGTTCCTTTTTAGGAACAAGTTTCTTGGTTTGTTTGGGTCCTCCTTTTAGAAGCTACTGGTGTTATGTTGAGATTTGTTCCCCTGTCCAAACTCTTTCAATTTTGTCTCTGCTAGCTCTGTGCTGATGAAGAAATGTCGTAAATAAATGGGTTTTAATTAAATCATAAATAGGGATATTTGATATCATCAGTCTACCATTAATATCGGCATTATATTTTAATATTGGAATATATCAGTATTGGTTTTCAGTCTTTTAATGACCCAATATTTACATACCATACACATATTATACATCAAACTATTCAGATAATTATCCTCTTTCTCAAAATGTCAAAATATGAGTTTTTCAGATATTTTAGTTTATTTGGCACAACTTGTAAAGTAGAAATTTGCCCTGCGTAGTGAACGTACGCTGTCCTAACAGCACGTAGCTACGTGTAGCTAGCCAGCTAACAAACGACTAAAACAAAAACAAGAATCTCCACCCAAGGCTTGCTTTTCTTTTCTGAAGGTTTTTATAAATGTTTTATCACCATAGCTGCAATATACAGAAAAATTAAAAACACATTACTAACTAATACACAGGTCTTAGTGTCACGCTTGGGGAGAATGCGTGAGATTCAGCTGCTGCTGGAGATAGATATGGCACTTTTCCTTTTACTAACTTAAATTGAAGTAGTTGTCATTTTCACAGAAAATGTTTAAAATGTAAGCATGATAGGAGATATGTGATTTTTTTTATAAGAGGGGGACCCTGCATATATCGATATTGGAAATGAAGAGTCAGACAATATCGGTATATCGGTTATCGGTGCAAAAGCCAATATCGAGCATCCCTAATCCAAAATTTCTTCTGCTTTGTTGTGCTCTCGTTTTAAAGGTGTCCATCTCAAAGTAGACTGATCTGTTACAAGAGTCAAGCTGTCTTCCTTCTGAATGCTTCAGCTTTAATAAATAAACCAGAAACAATCATATCCAACTATGGAGTCCTCAGTTGCTGTTTCTGATGAAAGTCTCGTACCTATGTCGCACTGACTGCCAGCCTGATGTTTAGCAATAACAGTGTTCCCTTTAAAGTGCAAAAGCCAACACGTTGCTCCTTGTTTCTGTTTCATAGTGGAACTAAAAGTTCTTATGAAGATCAGAAACTCCACATAGTCTCCACATACCACCCCGGATGGTACAGAACTACAACTTGTCAGTTCCTATAAGTATCTGGGTATCTGGCTTGACAGCACACTTTCATTTGACATTCACATTAATGCATTACTCTCTAAAGTCAAGTCAAGGATTGGGTTTCTATACCGCAACAGGTCCTCCTTTACTCATTCTGCAAAGCAAACCTTGGTCAAAATGACAATCCTTCCCATCTTAGACTACGGTGACATTATTTATAGGACTGCTTCCAAAAACCTTCTTCATAAACTTGATGTCATTTATCACTCAGCAATCCGTTTCGTCACTGGTGTCCCTTTCACTACTCATCATTGTGATCTGTACTCACTCGTTAACTGGCCATCACCCGCTCCTCATTCCAGTTTGCTGCTCCCAATGACTGGAATGAACTGCAAAAATCACTAAAGCTCACTACCTACGTTCCATTATCTACCTTCAATAATTCATTGCATTCAATAGTTTCTGATCAATGTGCGTGCTTCTGAGTACTTAAAGATTGTTTTAAGTCTGTTTTGATGGCTTGTACATATTATATATGAGAACAGTCCTTTGTTTTTATGTCTAGCTGTTTTATCTAATTTTTATCTTGTATTTTTTTATTTATTTTTTGTATCTTATCTTATCTGTTTGTGTAAAGCTAACTATGTGTCTGCTGCTGCTGCCTCTTGGCCAGATCGTCGTTGTAAATGAGAATGAGTTCTCAATCGACTCATCTGGATAAATAAAGGTTAAATAAAAATAAAATAGCTGTTTCATCTGGAATACTTGTTTCCAGTCTTCAATATACAAAACCAGCACATTTTAAAACTCCGACTTTTGATTTGATTTGATTAACAAGTAAACTGTTATTACTTGGGACTTTCTTTTCGGTTCAATACTTTCAGTACTTTGATGAAAGACATGAAACTTTAAAGTGTCCTGTGTCCTCTTCTCTGTCTCCAGGACTTCCTCCCCAGTCATATGTTGTCTTTGTTTTGTTTTGTTTTTTGAGGAAGGGTGTGGGGGTTTAGGGGGGTATTTGCAGTGTGTTTTTAAGTGGCTTCGTCAATTTCTATTTCGGTCACAACCTCACATGACATGATGGTGTTTATGTGTGCTGATCCACAATGAATGCAAACGGACAAGTCTGAGAACAATTTGAATGTTTTTCATATTTTGTTGACTGTTTATACGTCTGTGGTGAAGCTGTGGGTCATGGCAGATGTCTGCACAATCACCACCATCCCTCTCTCTCTCTCTCAGTGCGTTTACATGCACATCAGAAAACCGAACTTTTGCCCTAAAAAGACTAACATCGGTTTTTTTAAATGCATGTAAACGCGTTAGTCTGGCTGAAGGTGAACTTCTTCTAGTCGGGCTGAAGCACCCAGATAATGCGGTAGTTATCTGACTTCCTTCTGCATGTAAACGGGTCAGCCGAGCTGAACCGAGTAGACGCTCGCGTTCCGGAAGTGACGCGACCAGAGTAGCGCTCGTCTGATAATATCACCGCCACAACGTACCACGCGTAAAAACATCTAAGCGCAGTACGTACCAATAAGCTGTGCTGCAGCATTGTTGTTGTCCATTCTTTCATCCGCGGTGTATTTCCTGTTTCAATTCCATCTCATTTACTCCCGCCAGCGTTTGTTTACAAGTTGTGTTGCTACAAGCTAACCGGAACAATGCCCGACATGAAAGGGCGCATGTCGCCCCCTACTGTACCGGAGTGGAACGAACTTCATTTGAGAGGTCGGTTTTCTAAAGCGCATGTAAACAAGGATAAAGACTCGCAGCTTATTATCATAAGTTCGACCAGGATCGACTTAGATGTTGATACTGCCCATGTAAACGCACTGTCTCTCTCTCTCTCTCTCTCTCTCTCTCTCTCTCGTTTTCCCCCTTTTCACCTTTGCCTCTTTATCACATTCCCTCATTTCTTAGCCTGCGGCCACCGTTTCCTCTTTCCTCCCACTGTTTGTCTCTCGAAGCTGTTTTTCACCCTTTGTTTATCCTCGTCTGTCTCTTTGTCTCCTTTGCTGATCAGTCCGTCAGCACAACAGCCAGATCTATTTCTCAGATGGTCTAGATACCAGCTCCAATTTTCCATTACGTAGATTATTCCAAATGAGTGCAACGTGCAGCTTTGGAGCATTAAACGTAGAAAATGTTGTGTTTTTCTTTAGATAAATATAATAATCTGTCTGAAAGTGTTTACATGTTTATTAATATGAAAGAGTGTGGCGCTGGTCTGTGCGAGGCCCTTTTAGTTGGCTTTGCCTGTGGTGCCTCTACATCTGTGTCTGTGCCAGTGGTTTAAGGGAATCGCAGACACTCAAACAGCACTGTGGGTTTTGTTTCCTGCTGCATCTTTCTGATTTCTGCCGAGTCAAACTTTGGAGGGATATTTTTGGTCCTGCTCTGCTATTTTTGTGTTCCAATGCTGAGAACAAAATTGTATCCCATCATCCTCCGCAGTGAGACATTTTGTTTATCATATCAGGAAAAACTTGATGTTGTAACTCGTTAAATTCAGAACTTTGCTTTTGAATTGGAAACAAAAACAAATGGAGTTTTATTTTGTCTAAATTTGCAGTGATGCACCTGTTCAGGTTTTTAATCTTACCACTCCTTGTGCAGCTCTGCTGCAAGGAAACATTGCTACCTACCAATTAATTTTGGAAAAACACCAAAACATTACCAAAAATGAAAGCGGCTGGGATGAAACCACAGTTGCATGTGTTTAAAAATAACATTTTACTTCCAGTCCCATTCCGGCATTATTTTCTCATTACTGACACCTTCTGTTCAAGAGGAGAAATGCAGCCAGTATAGCAAATCAAAATGACCGCGCCGCTGACGTCTCAACCTGCTCGTGCCATGTGCAGCGAAGAGGATAATATGGCTTTAACCCTGAACTAAGAGTTTGCAGCTGTAGTGAACTGGCTGTGTTTGTCTTGATTCCTGCTGTCTTGACGTCGCTGTGTTCTTCCAGGCAACGGACAGGCGTTGAGATTGATGGCTGTTTTCTTTGTGGCTTGCTGTGTTTGTAGGATCCACGTGTAGTTTCTTAGCGGATGGAAGGACTCTGCGGCTAGATGGTTGCTGTGTCTTTTTGCGAGGGCTAGAGAAAGGAAAAGAGGAAGTGATGGATAGAGACAGAGGGAGGGTAAATCTGCTGTGGAAGTCTGTGGTTAACATCTCTCACTATCATTTACCTTCAGTGGTGGCAGTGAGCGTGTAAAGACAGGTGATTTAGCTGGTTTTGTCATTTTATTAATTGTTAGATAAGGCTATTGTTGTTGGGATTCATCAATAATCACCTATTGGGATTGAACTTTTATTACTCTGATCACTAACAACATCAAAACAGCATTTTTCTTTAATAATAATACTTTTGCTGTCAATTATCAACAACGTGCTCATGGTCTAGAGAAGCAGGAAAGAGTGGGGGTTTTAGAAGTTGGCATTTCAATCACAACAGTCCCTAATGCGTGCACACACACACACACACACACACACGCACACACACACACACACACGCACACACACACACACACACACACACTCGCAAACCTTGAGCCATTTGGTTTGAGGCTGATTCCCCTTGACAGCCTAAATATTTGGCTGCGTCCGGGCACCAAGGTAAATGCACCCCGCAAGAATGTTTTTACAGGGCGTGAGGGGGAGACCGGGACAGGGAGGGGAGTGAGGTGGGTTTTGGACGGAGACAAAGTGAACTCACACAGTAGGAAGGAGATGAAGACGGACGAGAAGCTAACGTCTTCAAGAAACCAAAGAAGTCCAGAAGTGTGTTTGCACATTTAGATAAATGTGGTTTGTGTCACGGCCACTGGCTTCACAGTTGTCAGTGTGATCTAAGGTCTCCAATGGGACATATTCCTTCATGACAACATAATAAAATGTAGATTTAATTTACAGCTGATTATACTTGCTGCTCAGCTGCACAAATAGGAAATAGGAAAAATCTTTATTAGAAAGGAGAAACTGAGAATCTAAATATTTTTAATCATCAATCTTAAGCTACTATTTAAACGGCATAAAAGATTAGAGGTTAGAGAATAAACCAGTTAAAGGTTAGTGATGCTGATATTCTACTATTGACCCCAGAAATTTTATATTTTTTACATTATATAATAACAAACGTAACCAATATAATAAGTTTCAACAATACTAGGACATCTTTATTAGAATAATGGGGATTATTTTACAGGGAAAGTGGCAAACAGTAGCCTACATAAAAAAAGTCACAAATAAAGATTTTTAAAACCTTGATTCTACTCGACATAGGCTTATCTGGCATTTACAAGCTTTTCTTTCAGGTTATTTAGTGAAAAGAACAAATAATTAATAAAAAAAACTTACTTTAAATATTTAAAAGGTAAAAATAGTACCCATGGTAGCTTCTCAATACCTTTTTTGTACGTTTATCCTGTGTGTCTTCTAACTGCATCACTTGGGTCTTTAAAAAAAGAACCAAGTGATGCAGCTTCTCAATACATTTTAGATGTCTGGTGCAAGCAATTTACCAAAGTTCAACCAAGCATCCCAAAGGGGAAGAATGGTGATTTACTCCAATAAAACAGTGTCATAATCTTCAGATATTTTGGTATGTGTGAATGTTTGAGCATTTTATTATGAAGGGTTAAAGGAAATTAAATTTTGCTCCAGAGAGTCACCCAAAGTCAGCAACTTGTATTCAATGAAATGACTCATTTTTATAGTGTACTAAGTAAAAATAGACTCATTAAGCTCGGTTACAAAGGGGACAAATACAGTCAGCTCCAGAAGAAAGTTGAAGTTTGCTTATTCAGGCAGTTCTTAAAAGATTTTATACTTTTTTCTTTAAATTTAAACTTTATTCTAGAAATAAAACATTTACATTAACGTGAAAGTTATTTTATCACCTTGTTTCTCAGCATTTTGACTTTATTGTCAGTGCTATCTTGTTTTACATCTACATAGCAGTAGTGCATTTGAGTATAAATTAAATACAATATTTTTGTTATGACCAATTTGTGTTATCCATTTAAAGTGACAGTGTGTAGTTTCCTGGCGATAGGGGGCCAGTTCATACATTTCAGGGTAGTTTTACACCATATCGCCATGACTCTTGCTAGTTTAAAAAAACCTTGCGGTAAATGTTACCTGTCGAGCAGAAAGCATGCGACCTCGGCGTGACTCCTCAGACTTTGATAGTCCTTCAGTTAATTCCATAGAGAGAATGCAATGCCGTTGCTAGTTTTCTGGTGGGGTAGGTTCAGGATCTGCTCGGGGTCATGTGCCTGCCGATGACGTCAAACTACGGCAATACCACTCGGCCAAAATATATTGCATTGCTTTTTCGATTTTGTTGTTTAGCGGAAAGAGTTTAGCGGTTTTGTTATTAAATTCATGTTTCGTACTGTCTAAATGTTTTTGAACATGGTAACGTTACTTCTGTAAGTCGAACGTCCAGCCAGTCATCTAGTGTGACGTCATCGGCAGGCGCAGGACCCCAAGCTGGCTCACGTAGAAAGGGAACATGGCGTCCAATATGGCGGCCCCCAGAGACTATAGACTTGTGCCCTATGTATTTTATGGTTTTATGTTACAAAGTCGCAAATATTTGTCAGCGACTGGACACCATTTTATTCATTTTGGTAAAATGGTAAATGGCCTGTATTTGTGTAGCGCCTTCTTAGGGTTCTACAACCCCCCAAGGCGCTTCACAACACAATCAGTCATCCACCCATTCACACACACATTCACACACTGGGGGGGATGAGCTACAACGTAGCTACAGCTGCCCTGGGGCGCACTGACGGAGGCGAGGCTGCCGAACACTGGCGCCACCAGTCCCTCCGACCACCACCAGCAGGCAAGGCGGGTTAAGTGTCTTGCCCAAGGACACACAGCAGCATTCTCTGGCCGGAGCCGGGATCGAACCTGCAACCTTCCGATTACTGGACAACCCGCTCTACCTCCTGAGCTACTGCTGCCCTTTTCAACAACATTTCGATGGATATTTCCAGAGATTAGTGGTAAAAGCTACACAATGTCACTTTAAATACAAATTATTCAAAACAAGTCAAATTCTTCAGCAGATTAGTATTGAATTTTCTAAACTTCTAATCAGGCACAAAGAAGACCTACGTAAAAATGTAAGACAGAACTTGAAGCTTGGAGGAACCAGTGCGTCTTCTAGTGGCAGGCTGCTGTAGGCTAGATGTCCTAGAATTAAAGCCTCATTTACCTTGTTAAATGTAGACAGACTGGGGCCTCTAATGTAGCATACCAAAAAGCGTGCGGCATCTCCGACCTGCTTTCTTTGGTAAATTAGTAATGTAATGGCCGCTGAGAAACGGTTTGTTCTGAGAAAAGTTGGTTTAACGTCATAAGCTTAGACACACCACCTTACATTTGCATGTCCCAACCCACTTCAGTGTGCAATACATTGGTTGGTTGGTTGCTGTAATGCTAACCGCAGAACAACGCTAGCACTAGTGCTAATGCTAGCCTGAGCTACGGCTAACGTCCTTGTTGGAAGAAAAGAAAACAAAGAATAAATGTTGGAGCACTCACGTTCCTGGATGTAATATCCAGATTAAATGAATGCCAGATAGAGCCACAGCTTGAGGTCCAGTCCAATGGTCCAACCCCCCCTACCCCCTTGTCAACAGGCCGCACGTTGTTCAACCCCCCCACGATTATTGATTAGACCCACAAACAGAGTGCTCAGCTGCAGCTTCTAAACATCAAATATGGCTGCTCCTGTTAATGGGATATTTTTGGATTGACTTTTCAGCAACAGAAGTAGACTGAGATGGTTGGTTTTATTAAAGTTGGTCATTAACAATAAGAAATATTACCACATATGTTTTCATCGTATCAATTTATTAAAAGGATGTAACAAATAGTCAATACTTGCAACTCTTTTGCTGAGCTACAGTGAATACAATTACATTTTAGAAATAATTCCCTTTCTAGCTGAAGCTCACTTTCTTTGGCACAATTTGAAAAGAAAGAAACTTTTCGTAGAAACACAGATTTCAGCTGACTGGCTTTGGGAGAACGTTGCGCCTGTCACCATCCATAGATTGAACTGTCGACGATCAAAAGGAATGGGATATATCAATTATGTCTGGGGATGGATTTTCCTTTCAAATAGTCGAGGGGAAAGCAATTTTTGGTCATCATCATATTCAAAGCCATTGGCCTGGGGAGTTTTCCCTATACGGCTTGGCCTAAAAAACTTCTTTCTTTCTGTTACACAGAACCAATAATGGCCCCATATTTCCTTTCTTTTGTATCGTATTGGAAAATATTAATAAACCAATCTTCAAAGGTCCACTCAGCTCGGTGGAAGCTGCTGTAATCTATGATGATGAAACATTTAAACACACACACACGTGCACACACACACACACACACACACACACACACACACACACACACACACACATGCAAACAGATGCACATACAAACAGGCAAAGAAGGGCTTAATCTCGTACAGGTGTATACACTCTTACATTCACAGAAACACACACGCCACAGGGAGGTCATTAGTGACCCGAGGAATGCAGAGGTCAAATCCTAAAAGACCTGGCTGATAGAGGGGATATATAAGATCAAAGGAGGAAAGGGAAAAAGGGAGGGAAAGATGGATGGAAGGAGAGGGAGGGAAGGAAGGGATCAAAAGGGAGAGGAAAGATGGAAGGATGAGTTTGTGAATGAAAGTGGAGAGGATGGTAAGTTATGGGAAATATGCTGGATGACAGGAATGGAGAAAGGGGAAACGGGAAGACCAGGAAGGATGAGAAGGTGGAAGGATGGAGTGCAGAAATAATACAGATAACTCAGTCTGACAGGAGTGTGCGTCTGTGTGTAAATGGTAGGATTTCAGCCTAAAAGTGAAAGCTTGCACAGTGATGAGAGATTTATGCATTCAGTGTGTGTGTGTGTGTGTGCTGATGAATGAGATAAAGTACGTTTTTGAAGCCACGATATGAGCTTCTGGGGTAATTTCTCTCCAAATGTGAAAAAATATTCATGTCTTTTCATCTTTAAAATCTACTGTTGGACACAAATAGTCTAGCATTTGACTAAAATATGTTTATTAAAGTGATAAATCTGAATATGTTTCTATATTCAAAGATCTTAAGGTCGTAATGCAAGATAAAGTATGTGGACTGGTTTAAAATGATATGTCTGTAGCTCTAAAGTTAGCTTTGTTTTTACTGTATCTAATTTAGGATCAGAAGATTAAGTGTAAATTCTAAGGAACAACTTTAAAAGCATCCTTCACTGTTTTCATTTATTCTGTATAGTTTTAAACAGGTGTTTTGGATGCATTAGCTGATTAGAGTGTGACACTTTGAGTCTAGAATATTGAACATTTTCACAATATTCTGATTGGAAATGGAAAGAACATTTTTTGACACTACATCGGTCTCAATCTGTGTCTCTGTTGTGTTTAAACATTCTCTTTAAGGTGTCTTCAGTCACAACTCATATTCCATGCACAATGATGCTCTCCATAACCATAGCGGATGCTACTCTTGTGGACATGATAGTCCCATTGTTTTCCTTGACATTGCAATATTAAATCCATACTATGCAACTTTTTCATATTTTTAAATCATTTTCTTGAGCCAATATGTGCTGAAATTACCCTTTACAGGACAATGGTGCCAGAGGAGTTCAATGGTCGCTCCACAATCAGAAGGTCGCAGGTTCGCACCCCGCTCAGTCTGTTGCTGTCGCTGTGTCCTTGAGCAAGACACTTAACACAGACTTGCCTGTGTTGGTGGTGGTCAGAGGGGCCAATGGCGCATAATGGCAGCCTCACCTCTGTCAGACCACCCCAGGGCAGCTGTTGCTACCATCACCAGCAGTGTGTGAATGTGAGAGTGCGTGAATAATGGAAAGCACTTTGGGTGCCTTGAAAAGCGCTATATAAATCCAATCCATTATTATTATTATTATTATTATTATTATTATTAATAATAATGAAATGTCACTCAGACCCCCATCGCCATCTGTGGCCAGAATTCCACACTTGCAACTTCAGAGTGCTGGGCCGGTCTACTTCCAGCATGTTTCCTGTGTGTTTTAGATCATGAAGTCAGCTGATTTGTTTGATTAAGTGATGAACCTAATGAACCTAATTTAGTGTAGAAACTAACGAAGGTTGAGGAGACATTTCAGCAGTTAGATTACGGTGTTAAAAAGATGACTGTACTAATTGGACACTAGGGGGTGCTAAAAACAAGTCAAAACTGCCAAGTGAACCTTTAATAACCCCTAAATAAATAAATTCTCAACATTTAAATCAATTCAGAGACATTTATGTTGTGATACATCTAAAATTAGATTATATCTCCCACCCACACGCTGATTAAGCACAATCTTTGATTAATATTTTGAAACGACCTCTTTTTAAAGCCCCAGTGTGTAATATTTTTACCTGTTTGCTACCAAATTGCGCGTCGTCTCGGCGGGGGAGGGGGGTACCCGTGGCATTATGCATTAAGACTGAACAGTCATTAAAAAATGTTTTTTAACTGGTGGAGTAGTTATATGCTTTGTGTGGGTTAGGCTACAGAGATTGGAAATAAATCAATCTCATGCTTTTTATAAAAAACGAACCAGATGGCTGGAGTGAATGCTGGAGTTGCCTTTTTGAGTGGGCCACCGTAGCTGCAATACTTACTCTGAACTGCATGGCGCTAAAGAGTCGCAATTTTCACCATGATTTCTATGAATATCCCACATAGCTCCTTTAAGAAAATTCTGATATCGCAGTTCTCCTTCTAAACAGAATGGGAGAATACTAAAACCTAGTACTGGTAACATGGGAATGAGAGCATTTTTATGTGTGATAAGATTTACTGACTTACTCAAAAATACTTTGTCATTTTCATTTAAATATTGCATGCTTGATGTAATTTTGATGAGTTATAAACAACAATAAAATAACTAAATATGTTGCTGCACCAGATAGTGTGAACCAGTTTTGTCATGCATCTCCCTTTTTTAATTTTCAAATGCTCTAAAACAGCGTCAGACTCCAGGAGTTATCAGAATTCTGTTGCAGTCCTAATGGGACTTGTTTTATGGCTGACCGCTGCAACTAACCTTTCACTGATACTGATAACATCACTCAGAGTATCCATCTTTGCTGATTGTTGTCTCTGTCGGTAGTCTTACACGAGGTTTCACTGATAATATCAGATTTTATTTCATTCTTTCTGCCTCATTGGTTTGACTTTCTGTTAAAAATCATTGCTTTCTTCTTTTTTCCCCTATACCATGTGTGTGTGTGTGTGTGCTTGCATGTGTGTGTGTAACCAAAGGAGGAAGAGTTAGAATTGCATTACTATGATAAAATCACTAATGCAGAAGGTAACAGAGCAGAATTTGGAAGACTTCATTTGTTTTTGGGAGACAGCCAAGACTCATTAAATTGTCTGTGTGTGCATGCGTGTATTTGCATGCATGTGTGTGTGTGTGTGTATGGCCTACCTTTGAAGCACTTGTTACAACACATGGTTTTTTACTTACATGTGAACACACTATCAGTCATAAGACAAAGGAAAACACCCACGCAGAAAGATTGTTGCATGCAGAAAAACACATGTTCCTCTTTAGAATCTCATTAAAACTGAATTGGAACTTAAGTTACCGAAACATTTTCAATTCAGTGCCAGCGCTTAAAATTAAGAGTATCCTGAGCTCGCCAAAGGCTTTACCATACAAGGAGAATATCTGTGTGTTTACATGTTGTTCACATTACAGCGTGCTCGGCCTCTAACGTAGCTTAAACACAAAGGTTGTGTATTAACAGACAAAATGTGTTTATTATGATTTTAATCATGATGTGAATGAGGTGACGACTAAGCAGCATGAATTGGTTATTACTGTAAATTATGATTAATGGATTAATGATTCAGTTCGAGATTTTCAGCATCATGTGACTGGTTTTAATGGGTTTGTCAACAGGGCCTAACCTGCTTTGTTCAGCCATATCATGCTAGCACTTAATCAGCATTCTTAAAAAATTTAAACAAAATAAAACAATGGGAGTCTTGTCTTTTTTCCTCTCTTGACTTTAACTTCAAACTGTCTCTTCATAAAATGTGCAGCCCGTAATAGAAAATGATCATAATGTGGCATTAGTCCGCACTTAGTGCAAAAACAGGTTGTACGAAAACGTTGGAATCATATTTGAAAGCACAAGAGTAACATGTTGATTCATGCCTCCATAGCAGGTGGCAGCTATCACATTCATTCACTCAAATATGTTAACGTGGCACCTGCTGTTCCTGATTCATGATTCTGATTGGTCCTCTGCCTCCAGCGTTACCCGTGTCTTATGAATGTGCACATTTAGCAACCCTGGGTTCACTTACCAAGTTTATAGCCTGCTTCATAGTCCAATAATGTCCAATTGTGAGCTTTGAGGGCAGCTACCTGCATGTTTTCTGTGTATCGCTGCACCAACACACCTGGTTTGAATCAAAGGTTGATTAAAAGGCTTATGAAGAACTTGGGGACATGCTGTAGAGGTGATTCAATCATTGGATCAGGTGTGTTGGAGCAGGGGGACAGCTGAAACATAGGGCAGTGTCAATAGCCCTGCTTCTGATGTTTTCCTGCTTTATCATGACTAATTTAAATCAATGACTGATTATTAGGGTTCCTCGAAGCTTGAGGATGTTCTGTAGAGGTAATTTAACCATTCAATCAGATGTGTTGCAGCAGAGAAATGATTAAAAATGCAGAATGGTGGAGCTCAAAGACTAAGATTGGATATCTCTAAGCACAACCTTCATTGTTAGGATTAGTTAAGTCAGATCTTGAGTTTTTATATTAGACTTCAGACACCCTACGATACTATGAGAAGGTCTTTCGCTACATGTGTCAACTTTCTACATACATACCGTGTCAAATTCATGATTGTACCCAAGTTTAGAAGACCTCCTGCAAAATTACAGATCAACAGGTCACCCTGACGTTACAAAATCTGACCACACCTTATGAAGGCACCGGCTGGTGAAAGAACAGGTAATCTCTGAAGATATAAACTCTGCAACAAATGCAAATGCAGAAAAAACATGAATGGACAATGATCAGTGACTTCCAAGACTCCCTCTGACAATGACACCCTACATGGGGAACGTTTTTGTTAGAATCAGAAGAGAATCAGGAATCAGACGTTTTTTTATTGCCATTGTCATTGAACGCAGCTCACTGACTAGGAACTTGTTTTGGTGATAAGGTGCAACATAAACACACATAAGAACACATAATAGGTAATAAATAGTAGATAATATGTACAATTAGCAGCAGGATAAACAGTGCAAACATGCTTTTACAGTGACTGGTTTAAAATGTGCAGGTTAATGTAGATATCACAGAGTGTTCATGAGACAGATGGCAGAGGAGAAGAAGATTATTTTTCTTTGATTACGTGTCCGTTCAGTAAATCTTTTTAAATGATTTGTGTAGAAAGTCTGCAGTTGTTTACACAATTCCTCCTTGTGGGCATCTTCTAATTGGCTCATCCGTGTTTGCTTTTGCAGCAAAGGCCGTATCGACTTGATGAAAATCCTTTCCTAAACCCTTAAAGTCTGGACCTCTCTCCCCATCCACTAAATGAAATGTGCCGTCTCTTTTCGCGGTTGCAGCCCTCAGCCTAAATGCTGATTTTAGTTACTGTAATTAATGCAGTCTGCTCCGTGCAGATACTCCTCAAAGGTTGCTCAACCATCTTTTTGAGCAGATCCAACACACTCCAGAGTTAGATAGAGAGAGCTTTCAACTGAGCCGCTGAACACTTCAAATCACCACATGTGGGAATCTAACTGTGATGATGTTTGCTCTAGACGTGCACACCCACCCCACTCCATTTCAACAAGAGGGGACATTTCCATGACAAAGGACAATTATTGACTTTCATTGGCTCCGCTTGCTTTGATATCAGCTAGGGGTGTGTCTATGTGTCTGTGTGTGTGTGCAGAAGGGGGCGGGTTAAGGAACCGCAGTGCAAGAGAAGAAGAAACAGGGGGACCCGATGAAAGAAGCCGAGTGGGAAAATGCACCCACTGACCCACTAACAGAAAAAGACGCTCACAAAAAAAATTTGTTTAAATTTTACCTTATTAAAATTCGCTCTACTTCTATGTTTTTCATCATATTTATAGTAGATTAAGTTATATTATGCTATACCTGTTTACTATTCAAATGCATATACATATACACACATATAGATGATAGATCCCTCTCTTCACCCCCACCTCCTCGCCTTTCTCCTCCTCCCTTCATGACCATAATTTAAGGGGCTGAAAGGCATGGCGAGTAGAAAAAGGGGAGACCCTGCAGATGAGGGCCTTCCTTCTTTGACGTGGCACAGATGTGAGGGTGTTTTTTGTGAAACGAGTCAGGGAGGGGCGGTGATAGGCTAATTTGTGTGGCATAAAGACAGGGCCCTTTTCATATGCAGAGCGCCACTTTGATGAGCGGCTCATGAAAGCTGGAGGGAGCGTAGAAGAGAGGGTGACGGAGGGGTTCTTTGTCCCGCGACAAGAAGGCATCTGCTCTGCGCTGCCCTCCTCTCCTTTGCTACACCGAGGATCCCACAATGGGACGGCCGAGAGGACGAATTGTCATCACTGCACCTTAGAAAACAGAACTTAAAAGAAAAACAGTCGCTTTCCTTGATTGGCATGCTCGTTTGTGTAACAAAACCAAGTTTGTTGGGCTCCATACACATGCAGATGAATACATATTGTACACAGATGTACACTGAACTGTAAAAACACGTTGCAATTTTACACACAGCAATTACGTTGTTCCACAGCTGACAAAACATATCTTCCTTTGACTGGTTGCTCCTTTTGAGAAGTAAGTAAAGCATGAAAATGTTCCTCTTCAATGGAAATTAAGGTCAATGTTTTGAAGAGAAGAAAGTTGTTCCAGTTTGTGTGTTGTACAACTTCCAGTGGGTGCTGATGGACTAAAGCAAAGAGGGTTTTAGTAGGAAAAGAATCTTTCTGGACATTATTTAATACATTTAACATCTGTTCTCACAAAATTACACTCTGAATAACCTTTGTGTATAAATTATATGAAAATAAATGGTGTTTTTGTTTCGTTTGGCCAACCCATCATTTGGTTGTATACTTTTTGGTTGTTGGTGATTTTGTTTTCCCTTGCACACATACTTTGGTATAAATCATTTTATGTAAACTGCAGACACAGCAGGCTTTTTGTCTAAAATTCATTCATGAATTTGTGTATTTAGTTGATACAGTCTTTTTTTATTACTATCATTTCTGTTGGTGAAGCAGGTTTACATCTTAAGGTTGGGTCCAGCTTAGATTAACTTCTAAATCAGTTAGCAGACTATTTATTTGGCCACTTTTTTCTTGTCTTTTTTTACTAAACTTGAAAAAAGCCCAACAGCCTAAAACTGTAGTTTTATCTCTTCTAAATAAGTTGATTCTGAAACAGTGCAATGTTTGGGATCTTTCTGTTGAAAATTCAAGACATACTACAACTAGAGATACTCTAAATCAGTGATGTCTAATATCTAGAGCTACGATCTTACGTCAGTCCAGTACATCCAATTCAATAATTCCATTACCATTTCCTCAGGCAGAGGTCTTCTATTTAACCATTGCCTCACACCAGGTGCATCGGTTCAACTTTTCATTTTCTCAAGAAAACTTACCTTCATATTTCCAGATGCAAGAGTCTGCAGATCCTGCAATGAAGTCAAAATGCAGAAAAAGTGTGGAAAAGTGTTCACATAAAATGTCATTTTTTTCACAATTCAGTAAAATTTGATGGATTTTGTCATCATTGCACTTTCTGAAGAACCCCTGCAATTAGCATGTATGTGAAAACATTTCTTAGCAAGGGGAATGGCAGCATTACTTATTACTGCAGTTCAAAACATTCATCTCTCTCTGATCCACAAACAACCACAAAACAATTAAACTGTATACATGCAGACATGACTAATACAACGCTTTACAACAAAGTATTGACCAACTGCTGATTTCATTCTAGGTGATCTTTGCCCTGAACCAGACATTATTGCAGCAGGAGTCTATGAGAGCAGGGAGCCTGCAGGTCCCGTACACGACTGAGGACCTCATCAGGCATTACAACTGTGGGGATCTCAACTCCATCATCTTTAATCATGATACCTCACAGGTCAGTCAATCCCTATCTTAACCCTAACTATAAACCCTGTCCTGTCCCGTGCCATTCTATCAGTACTCACATCTTTACTTTCACTCTTCTTAATAAGCTGAGTCATTTTGACCCTTTGACCCTTTGTTTGTCCAATTGACATGTCCCTTAACCTCTCGCTTTCACCCTTGACCTTCTGACAATCTTTTGCCTCTCCCACACCCCCAACCCTTCATGCTAGGTTGCCTGAAACCCCATTAGATCTAACATTTCTGCTTTGGTTTTCACTGTGTTGTGATTTTGAACAATCAATCAATCAAAAATGTGTTCCATAAGAATTATTGACTCTCATTTGTAAACTTTTTCCCATCCTGATGGTCTGATCAAACCTCTACCCCCGCATAAAGGTCCCCAACTTCAATAATGTGACCCTGCCGCCCAGCGAGCAGGTGACTGCCCAGGAAATAGACAGCTACTTCCGACAGGAGCTCATTTACAAAAGGAATGAGAGGATGGGCAAGAGGGTCAAGGCTCTGCTTGAGGAACACCCTGAAAAGAGCTTCTTCTTTGCTTTTGGTGCAGGTTGGTGTTTCTGATTATTGTGAACTATCCAGTGAAATAAAGAGATAGGATTACTTTTAAAAGATTAAATATTGCTGTTTCACTTCTATTTTTGTGGGGACTCCATGCTGCCTCTCCTCTTTAAATATAATTGCTGCACACCTCAGAAAGGTGACAGGTGGGCAATGATGCTGCTGCTTTGGCTTGTGTCTGTGTTTGTTTGTAGGGTTGATTTTAATAACACTCTCAAAAACCTTTTGTGGGTCTACAACTGATTAACCTTTGGAGTTAATCCATATAAAGATGGCCACCACAGCGAGTCATACCTGACAGGTTTACAGATCTAAACTTTCATTTGGTAGTAGCTACGCTGACACGTACATTGATTGCCAATAGTTACAGATATTGAGATGGTGCATGAGCTTGTCATTTTTTGAGATTTGACCAATAAATAAAAAGGAAAGGAAACGCCATCATTTCTCAACATAACAGGTTCTTTCTGCTCTAGCGTCTTTAACGTGGACATGTACGAGGTTTGTCTGGTAACAGCATGCTTAAATAAAAAAATAAAAATATTTAGGTAGAGCAACAACCTTGTAGTTTAATCACAAAATTAGTTTTTTTAGAGCACAGACAGATTTGAAGAACTTTTCACTTTGTCATGTATTACTAACAACATTTATGCTGATCAGATTACCTATAGCTTTTAATTAAAATTATAATTATATATCAAATTAAATTAAAATGTATCTTCTGAGGATGACTTTGTGCATCTCAGTATTCTGTGAACATGCAAACTGCTGAAAATACACACTTACTGACTCCCATTCAAAATGTGGCTCAGATGCAAAAGAACATTGCACAGGCAGAGTTTAAGGGAGGTGTTTTACTGTGATCCACATTTTGAAATTCACTAAGACCTGGTTCACACAGCAAGATAACCCTAATGGTTATTAGCCTAACCCTAAATATAATCTTATCAGATATTCCTGCCATGTGTGGTGTGGTAAGTGTCCTCTGGTCTGCTTGGAAGGACTGCTACAATCATGCATTTGGGATTTCAAACATCTTGGTCCAATTTCAAGGACAAACAAAGGTTCTGCCCCTACTTTCTGTCAGGTCCCAGTATAACCAGTGTCAGAGCTTGGTTTGCATTGCCGGCAGTAAGTCGGGCTCTTTTCCGGTGAGAGTTGGACTCTGCCAAGGCTGCCCTTTGTCACCGATTCTGTTCATAACTTTTATTGACAGAATTTCTAGGTGCAGCCAAAGTGTTGAGGGGATCTGTTTTGGTGGCCTTGGGATGATGTGGTCCCGTTGGCTTCATCAGATCGTGATCTCCGTCTTTCGCTGCAGCAGTTCACAGTTGAATGTGAAGCAACTTGGATGAGAACCATCTTCTATAGTCTGAGACCATGGTCTTGAGCTGGAAAGGGGTAGAATGCCTTCTCCAGGTCAGGGACAAGGTCCTGCCCCAAGTGGAGGAGTTTAAGTATCTCGGGGTCTTGTTCACGAGTGAGGGAAGGGTGGAGCATGAGATCAATAGGCGGATAGCTGGGAGGAAAAGCTCTCAATTTACTGTTCCATCTACGTTTCAATCCTCATCTATGGTCACAAGCTTTGGGTAGTGACTGAAATAACGAGATTGTGGATACAAGCAGCCGAAATTAGTTTTCTCCGCAGGGTGTCTGGGCTCTCCCTGAATTTCAAAAGTGGTCAGGCATCTGGTTAGGATGCCTCTTGGACACCTCCCTGGTGAGGTTTTCCGGGTATGTCCAACCAGGAGGAGACACAAAGGAAGACCCAGGACACGCTGGAGGGATTATGTCTCTCGGCTGGCCAGGGAATGCCTTGGGATCCTCCTGGAGGAGCTGGCCCAAGTGGCTGGGGAGAGGGAATTCTGGGCCTCTCTGCTTAGGCTGCTGCCCCCAACGACCCAACCCCAGATAAGCAGAAGAGAATGATTGAATGGACTGTAGGACTAAAACAAGCCATGATTTTTTTTTATTCCATGTGTTTTGGTCTCTCATGTTTTGAAAATAGTCAGACAATTTTAAAATCTTGCTTTGTGAACCCAGCCTGACAGACATTGAAGATGTCAGTGTAGATGTTCCCAATTAAGAAGTGAACTAACTCAACCTTTATCGCCACCTAATGGATAGGAGTGTAAATGCTGTGGTGCAGTTGACCCCAAAATAGAAACTCAAGCACATATCCCAGATGTTCATGCACACAGATGCAGAAATAATGTTGAGCCTTTTTTTTACACCCCTGTTAACATCAGGCATCATCATCAACATTGTCTCTGGTCATTTCCAAGAGAAAAGGTAGTGAAACCTTAGCAGATCTAGAAACTTTCAGTCTGTTGGTCTCTGAGCTGACAGGAAACAGCTGAAGAAAAGCAGACACACACACACACACACTAACAAGGAGTACATTTCACGGCGTGTCCCTAAGGAGGTGCCTTTACAAGGGCTTGGTCTCTAAAGGTGTGTGCTTCTGTGTGTATTTATGTGTGTGTGAGCTGGTGAGTGAAACTGATATGGCCAATCAGCCCAGAAGCACTACTTCTAGACATACTGAGGGCAGCTTAGGTCGACATGTACAAGGTATGAGATGGGGCATGTTGGGGTTCCTGCACCCCCCCCCCCCCCCCCCCCCCCCCCCCCCCCAACACACACACACACAGACCCCAGCCAGAAGTCATTCCCAAAACCAACCTCGGTAAAATGTGTCCTTAATTATACCCTGAAGGGTCAGAGGACACACACACACACATGCACGCACAGCCACTAAATACAATGGAGCCCATTGTGTTAGCATATTCACTTCCCTGTTGCCATCAGCTGTGAGATTTATCAGTAACCATCTCTTGTCCCTTTGAATCAACACAAAAGGATGTCTCGCCAGATTAAAGGCTGGGTTATTTCCTACTGAAATGTCAGAGTGACTTACTCCAGTAACTAGACTCTGGGAAAAAAGCTGGACTTATCTCTCTATCAGCGTCTAGATAATCTGTAGCTACCTGAAATCTATTCCGTCTGAACTCCAAATTAGAATTAGTGGAATTAGAGCTTTGCTGTTTGGAGCATATCAAGCATATTTCTCTTCCCGAGGAATAATCCCCATTAGCGTGCACGGGTTAGCCTGCAGATTCCTGACTGATGCTATGTGGAAAATTGCTGTGGGCTTTCATTTTTTCCTTCAGTAAGCTTGATTGCCACAACAACCTAACAAAAATGTTTATCCGTGATCATTTATTTCCTGTCAAACTGCCTGGTTTGATACAGATCAGGGTCTGCCAAAAAAAATGAAAGATATAAAAAGCTTTTTAGCTCCACCTTGCAACTTGTGTTTATGGAAGCTGACTCAAGAGCTTTGAATGTGTGCAAAGGCCATTTATATGCAAAATCACAAGGGGTGGGGGTACTTTTTTAAAGTTGTCCTAGAATTTAAAACCGCATTTACCTTGTTGAATATAGACATCTTGGGGTATAAAATGTACCATACAAAGAAGTCCAACTGTATCTGAACCACTTTCTTTAATTTAATAATGTTGTAATGGCCACAGAGACACGGTTTGTTCTGAGAAAAGCTGGTTTAACACATCATAGACACACCACTTTAAATCTATATATCTCAACCCACTTCAATGCCAGCAAAATATATTGGTCGTGGTAACGCTAACCTCAGAACAATACTAGCCCGAGCATCTGCTAACACTAGCCAGAGCTACTGCTAACAGCCTCATTGGACTAAAGGAAAACAACAAAGAAGAATGTTGGAGCGCCACTCACATTCCAGGATTTACCGGGAATATCAGACTTTGAATGAATTCCTGGGGACGCACATCTTGGACGACCTCTCTTGGTCTTAAAACAACTCATCACCTGCCTAGATAGATCAAACTCGCCTCTACTTCCTCCATAGTAGAAGAGAAGAGCACATGTCCCGCCTCCCTCTTGTTGTCATTCTACTGGAGGTAGTAGAATCGCGAGCATCCTAACAAGCTGCATCTCTGTGTGGTACAGAGGCTGCACTGCCTCCAACAGGAAGTCCCTGCAATGCATAGTGGATGCAGCCAGAAAAATCAATGCCCTTCTGCCCTCTCTAAAGGACATCTTCCACACCCGCCTCACCTGCAGAGCCATCAGCATGATGACTCCTCTTACTCCCCCAGTCTGACGGTACCCCCGTCCCACTCCACCCCCATCCTGTCCAAAATAGCTGTGCACACTTGCGCACTTCCTTTGGCTAGATTGCAAAACTGTAACCCAGAATTATTAATATAGTCAGTGCTTTAATTGGGTTGGTACACACTTTTAAATGTTACCTCTCAGTGGACAATTTTCTAGCATACAGTGCGAACCGCTGGTTTCTCTGGCTATTTATCAGTCAAAATCTCTGAAATGATTGAAAAAAATCTGTCCGTCTTCAGGTAAACAACGTCCATCCACAGTAGTTTAGCTCCGCTACCGAGACGAGACAAATGTGAACAAATTGAAGGAGGAAATCTGAGAAGATAAGATCTGCTTACAGGAACGTCACAATGATTAACACCTGTTGTCTAATCTAGTTTATTTATAAGTAACCATAACAAAAGACTGCATAGAAAAAGATATCCACCTTGATGACTTCCTCGGATTGTTTTGAGAAAATGTAGGAAAAGATATACAGTCTGTAGCCTACCTTGTAAGGGTTTTCAATGATAAGTAACACAGCTCACTTTAGTGATGTTAAAGGGAAGTGGTTGACTGAAATAACATTTTAAAGGCGTTTGCACTGCAGTCCTTTAACTAAATACTTTCTCAAAATCCCTCCACACCCATTACTCAGCGTTAAAGAAAATGTTGAATAAGCATCTTATTTTCAGACAGGCATATGAAAACAATTATTACAATGAACTCTGGCAGAGTAATTCAATCCATGTTCACTGTCTGTGTTCATGATCCGTCCTAATCTGCCATACTCTGGTAGTGTTGGATAATGTGTTTACATTTAGCTGAAGGCTGAAGGTTTTGTTTCTGCTTTTAAATGATTTTTTTGTCTCTCCGGGGGCCGAACCTGAACACATTCGTGCTTTTTCTTCCTGAATCTGCTTAGTGATTCTCTTCAAACTTAGCTCCAAACCACAAATTTAAATGTTTGTGGCTGTGTAATTGGCAGTGTGGTTGACAGCCTCTAACAGTTACTGTATTTTAAATGGTTTCACAGACAATTAGGGTTTGCTCTTGGATCTTCTGCTGTTTGGCTTGGTAGGAGCTCTCTAAAGTGAATACTTTTTGGTTAATGAGCTGCTTGGTGCAGCGGGAAAGAACAGATGCACTTCTTTAGCTGTGAGATGTGGTTCATTAAGGACGTTGACATGGAATTAGCTAAAACACCTTAACAGCTAGTAGGTGAACAACTCCAGAAGAAAGCAGGAACTTAGTCACTCATCAAAGCAAATATATGCACAGTTTTAAGCTGCAAATGAATAACATGACTTAATGAAAAGCTCTTTTTTGGGTCAATTGTAACATTTCACTTTACAAATTCATTAAACCCCCCCCAGAAAATGCAGAAAATGAGAATTAGACAGTCCCTCTGCTCAGAAAAGTAAACCAACAGAACTTATCAGAAAATTATTAGAGATCCTCACGTTTGTAATACAGATGCTTTAAGCGTCCGGTGCACACATCAGTTACAATGCCCGAAAGAAGCGCTCCTGCCTGCTGGCAGCTGCAGAGACCAGAGATGACCTCTGATGGATTATTATCACAGAATCAGAGCAAATTATCAACAGACGATCTGCAATTTGTGGTTTTCAGGAAGTTTTTCTTTATTTTGGCAAGTTAAGAGAAGAGGCACGTGGGGCAGTGTGTCTGAAAATTTTAGATTTTTTGTCAGACGATGTCAAAACACGTCGGTAATGTCCGACTGTCTGACGTGTTTTCTCAAACATAGTATACCTAGGGCCAATCTTAAAGCATGACCCTGAATGCACTTTGAATATAATATTATTAATATCTAATGCTAAAAAAAATGTGTGTTTGTGTGTGTGAGAGATGATTTACTCAAATTACGACTCGTGAAGTAATAAAACTGTCTTATATTAATAATAATTTACAACAAAAAAAGATCTACAGTTGTTTTTATTTATGAAACCTATCCTTTCACAAAAACCTTTGGTATTTTTTTTTTTTTACAATATTTGGCAGAAAGTTTAAAAAATGTAGTTAGTAGATTTATCACCAGAAATAACACCATGCCTGTGTATATTTGTGTATTAACTAACTTTAATAACCCCTGGGAACGTTAAATCAAAGGCTCAGTTAAAATTTATTACCTGAACTTTTCTGCTAAAATTCAGTCCTAAATCTGAAGGCTAAACTCGGCTCCCTCTTGGCCCAAATCCCTCCTGTGTGTTTTCACACTGAAGCGCCACATCAATACAGTTCCTGCCCTCTCACTTTTTTTTACCAGATGGTGTGAAAGTCAAAAATGTGCTGCTTTTCCACAGCACCTCACCCTCATAAACAGCCAGTTTACAACTGTTTGGGGTAGTCGCTGACACGAGTACACACATGTCATCCAACACCATTAAAATGCAGACCAGACCCACCACACACACACACACACACACTGGGTGGAGATCCAGGGACAAGCAAGGGCAAGCTGTCTGCCAAACCTGGATTAAATCCCAGATTTCAAATTGACTTTACTATAACTCTATTAAAACCATTTTATTTTAGTTTAATGATGCTATATGCAGGATTTTTGCTACTGAGATGACTTCACCCATCCCTTTTTTATTTCTTCTTTTTAAAAGTTATCCAAAATTCACAAATCTGTCCTGCATGCAAAAAGGAATGCACAATTTTCTTTTTGACATCAATCAAATCAAAACATTTTACTCACTGGAAAAAAGTCTATTCAAAACACAGTATGGTAGACAAACCCCGGTTTTTACAAATCAACTGTCAGAGGAAGACTTTATCAAGATAGAAATAGAAAGTGATTGATATAAATGTGAAAAATATAATTTTTCATTTTTCAATACCCTTAAATTAGTATAAAATTGCATTTTTTCATAGTCTTTCATCTTTCAGTCATAAAACAACCCCGACAAACTTTTTAGCAGAAAGACAAGACGTTAGGGGCATCTGTAACGGGTCATCGGTACACCCCATCCCTCCTTTAAAGAAGGATAAAAGGAAGATAAACCTGTCAGCCACTTCACATAACTAACTGCCTGTTGCACCGCTCAGTTAAAAACACCCAAACATGTTCTTTTTTTTCTGCTCAAACGGTCAGAGGCCCCACTCTCTGTTCTCCAAAGACATATTTCATATAGCCCACACTCCCCTCAGTTGTCACAACAGCTTGCTGTGATTTATTGAAAGAGTTGAACTCTTCACCCCTGACCTCATTCAAACCCAGCAGTATTTCCTTATCCACCTGGAACAGACTCTTTACGTGTCTGCCTAGGGCTAAACTTTCATTTGGTCCAGAAACACTCCACTGCTATATGAAAGGGAAAAGAAGAAGGTAAATTATATCTTTAAGTTGCGAGCAGCGGTGTGTGTATAGATGATTTGAAATGGGAATTGTTATGAAGAAGCTGTCCCCTTTCATTTTGGGGGATGAAACATGAGGACGATCAATGCGCTGCCCAGGGGGGATGAAGATATGAACAGACAAGAGAAAGCACAACTTCTATGATTTGTGGTTTAGTCTTCTTTTTTCTCTTGCTTTGGGGTTATTGAGTAGCGTACTTTTTTGTTTTACTGTGGCAGGGAGTACTTTGGTTCTCTGAGTGTAAGAGCTTGTGTTATTGGCCAGTTTTTATTGTCACACAGAGGAGGATTCAAACTAGACCATTACGGTTATGGAAGCACAAAAAAAAAACATTTGTTTGATGATAATTCATTGGAGTGACCAATACTCAAAGAGGAAGGTCTAAGAAAGTCAGTGAAGAGCCACGAAGAATTTTAGATTCATTTGTGCCCAAAGTCTGGAAGAAAACCTAAAATGTCACCTTCAGACCAAAAGTATTTTGCTAGGAGGGCTCAAGACTATCTTACTGGAAACGTCTGGAACACCAGTGTCTGTCTATAGTGAAGCCAGTATTGCATCACCATGAATTGGGAGGATGCCAACCAAGAAAGAAGCTCCCATTCCTAAAGAGACAATCTCAAGTTCAACTACATCTGCCTCCATGAACACGCTGCCAGAGGCCCCTTTATCGTAGAGCAATTTGGCCCCAATGGCAAAAAATATGTTTGAAGGAGTCCAGACCTACAAACATTGTCAAGCATGGTAGTGGCAGCATCATGCTGTGGTACTGGTGTGTTGCGTAAAGTAAATGAAAAACATAATTTTTTTCATTTGTTGACCAGATAAAGCAGGCTAACATTAAGCTTCTAGAATACCCCTTTAGAATGGTCCACAATGTTGGGGACTAAGCCTAAAAGTGGAGTCCATGATGGGAATCTGGTCAATTTAAAGTTGTGGGAAACTTGTTTAATCAATACATTTGGAGTGGTCTCTAGTAGGAATGAATGCCTTGTAAATCAATTTGCCTGTGTTGGTGGTGGTCAGAGGGGCCGATGGCGCGAAATGGCAGCCTCGCCTCTATCAGACCACCCCAAGGTGGCTGTGGCTACATAGTAGCTTACCATCACCGGCAGTGTGTGAATGTGAGAGTGCGTGAATAATGGGAAGTGCTTTGGGTGCCTTGAAAACCGCTATATAAATCCAATCAATTTATTACTGTGTGGTGGAGTTGCTAATGCTAACGTTTAGCTTCTACTAGTCGAGACATGCTCTGCTGTTTCCTGGACGCTAAACCAACAACAGCCTTCCCCGTTGATGGGTGAGTCCATGAACGTTAAGTGACAGTGTTGCGTAGAGCTGTCAGGCTTTTCAGAACCCAGAGTTTCACCGTCTGTTTTCTATCAGAAGCTAATGCAGGAGATAGGTGTAGGAGACTATTTTCATGTTCAGCCTGCATGAAAAACTGAAAGAATGACTGATTATAATCAGAAATAATCATTAAAAAATGTTTTTCAGTGTTCCACACTACAGAAAAAAAAATCAAGAAGATGCAACTTGCTAAGAGACATTTAACCACATATTAATTGAGGTGTATGTGAATAACGGACATTGTGTGGAATTAAAAAAAATTCTAATTAGAGAAATAATTCAAATCAATCTTAATCTTATGCTTATGAAGAGTGCATGTAAACCTCTGACCAAAACTGTATTTTTCTCTTTCAAACATTTATTCTGTTTTAAAGGATTTCTGTGTTTTTTTAATGCTTTTATTGGTAATCAGTTAAGGGAATTTGATCATATTTACCCTTTAAAAAGATGTAAGCACCCGATTAAGCGTTTTTTGTACTTTAAGCCAAAATATCTGCTTTTCAGTAGATCGTACACCTACAAAGCATCCCAGTTATAGTCCAGTGTTATTAAAAAGCTGTTACAATTTGAATAAACTTGCTAAAAAAGGGTTAGCTTGTTAGTTCTGTGGCAGCAAAATCTGTTATGAAAATCTGTCAAGAAAAGGATATTGTTGACAGTGCACTAAAGACAGATAGGATAGCAGTCAAAACAGAGCCAGTAGGAATTTAAGACTCAATCCGGTGGATCTGCTGCTTTTACTTAAAACTCACTCCAAAATCACAGATTATATTCATGAGGGACAACAACAAGATCTCTTGCAGATTACTCAAACTAAACAGGCACAAAATTTCACGCTGAGCCACATGTAGGTGGAACAACAGTGTGGAGTGCTTTTTAAAAAGCGGGAGGGCATCAGACTCCCATTGCTATCCTTTTTCCTGGACTGAGACGGTAAAAAAGGCAAAGCAGGAACTCGCAGCGGGATCCGAGGCTTGCAGAGTTTGGTGTTATTTTAAAGGAAGACATTGTTTTATTTGGGCCAAAGATGGGAAATTATCCAGCAGTCACGATTGCTGATAAGAAGAAAATACACACATATATGGAAAGCCAAAAATAATTATATACAGCAGTAATAATGTTATTCTATATTTCTGCCCCATTAATCATCCTGCAGCATGTAACTCCTCAATTCTCCACCTTTGCACTGATTATGAATTAAATATTTAAAATTTATACTCATGTAAGAGATCCAAGATAAGAGATCCAAGATAAGAGATCCAAGATAAGAGATCCAAGATACGAGATCCAAGATAAGAGATCCAAGATAAGAGATCCAAGATACGAGATCCAAGATAAGAGATCCAAGATAAGAGATCCAAGATAAGAGATCCAAGATAAGAGATCCAAGATTGCACTACGAACAGATGCCCTGTTATTTTGGTGTGCTGTTTTCATCTTGTTATTGGGTGTAATTTGCATGTCTGGACACTCACCTGGGTTCTCTTACACCAGAGAAGAACTCATAAACTACAGGACAACAACATCAATAGACTTATCTTCTGTTTTTGTCGCATCCGTGGCAGATTCAAGCAGCTCTCTCCGGAAAGACCATGGGTGGAGGCGTGTGTTTCTACATCAATAGTTGTTGGTGTACAGATGTTACAGCGATTCCTCAGCATTGTTCTCACTCTCTGGAACATCTTTTTATCAACTGCAAACTGTTTTACTCTCTGTGGGAGTTCGCTTCATTCATTCTAGCCGCTGTTTACAACCCGCCAGACGCACACGAGGCTCAGTGTGCCCTCGCGGAACGGATATTGTGTATGGAGCAAACATATCCAGACTCTCTCATCATTGTTCTGGGAGACTTTTGGCGCTTACACACTAGCACCGGGTCGGTACAGCCGGGCCGAAAGATTTGGTTTCACATTCGGGGAGCCCGAGAATTTCCAGCGCCGAACCGGACACGTTTTCAGCCCTCTTCCCAAGGAGGTCTGACTCGCGCCGAAACCGGGCCAACACACCCACTGCCGACTCATTGGTCGGCTCAAAATCACGCCTACCTTTAGGGGGAACCTCCGATTAGCGGGTAGAATCCGCCAGCGGGGGCTTCCCGCATGCGCGCTTCATTATCACTCTGAATGCGGAGGAGTTAACAAGCCTGACTGAAGCTGTTTTGCTGCAATGACTGTGAGGAGTGCGTGCGCACACACACACACACACACACACACACACACACACACACACACACACACACACACACACACACACACACACACACACACACACACACACACACACGCATGCACACACACACACACACACACAGTGCTGCCACACACAGCAAAGCAGGATGAAATATCAGAGGGCAAAGAGTCTCCAAAACACAAGGCTGCTCAGAACGCCTTTGTTTAATAAGGAAAACACAGCAGACTTCTCCGCGCTCCTTTGACCCACATGCTCGGAGATGCGCTCCTGACATCACTGCCAATTTTTTGCACGCATTTCTGAGACCGCCTATCACTTCCGCATTCCAAAGGGTGTCCTGGACGACATGTGTAAACAACCTGGCGGGGCCAGGGCCAACTGAGGTCGACCGATCGGAGCCGTGCTAGTGCCGTGCTAGTGTGTAAGCGCCATTTAACAAAGCCAATCTGAGCCAGGAGCTTCCCAAATACAAACAGTGTATTAAATGCCCAACCAGAGAGGAGAAAACACTGCATCACTGCTACAGCATGATAACTGGAGCTTATCATGCAGTGCCCCACGCTGCACTTGAACTTTCTGACCACGTGACGATCCATCTGATCCCAGCGTACAAACAAAGGCTGAAGCTCTCCAAGCCTGTCGAGAACCACAGACTGGGACACAATGAGGGCTGCCTCTGACAGTTTGGATGATACTGTTACATCGTACATCCACTACCAAAGAAGTGAAATCATATTTTTGAGCATATACTAAACTATTCATGGTTGTGTTCATTGTCACAAGTCTAAGGTGAAAGAAAATGTTAACAACTAATCTTCAAACAGCTTGAATCAGATTTTTGCAGTTATAAGAACCCTGATAAATGTGGTGTAACTCAACAACTCATGCTAACGTAACAAAGCTAGAGATTCTCCAGTAAACACATCTTCAGTGTTACTTTATTTCATAAATGGCTACTCTCACCAAACAGGAAGTGATCAGGCTTTAAATGTGTAACATCTTAAACGGCCCCAGTGGAAACGGTCTGTAAACATGCCTCTTACAGACGAGTCTACTGTTTCTCTTTGGCTGACCATCATGCATTCTCATCATTTACAATCATGTTGCACTCTAAAGTGGAAGAAGTAGGCTGGAGCACACAAGTCCAAGTAAAACTATTTAATCGGTGCAAATAAATGAACTAACGTTTCGACATTACTGTCTTCATCAGACGAAGGTTCTGACGTGCAAATCGGTCGTCCGACCTGGGTATATGAAAGACTAATCGAACCATCTAGTAGCTGGTTCCCTTCATCAGACGAAGACAGTAATGTTGAAACGTTAGTTCATTTATTTGCACCGATTAAATATTTTTACTTGGACCTGTGCGCTCCAGCCTACTTCTTCCACTTCACAGTTGTTGTTCCCAGCTGTTGAGCACCGGTATTCAATTGGATGAAGCGCAGTGTGCCCATTTACTTCTAATTCTTACTCTTTTTCTGTTTTTCTGACTCACATCCAGAAAATGACTACAGACAAGAACACTTTGTACTTGAAGTAGAAACACTGATATAAGTGCTGGAAATAACTACCCCTATTAGTGTTTATCCGTTTAAATGTAGGTGGCTTAGCTCAAACATTTCCACTTCATGCTACTCACAGATCTACCCTTTATGTTTCAATGAATGCAGGCAGGTGGGTAATTACCGACCCTAACCCTTCCCTCTTAAACTGCGTATAAAAACGTGTTGCACTTGCTTTCACTCAGTAACAGTCAGTGAGAAAAAAACAAGTCTTTCATTCCAGTAACACGCAAAGCTGGCAGAGATCCCAACTTATTTTGTGAAATCTGCCCACAATTACTGAAATCTCAACCTTTAATTTTTTGATTGCCGTTAAAGAGTTACTCTGTCGACATGGATTCCTGGTAGAAAACAGAAAAAGTGAAGACTGCGCTCAGTGCAGGCTGACAGATGTAATCCCTAACGTGGCTCCAAAGTGCTGCGTGCCACCACAAATTTTAAGTGTTGGTTTCTTTAAAAAAACAACCTTGTGCCACAGACCTCTTATGTGTCCTGGTTCTCATTTCTTCTCGGCAAAAATTCAAAGCCACATTTGCCTCGATCTGCTCTTATGAAACCTCTGGATGGTAATTGAGACTTTGTTCTCTAATTGAACACACAGAGAAATGATTTTGTTTTTAATAAAGGAAATTCTAATGGTTATGATTTATTTATTCAAACATGTGAAACATTATAAGGACAGTGTTTCCTTGGCTAGGGTTTAAAGTAAGAGATTCAGACACTAAGAATCGTTGGACAACATGTAGGCCAAACGTGAAGCCATGTTGTTTTGTGTAGACTTTGCTCAACATGAAGACAGGATCAGCTTTATCTTGATAGCTTCTGTCAGTTTTAAAACAAAGGAAAAATGCTTTTACCGATAAAGTCTGACAACTTAACATTCCTATGTTGTTTTGGTTTTCCATTTTGTCTCTACTTGTTTTTCTTTTAGACATCGGAGCATGTTTTATTTTTTCTGTTTTGTCTTTTTTTTCTCTGCTTATTTGAATGAATTTGGACTTTTTTCAATTTCCTTAAAGATTTTTTTAACAAATGCATCGATAATATTACAAATAGGCCATTAAATCAGGTCTGCTTCTGAATTCAGAGTCATGATTAAAAAGGAAGACAGAATAATTTAGATGTTTGAGCATTGATTAAAGAAGATCTTATAATAATATTTTATCGACCAGTTTTAGTTTAGTTTTTTCTTTTTTCTCCGAGAACCAAAGCTAAAACGATGGCCTTTTATGTGGACTCATTGAGCCGAACATATTTTAGATTTAGCTTCTGACATGTTACCCAGCCCCATTAAAGTTGGATCAAAATGACAACACTGTGCATTTGTAAGTTACATCATTCTGAATCCACTCTTGGCAACAGCACTAACTTTCAAGAAAGATTTTTCCTTCCAGTGGTAAAGAATCATGGTGCCTATTGGGACATACATGTATCAGCATTAAAACCGTCTAAAGACCACAAGTTAGCTACTTTGCATATGTGGAAGATAAATAGAGGATAAAATAACATTAAAAGTTTCTTTGCAGTAATTGAATTGTGGCTTTTGAGTCTTTATATCAATCACTCAAAAGATTTTTTGCTGTATTCTTGTTTTGGGTCCTGGGCCATGTTAGAGATGTGCCTCTGTGTCTAGATGTGCAGCTTTTTGGTTGGTACTAAAATAACTGAAAGCTTTTCAAAATGCGTTAAAAATGTACATGTATATGTAAAATTTTCCAAATATTTTCTACTAAAACTTTATTACTAGTGATGTATATTGGCAAGAATCTGGCGATACGATATATACCACAATACATGGGAGACAATACGATATATTTTGATACTAAAAGCCAGACGATATTTGCAATTTTTAAGATTGAATTTAATTTGAAAACTCAGGCCAGACACTTCCAAGATACATCCAGTGTTATCATGAGATCTCGTTGTGCTGTCAGAAAGAAGACGGTGAAAACTGCTGCCACCTAGCAGTCGGAGTTTGAATTGCACCACCCAAAAGAAATACAGCAAACGTTTGCATGTAAATTCTCAATACAAATTTGATACGCTTCTTTTAAAATATCAGTATCATAAAATGAAATATGGAGATATTTCAATGTATCGATATTTTCTTACATCCTAACTTCTTACTTTAAACAATTTATTAACATAATAAAATAAACAATTTTACATTTTATTATTTGATTTTGCTGATTAACTGACTTTTTGTCCTATTTTTTGATTGTTTTGTTCTAAATATTGATTACTTGTAGTGTGAATGTTTTGGAACCAATATCTAGAAACAATCTAAACAACATCACCTATTTGTTACAGTAACCAACAGGCTAAGTGACAATAGTTGATTCCCCTTCTAACTATTAACTCACTAACATGAACACTATTAACTTAAGAGTTTTTGTGAATAAATAACAGTATACCACAACATAATTTTTATTTTTAACGAGAGTTAAACTAAATTAAAGGAGGTTTAAGGAGCTAAAAGTCTTAATCTGGCTACTTGAACATACCAGAAATAACAAAATGGGTCTTTTTTTATATAAACACAACAAACAATAAAGAAAAAAATGCTCTTGGATGTATAATATGTTTTAAACTAACATATTTGGTTATTTTAGCTAAAGCACAAATGAGATCATGGTGAAGAAAGGCTGTATTTAAATATTGGCCCACTAAAATGGCCTGCTAGCAATTATATACCATATTAAATCTCATCTGACTCTATGTTTTCTACAATATTACATCCTTTCCAAAAAAGATGCAGACACCTGATTAGTGGTGAGGTTTAGATTTAATATTTGGAGGAACTTTTTGTCCATCAAGGACATATCATTTTATGACTAAACCACAGATAGGAAAAACGGTCTCGTAAGCAGAGCTCGTATTCCCAGACACAGCTGGCATTGCTTGGAAAAATCCAGAAAGGCTGTTTTTTATTCATGCCTGTGAATGACCCTTTATTTTGCTTCTTATTTGTCTTTGCCATGACTGTCGCATTTATGGTTGGCTGAGCCTGCTTGACAGTTGATGACAGCGAGGTTTTACATGACTGTTAGCAGACAATGTGATTTTTTCCCCCAGTAACATTCTTTGTTGGATTGTTTCTTCATCCTAGAAATGTTGCAGACATTTGTCTACTTTAGTCTGGGAAATTATTTTAACAACCAAATGTTACCTATGATTGTGTTTCTTTTTACTAGAATTTATTTAAAAAATAAGTTTCTAACTAAAACTGTTTTGAAATTTCCAAAAAGGATGCCGGACACTTCTCTGTTATCCTCAATCAAAGGCTTCATTCTGTGTGGTGGTTATTATGGGTTACCGGGGCCAGCTCACAAGCAGGGCACATTATAAACAGCAAGAAAAGGCTTTATTGGGTAGAAATGCCTTGGTGCTGACTATAGCGTTTGTTTATCCAACATGCTGTAATGTTATGAGAACTGCTGCTTCGGCCTTGGTTACAAGCTGTAACGTAAATATTCGCGTGTATGGAAATGGAGCACCATTTAAAACTTACCATATGTTCTAATAATCTGAGCTCTAATTGAGGTGACTTGATGTTGTCTTAAGATCAAGAACCACAGTGGGTTTCATCTGGTGCTCAACTGGAGAATGGACAGGCGTTTTTGTTCAAGTTAAAATAGTTCTATTGAAAAGGTGAATGTGTCTTAATTTGAGGGCTACTAAGATGTGTTTTATACTTAATGGATAAACCGTAATCTTGACAATAATAATAATAATAAAAAAAGGGGAAAAAAGAGAGCAAAGAAAGAAAGTGACCTGCAACAGTAGTTTCTATCAAAATCACAGTCAAAGTTTGTCACTTTGGACTAGGGCTGGGTGATAAATTGAAAATTTATCATTATTGAAATTTCTGACTCTAACCGATATCATTTTCCCCATGTCAATAAATTCAATAATTTAAAAAATGAGGAGGAGACCCAAAGGAAGACCCAGGACACGCTGGAGAGATTATGTCTCTCGGCTGGCCTGGGAACACCTTGGGATTCCCCCGGAGGAGCTGGCCCAAGTGGCTGGGGAGAGGGAGGTCTGGGCTTCCCTCCTTAGGCTGCTGCCCCCGCGACCCGACTCCGGATAAGCGGCAGAAAATGGATGGATGGAAAAAATGAAAAGATGTGTGTAGGTTGGTGATGTTCATGTCCCTTTAAGAAGCTGTACCACCTGGAGTCACTTGACAACGTGACTCAACGTAATATACGTGACAGCCCCATCTAGTGGACAACATTTTTCTTTGCGCATACATGTAGTCATCGTCCATTTGTCGTTCTCGAGGTGAACTCCTCAATATACCGTGGTATTGATTTTAGGTCAAATCACCTTTACCTGTACTACAACGAAGATAAACTGCATTTCGATTAATATGTATGTCCTGATTATATTGTGAGTCAACAATAAGACTATTTGATTTGATCTTAATTTTTTTATTTAATAGTTTTCTTATTTTTTTCCTGGATGATTCACTCTTGGTTTTAATTATAGCTGACTCTGTGCTCTTTTACGGTTACATGGACCTGCTTGAAGAGACTCACTTCAGTATTGTCACGTCAGGCGTTCCACAAGGCTCAATGCTTGGACTCCTTTTCTTTGCTAAATAAAACCACTTTCGTGTGCCTGTTTGTCTGCTTCTTAGATTCCTGAAATAATAAAAACAAACTGATCTGCTTATCATATCTTCCAATCAACTCATTCATCAAAATACCAAAGCACTAAGTTTTTCTCCAGCTAAATTTTAGAGACGTTTTGATAAACTTGAGTCTTATGATGGACATTTGGTTGTTTCTCTTCTACACTGTTAAAACATTTTCTCTGTCATGTTGAGTTAAACCTTTTCAACAGGAGAAGGTCAAATCTGACTCGGTGTGCTACCAACAGAATAATATTATCTCTCACTTCAAATAAAACAATGTTCTTCTCAAAGATCTTTTAGCATGCATATTACATGTCTACAGATGTTTCAGAGAAGGGTTGCCTCCACTGGCTACCAGATGTTGCCAGAAGCAAATGAAATTCAACGCTTGTCAAAAGAGCAACTTTGAAATGTGTTAACCCAGCTGTTTAAGCTAAGCCAGACAGGCTGCCCTTTCTTGAATGCTGGGTTTGCGTGGTACCACCATCTTTATGCACAGAGATGTGTTAGTCTGGAGTTTTATTTGTTGTGGAACGAGCTACTAAATGCTTTTAGGGCCAGGACATTCCTTTCTACCTTCAAGAATTCCCCAAAGGTTTATCTTGTCATAACTACTTCTTAAACAGGAGCTTTAAGCCCTAATTCACAGTTGCACAACACTTTTGGACTGGGATAGCAACATCAGTAGTTGCCTAAGAAAACTATTAGTTCAAACAACTTTTTTTCCAGAAGCTTGGTTGTCCTCAGCATTGGGGTTAAGGGGTTTTTAAAAATCATTCTTAAGCCAGTCTCTGTTTTATTGCATTTAATTTATAGGTATGTGTTATGTGCTTTGATAAAAGCTGCCACGTCTTTGGAAAATTGGTTAAAATCATTTAAAGTAAGCTTTTCTAAGCAACTCACAAGCTAATCTTTGATATTCCTAAATGCTGAGTTCATAGTGAATGAAGGCTTTCAGGCCTATCTCTACCATCTCGTCTCCCTCTGTGAAACTTAGAAGACACAGTGAATATATTGTGCATTGACGTAAAAGCTCCTGGACGAACTTAGAGAAAAAAATGTACATAAAAGGATTAATATGTTTACATTATTCCATAAGCGGAACAGGAGCTGTAGTTTGAGCTGTATATTAGCAAGCGAGTACTTTTTTTGCAAGTCATTAATTAAATGATAAATACTTTTTACACAGAGCAGTGCTGACCAGTACAAACAGAAACGTTTCACCCAACTGAGCAGCCACTTATCGTTTTTGAAACAAATATCTTTTTTTTCTGCTTAGACTTTAAACAAAATTTTTTCTCACCTTTTTCTTTTTTCAAAATTAGATTTAAATGCTTTTGTTAATAAGTTTATTGAAACTTAAAGTGAGGCGCCAGCCACAAAACGTCTGCTAAATGTGTTACTGTAGCAGTAAAATAAAGCAGAGCATAAAAGTTAAGCTTAAACTTTGAGTCAGAAAAATTATTATTAATTATTTTATATGCCTTTTTATTTTAAAATATCATTTATTATTATTATTATTATTATTTATAATGTGGTTGTTAATAATAATATTATAGAATACATTCAACTTTCTCTAAGAGCACAAAGGGCCATGATAGTTCCACACACACTGTGTGTGTGTGTGTGTGTGTGTGCGTGTGTGTGTGTGTGTGCGCTCATGCACTTCTGTGCCTCTTTGAAGTTTCAAAGTCCTCCCACCTCTCTACAACCCTACATTGTGCAGAACAGCTCCATTTATCCCACCTTAATCCCTCGATGTAAACGTGCATAAATCATGCAGAGCTGTTTTCAAAAGTATAAAGACTGTCCTTCTGCTTTCCAACACTCACAAAGAGAGTTTTGGGGTTCTGGATTATTTACACTTTTACTCTTTGTTTTTTTAAGCGACACCTTACCCAAAACAAAGAGTTCAAATTTGGTTTAAGTATAAATGCTTCAAAAAGAAGTAAGAGTGTCTAAGTAGTAGCAGTCAAAACAGCAACATTTAAATAAAAAAGGAAGCAGCTGAGCCATGTTTTGTACATGAGGTGCTAATTGTGCAGGTGCTAGAGGTTCATTCATGGACCGTTTTCTATTCCTGTTGCATATTCTGACATTAATCCCGCCAGCATTTTGTCCGAGTCACAGAGCAGCATCTCGGCATCCATGGAGCTTGTAGGCAAACCTCTTTTTATCGATAGCTCTGGGCCAGATTAAAGTGCCGGGGCTCATTGTTTACACAGCTCTCTGGTGCCACGGCTGAGCAGGCCCAAACAATGGGCCACTGCTCCCCTTTGTCAGAATGAGAGGAAGAATGGAGACCTCTTGACATGGCAACCTGAAGCCTCAATGCCCCCACTTCACCTAACTGAGAGGGTCACATCGAGAAAGAGAGGAGAGTGGAGTAGAGGGGAAGTGAAAGAGAAGTAAAGAGGAGAGAATGGAGAGATCCTAATAGAAAAAGGGGGATAAAAGTTTAATATGATTGGGATGGATGAAGGGTAATCAGGGAAAAAGTGATCAAGTCAAATAGAAGTTTTAACCAGACTGGCTCATGCTGAACTGATCAAACAGGGAAACACAAATCTAAAGAAAACCATGTCCTTGGTCTCCTTTGCCTCCATTCCTGTGATGCCATGTTGGATTGATATTAAATGTCCTGTTTCCATTAGCTTGTAATAGATTTTCATTAGCAGTGGAAAATGGGACTCATCAGTTTTAATTTTCTTGCCTGCAGGTCATTTTCTTGGCAACAACACCGTCATCGATGTCCTTCGTCGCCAAGGTTACGAGGTGCAGCACACCCCTGCTGGACAGCCCATAAGGAGGTAATTTCACTGATGAAATGTCTTTAAACACACACTTGAGATCCTCTAGCTGGACATTAACAGTGATTTATGGGTAAAGTGGAAATTGACTTTGATACATTTTACAATAACTCTCAAGATCCTCCGAAGATCAGATTTTTTGGTGCTTTTGTCGAACACTTTTCTGGAATTTAATGTTAAACAGCAAAAGATGCTATTTAAACCCAACAACTGAGATCCAAGATACCTATCTGTTTTTTTTCTAACAGATGCTGGTACAGCGGACTATCTCTAAACCAGACCTCATGTTTACATTTTTCAGTTTCAGCAAACCTAAATCTCTCCTGACGCCTCTCATTTTTTAGGAGTATTTACACATCTTGGACTGCTTCCACATTACAGATAGAACAGCTGATAAGTCTAGAAAAATCCCAGATGGCCACCAATGAAGTAGTGTTGAAAAGACCAACTTAAGTATGGCTCATACCTCCTGCTGAGGAGCATGTAGAACAGCCGATGGACCATGAAACGCCGCGGGTGGCTATCTCGGTTTTGATCTGTGTTCTTGTTCCTGTTGGTGAGCGAATGAATGAGTTTCACACACTAACCCATGGTTGGATATGGCATTATGAACTTGCATTTACATGAACAGTTTTTAAGGGTTAAGACCATCAGAGCTCACAACTGAATGTTTTAACATTCAACATTTGGTCATATTGCATCTGATTTAGTTTTTTTTATGCTGAATCATTAACATCAGCTGGAATCAATCTTGTCTCCTCTGTTCAGGTACCTCCCCCTCTTTTGTTGAAGCCTTATTGTGACACTGCTGACTTAAATTTAAGAAAAGGAGAATTTCCTTCCAGGAAGGGTGTGTCTGTTTTTAAGTTTCTCCACCAGAAAAGAGAAAATGCACAACTGGAATGTTAAAATTGATTCATTTTGTTGTATTGATGTGTCTTTAAGACACATTCTAGTCAAAGAATCAGAAGCAAAATTTCACAAACTGATTAAAATCTGTTAGGAAATTTCCGCAGTTAACATAGGGCTAGACAGGAAATCACACGTGGTTTCAGGGTAAAACCTCCGGTAATTTTCAAAATAAAAGACTATTGCAGCGATGCGATTTAATACCTATGTAGATTACATTTATACGTCTGACCTAACGGCTTATTTACTCACCGCATCTTTCGAGAAGTGCAACAGTGTGTTTTCATGGCTTTAATCCTGGCAGTGGAGAGAAACATCAAACAGTGATATCAAACATGATTCCCTTCTTTTTGGTTTAATGGCAAATGGCATAAACAAACCTACCTTTGAAGCCTGGAGGGATCTTGTGATCTCACAAGTCCAGCGAGGAGCACAGTGGAGAAGCCGCATCGCGGCAGGCTCTCCTGGTGTGCACTGGCGCGCAGTGAAGCTCGCAATTAAGCCATTCCGCACTGCTGATGCTTCCAGTGAAGTAGGGGTTAGTTCCCTTAGAGTACTCCTTTAATTGATCGACATGCATCCTTTTCTTGTTTGAAATAATTTCCTTTCATGTGTCCTTCAGGAGATTATCTTCCAGACCTGCTTCTCCAGTACTGGAGGACCACCATGAAGAATCCCCTCTTCTGGAGCCATTCCTCCATGAGCTTCCACACAAGGCCGAGGATGAGGGGCATCCCCAGGAGGAGGATCTTTTACCGCACATGCTTCTTCCACCAGATAGCTTGGATCTGCTGGAGAAAGCTCAGAGGAAAATGCTGAAGAAAAAGAGGAGAAATAAGCAGAAGAAACAGCGGAACCGACATTTTAATGACCTCTGGGTGCGCATAGAGGAAAGGTAAGACAGCACGAAGGGAGACCTGCTTTAATGCATAAATAACATTCAAGAACACGATAAAGACAAAGGAGGGGTAACTTGAAATCCACATTGTTTGCTTGGCTATGGATTAAAACTGACACTTCCTGGTGGGTCGCCTGAGGCTCAGACAGTCACCATATCAAATCACCAAACTCCTCTTGCAGTTGCAACACACACACTTTTGCATTGCAGTATGAGTCCAGACTAGCTCCTAGCTGTTATAACTGATGGGTCTGAAAATAGCAACCTGATAAATCTACTAAGAATCCAGCTTTGCTCTTACAATAGCTCGAGGCAGGAACCAAGTGAATAACGAAACAAGCTCACCTTTCAGACAGAAGGAAGCCCAGTGCCTCGACAGAAACGTCTCTTGGTATTTTGTAACAGCGAGATCTTGTTTTCTTGGTAACTGTCCACCTTAAGAGGAAGGAGAGTTGTCAGGATGACTAAAGGACTTTGTTCTTCCATCTTCTACAGTCGATTATCATTTATGACACTCATTTTGCTTGTTCAGGATGTCTCAGCATTCAATGGTCTGTCACAAGGACAACAAATAGCCCACATTCATTCACACCTATGGGCAATTTGGGGTTTCCAGTTTCATTTGTGGTACATGAAGTGGAATCAGAGCAACCTGAGGAGGAGAAAAGGAGAAGAGTATGTAAAAGTCATAGTGAAAGAACTTGGGGGAGAAAGACACGTGGGACGTTTTCTTATTGAGTTTTGAAGGAGATCATTGAACTGAAAAAAAAAACAACAACCATCAATTCTTTCAATTTATAATCACTTATCAGAGGTAACAGATCCAGGAGGGAAGCCTAGAATGGTAAATGACCTGCCCTTGTAAAGGGCCTATCTCAGTCAGAGGACACCAAATTGGATTGGTGCTGGGTCTGCAGGGATGCGGGCATTGTACTGGTCTGCCGTGATGAAGAGAGAGCTGAGCTGGAAGGCGACGCTCTCGATTTACCGGTCAATCTACGTTCCAACCCTCACCAAGGGTCACGAGCTTTGGGTAGTGACTGAAACAATGAGATCGTGGATACAAGCGGCCAAAATTACTTTTCTCCGCAGGGTGTCTGGGCTCTCCCTTAGAGATAAGGTGAGAAGCTCGATCATACAGGAGGGGCTCAGAGTAGGTCAGCTGCTCCTCCACATAGAGAGGAGCCAGGTGAGGTGGCTCGGGCATCTGGTTAGGATGCCTTCTGGACGCCTCCCTGGTGAGGTTTTCCAGCCACGTCCAACTGGGAGGAGACCTAAAGGAAGACCCAGGATACCCTGGAGGGACTATGATTCTCAGCTGGCCACCTTGGGATTCCCCCGGAAGAGCTGGCCCAAGTGGCTGGGGAGAGGGAAGTCTGGGCCTCTCTGCTTAGGCTGCTGCCCCTGCGACCCAACCCCGGATAAGCGGATGGATGGACGGACGGACTCCAAAGCGCTTTACAGCCCAAAAGAACTGAGTTACCCCAAAGTCTCCTCAGGCCAGAGAAAGTGTATAAGACCTCCAGCAAACCTCTGGGTCTTTCTGCTCCTTTTATCTGACGGCAGTCCTCATCACTGCCATTGGAGTCTGAATCCATTGATGCTTTTCTTGCTTATTACGAACCACAATCCCACCCAAGAGAAGCTGCTCGAAGCAAAGTTTCATTCCCACCCAGTTGAGAATTCTGGCCTCAGACTTTGAAGAACTGACTCAAAGTATTTTATATCTTTATTAATGCTAAACCTCCCATAAACAGGAGATATTGGGTTTTAGTGGTGAATTGTTAAAGTTAAATATTTTATTTGTGTTCACAATATATTATGATGACATGATGGCATTTGCACTTGGTTTTAAATTCACTATGTGCATGCTTCTTGTGTAAGTTTTCAAATGACTTCTGCATTAATTTTACTTCATCCTGACACTCCTCCCCCCCGATGAAATATAGATATGGACATTTCTTGTCAGCTGTATTTGTCGTGGTAAATGGCCTCTATTTATATAACAACATCTGGGTTTGACAACACCATAAGGCGCTTTGCTTCTAACCAGTCACACACACACACACAGCAGTCAAGGCAGGTTAAGTGTCTTGCTCAAGGACACAACAAATGTGTCAGACTGAGCGGGACTCGAACTTGCAACCCTTGAACTAGAGCATGCTACAGGGAGGACACTTAACTGCTCTGCCATCATCGCAGTCGGGATATTATATTTATAGGAAAATGAATTAAGAGGTGGAATACTAAAGCTGTGCAAAACTCCCTTGTAGTCATGTAAGGACGTTAACCTCTGAGTGAACATGCAGTTTTTTATGAAGTGTGCATAATTTCTAATTAGTGATGGAAATGAAAATCCACCCAAGTAATTTGTTCCTAAAGAGAACAGAGGAGGTTTGTGATCGTTTGTGTACATTATGTCTGCAGAAATGTTTTCTGTCTTTCTGCAAGACGCTGTTTGAAACGGAAAGGAAACAGACTGTTTGGGTGATCATGCTACGGAGTGCCCTGGCTGGATGTCTTTGTGTGTTTTAATGTCTGAAATGGTGGCCAAGTCCAGAGAAGGCAAAGCAGTGCCATGACTCTGGGTTGTGTTTAATGCATGGCCACACAGTCATGTGCCACGACTGGTTCCTTTAGTCTACATAGAGTCACTTCATAAAAAAGTTGTCTTCAATGCTTCAGTAACGTGGTTTAATACGTGGTTTAGCACAATCTTCTTTTTAGTGTAATTTATGTCTAAAGTGGCGTGGTGTGGGGCCGTCAGCCCTTGGAACAGATCCATGACGTCACCGTGAATTAAATTTAGAACCTGAGAAACTAAAGTCTGCTTAAAGAGTGTTTTAAATATTCAACTGTTGTTTCTGGATCGGTGTGGTCCTGTAGCATTTCTGTAACACCAAATACATATTCAGAGAAAATTGGCAGGCACACAATGTACTTTAGATAATTTCATTTCCACTTTCTCAGCTACAACAATATTAGGCATCCAGATAGGGCTGGACTACATAGAAAAAAAGTATATTCATAAAAAAAATTCATATGGATTGATATCAATAATTATTGATAATTATAAAGAAATGTAGAAAATATATTTTAAGTGCAGCCCTGGCCATTTTATGTCATTACTTTATGATAAAACAAGTTGGTTGCATTACCAGACTTGATTTTTAATCGATTCTCAAATTATTCAATTGACCTTTGTGTCTTTTTTTGTCAGACTTGTAAAAACCTAAATATTGCCGTGCTGTAACCTTTTTCAGAATCAGAATCACGTTTTTTTGGCTAGTAAGTGAGAGTCTCACATTACTAGGAATTTGCTTCGGCAGAGTGGTGCAAGCACACAAGTAAAGCGAATGGAAAAAATAGGATGCATTAAAAATGTTTGAGTAATAAACATAACAAAGTGACTATTGCAGATCTGTATGGTTGTGATGATTATTTGGTGTTTTACGGGACCATTTCCTCCAACACTCCTCTTGCTGTGTGTTTTGGTTTGAGAGGGTAGGGCTTAGTGACGGAGCGTGCCTGGGTCGTTGTTTTTGATTGGTTGGGAGTAAGTATTGATTCTAGTATTAAGCTACCCAATAGGCTAGAAAACAAAAGAAACTTTTTATTGAAGTTTTTATTGACCCATTTTTTTATTGTGCCACACATCTATTGATCGATATATATTGTTATTGAATTATTGTCCAGCCCTACATCCAAAATGAGAATTTGTCTACTTTATTAAGTTTTTAAAGACATGATAACATCATCCCTTATTTCTGCTATATTTTTCTTTCAAAGACTCAGATGTTTTTTGAAATATTTTGGCTGTAAATATTGAAACAAAGTAGTTCTGGACATTATTTTTCCACATTTTCTAAGACATGTCCACCTCTGTTGTAAATACTTCTGACTTTTTCATCCTCCTCCGTTTAATGTTGCTAAAACTACAAAGCGTGTTAATTCAAAGCATTTTAAAAGATTATAAAAAGGAATCACTCCTTCGAAACATAGCTCAAACAAATAAAAACTTTTACTTTATAGAATGTTTGATTTGTTCTAATTTATTTGTGGTGATTAAAACGCTCCAAATATTTTATAAATGAGTAATTTTTACATTTCTTTTCCCTTATAGCTCTATGGCGCAATCTCCGCCTCCCCCGCTGGTTCGCATCATCAACGGTCACATCACGGTGCAGCCTCCGAAAAAAGTCTACAACCACCACAACCATCGTCACACCACGTCTGCAGCACACATCTCCTCATCCCCATCAGTTTTACTCATCTTCCTCTCCACATTGCTAAAAGTGATTCCACACATCAGGACTGCAGTCCTCTAGCAGGAAATCGTTTGGGACGAGTCTTTCTTTTAAACTTTAAACTCGAACAGATGATAGTTTCACATCATTTAATGAAACCTAAAGAGAGGCTTCGAAACTTGTGGAGACCGTCTGTTGGGTTGTTTATTTCAGGAATGTTTGAATAGTTTGTTTTTGGAACTGAAAGCGAATTGATTTAGGAGGCCTCAATGAGCAATTAAAAAAGAAAACATATCTTATTGGAACATGCAGGTTTGTAGGAGAAACAAGGAAAGGAAAATAAGGCATGTTTTGTTCTGCTGTTGTTCAACAACAACTTGAACTGAAGGTTAAAGGGCTATTTTTACCATTTTGAAGTGTGTTTGTGTGTAAAAATCTGAATTATAATCGCATCTAGATCACTTCCTGAAAGGCCTCTGCTCAGACAAATCAAGCTAACAGCTAGTTCAGGTGCATCTTAAAATGCTAAACTTCCTGTGTGTTCGGGGATTGCTTCCAGCTGGAATTCCATAGCTTGTCTGCCTGTGATGCAGAAATAAGAGTACAGTAAGGCTTTTGTGAACCACTGTGGAATCTGGGGAACTATAGTTGTTATAATTCAGCAGAAATTTCAAATTCAAGGTTTGTAAAATAAAGTTTTGAGTGAAACATTATGAAGCGCTACATTTTCAAAGATTTTCCTAAAAAACACACTTCAAAATAGCCTCCTTTTCCCAGTGAAAACAAACACGAGTATTACTAAAAGCAACGTTGATAAAACCTTTAAAACCACAACTTGAATCACATTTTCTGTTTGAGTGTGTGCATGTGATCGTCTCTCAGCTCTTATGTCCTTTTATTCCAGACAGGAGTGTATTTCAGAACTTAATTTATTCTTTCATTTAAGTTTTCATGCTGCATTTGGAAAATACCGCTGGGGAAATTGTACATATTGTTTTAAATTTTTATAGATGTATTTTAGAATTATAAAAATGCATTGTTGTTTATATAAATATATAAATAGATATGCAGTATATTTTTGGAAGAAAGAGGAACTAACCACCGTAGTCCGAGTCGGGTGTTTCACTGAAATTAAAGTTCTGATTGGAACATTTGATTGTATTCAACTCTTTTTATCAGTGTTATCGTCTCTTTTTCAAGTGTTTTATTACTGAATTTTATTTTTTGTTATTATTGTGTATGTTCCACTAAGAGGCTGCCTGTTTAAATTATTTAACTATCTTAGTTTTCTGTAAACCATATGGATCATTTTCCAGTGGTTTTTATAAATATTGTTTTTGTACTGCAATATTCTAATGTGTATTGTTAAAAATATTTTGGTAATAGCCAAAAAGATCATGTTTTAAATACAGAAAGATTTATAAAGGTAGTTGGTGTACAGCTTAGTATTTTAGGCCATTTATATTTCATTTATGGCATGAAAGATGAATGTAATAGCATTGATAATAAAATATTTATAAAGGTTTGTATTTGTTTTTTTAATTCTTGATTTCAATTAACTTCTTTACTTTCCTCTTTAGGATAAAACAAATTGGAAAGTTTAGCCATGATGATGAGTTTTTGGCTTTTTTGCTGTTATATCCTGAATAGCCTCTGTTTAGAGAATTGCAGAGGCAAGACTCAAGACCAAATTGTGTTGCTGTCATCTTAAATCAGCTCCAGTCACAAGTATACAGCAGATTTACAAACACTTAAAAAAAAGACATTTATACGTTTGTAAATTCCACAATCCATTTTTTACGTTTACAAAGAATTGTACATGTAGAACATACTACTTTGTGTCTCATTAGAGGAGCTTCTTCATCTCAAATTGAAAAATTCAAGCTTTTAAACTGTAGTGGGAACTTTGTTAACGCTAGCATCAATATGAATCTCTTCCTACATACTGTAAGAGACACAGACAACAATCTGAATCTGGTATTGCTCAAGTATAGAACACATGAATATTGCATTGGTGTTATTGTGTACCAGGATGATACCAGCACAGCTTTAACTGAGGAGTTAAACACTCTTACAGCAGAGGGGATGAAAGATCTACGATAGCGCTCAGTTTTACATCTGGGATGTCTCAGTCTACCTCTGGAGGAGCTGTCCATGATCTCCACAGTGGAGTGCAGTGGGTGGGAGGGGTTCCTTAAGATGGAGGTCATCTTCCCCAGCATCCTCCTTTCACACGTCTCCTCAACAGAATCCAGCGGGCAGCCCAGAACCGAGCTAGCTTTGGTAGCTAGCTTGTTCAGTCTCTTTCTGTCTCGGTCAGAGCTGCCTACACCCCAGCAGACCACAGCAGAATGAATAACAGAGCCAACAACAGAGTGATAAAAGGATTTTAGCAGCTGGGATTTAACTCCGAAGGACCTCAGCCTCCTCATGAGATGGAGGCAGCTTTGGCCCTTCTTATACAGAGCATCTGTGTTGTGGGACCAGTTCAGTTTGCTGTTGAGGTGAACACCCAGGTACTTAAAGGTGTCCACCACCTCAATGTCTGCTCCCTGGATGTTTACTGGTGAGTGAGGAGGAGTGTTTCTCTGGAAGTCAATCACCATTTCCTTTGTTTTACTGGTGTTCAAGCGAAGGTGGTTACGCTCACACCAGTCCACAAAGTCCATGATGACTGACCTGTACTCCTGGTCGTTCCCCTCAGAGACACAGCCGACGATGGCCGAGTCATCAGAGAACTTCTGGAGGTGACAGCTGCTGGTGTTGTAGGTGAAGTCCGAGGTGTAGAAGGTGAAGAGAAAGGGTGAGAGCACGGTACCCTGCGGAGCTCCAGTCCTGCACACAACCACCTCAGACGTACAGTTGTGCAGCCTCACTTACTGTGGCCTGTTGGTGAGGTAGTTGATGATCCATGCGGTCAGATGTTCATCCACTCCTGCATCCCTCATCTTCTGCAGCAGTAGACACGGCTGGATGGTGTTGAAGGCACTTATAGCGAATCTACAGAACAAGCTAGGTTTTGAACAAACATGGTCACGGAATACCCTCCCCTCGGGTATCTGCCCTGGTTTTGCGTCCACCAGAACCGGAAACACACATTACCAGAGGAAACGAGAGAGCGCAACACACCAGTTGCTGTTTTCTAGGTCCAAACGTCTTTTGTTGCCCATGACTTCAAATGGTGTTTTCCTTTTTGAGACTCTGGTAGTTTGTCCTAAAGTCGGAGTGGTAGCAGCTGGCGGTTTCTCCTTCTCTGATATTATTGAGCGGAGAACCTCTCACACCAGTGGTGTTCTGTTGCGCAAGTGCAGAATGAATGGAGGACCCAGGGAAGTGCAGCGGTTCAGCAGGACCGACAACAGGATGGTCCAATAGATGGTGTTGGTCTGAAACTGAGGTTTTTAGACAAATGCGAGAGAACCACTTTATTAATTTTTTTCATTTTTTTTGTATCTCCACAATATATTTCTATACTAAAATAGAATGTTGTTAAGAGGCATGAAAAAAATGTTTTAAGCTCATTTGTTTTCCAAAGTTGATATAGCAGCTTTAAATAATCGGCATTAACAAAGATCTCAGTAGAAAAGTTTGGTATTTTATTAGGTATTTTGCTGTTTCTCTCATTCTAACAAATGAAACATCTTCATGGAAACAAAAATCTAGATGCCATTTTTGATATGCCTGATATGAGATTTCTTGATATTTCTACAGAAATAACTTTTTGGAGACTGACGTTTAGCAGTACACATGAGTTACGGTTAAATATCCAGCTGTTCTGATAAATTACATTTTTAAAAGTTATCATTTAAAACATCTGATAACATTTCTCCATCTGGCATCTGGGTCGTGTGACAAACGTGAGGAGTTTAGTGAAATCAGACAAATGTTACTAGTGGTCTTCTCACCACTATGATTTGTTGGTCTTTATCTGAGATTTATCTTGATAATAAATGTGCACAATCATCATCTTGGTTTTCTAATCTCACGAGTTGTTTTTCACTCCAGAACAAACGATTAGTTTGCAAAATATCTGATTAAGCCTTGGTGCCAAAACGGCACAGTTCTCAATCATTTTATTATTCTCTGTAGAAAAAAGCTGCAGGTCAGACCCAAGTCCCAGGTTCAGCGTTTCATGTGATTTTTAATTTATTTTCTTGACTGCAGTAACTCACATGTTAGCCACTGACTCCTGGAGTTCACGCCGTTCTTTCTGCTACGTTTTCTAACAGTAAATGAGCTACAACATCTGTCAGCAAGAGCACTCAGCAGGAGGCAATTAGGGAGTGACCTGCACCTTTGTTTGTTTGTTCTTTTAGAAGATGACTGAGTGACTTACATGCTCTGTTGTTCTTAAACGTTTTGTGTTACACAGAGTGGAGCGTACGTGTCATTTAGAATTGCACGCCGTTTTTAAGATGATGTGAGTTTAATGTTTTTCAGCAGCTGGCGTGACTGCAGACATGACTTAAACTATATGCATGAACTGCTTTTTTGAACTTTCACAATCTCATGATGAAAGGTGCCAATGTTGAACCGGGTATTTAGCTTAACACCAGCAGCAAAAGGCCTGAAAATCAGTTTGTTTAAGACTGAAACTGATTAATCACAGTGTCCAGAGTTGAGTCATTTGTGGGGTAATAATCAAATAGTCATTAGTGTTAGATATGACTGGTCCAGCTGGGATTTGGTGATTGAGTAAAGAAAAATACATTTTTGTTATAAAAACTCTGTTTTGCAATCACATGACCCCGTTTACCACTTTTACTCAAAACATCTCGTGTCTTATCACTTGTCACCATCCTGCACACACATCTAGCCCCTCAGATCAAATAAAGAATAACAAGCCAATTAGCTGTCATTTCCTGTTGATCTAACAAATCATTTACGCTCATTTCCAGAGCATCTAAGAGATCCCTCGCTGCTTCAGCTTCCTGTTTGTTTCTGTATTTGCCTGCAGACAGCTGTCCAGTTTGCAGACCACATACACAGATTAAACAACGTCTAACTGCTGCCCCATTAGAGGACAAGAACAACACATTAGCATGCATTGAAACCTCAACATGGAAAGAATGTGTACAAACTCACCGAAGGTTTGGTTTAGGTTAGATTCAACTGCTTTTGGGGTATTTTGACCTCATAAAGCTGGTAAATCAGGCTCCCACTGGTCTCAATGTGAGGTCATTGCAAAACCTGTTTGAGCCCAGGGGGATATGATTTAAAATTTTAATCAAAGTCAGGAATAAACCATTTTTATTTTTTACCTTAGCCTGCAATTTGGGACTTTTGGGACTTTGGCCGGAAAACAGGAGCTTGTGTGATGGAGTGGACTCAGTTGGTTTTGTTTATAAAAGATGAAAAACTGCAATCTTTTTCTAATACGTTTAGTTTCTTTTGATGTCTCCTGATGCTAGAGGAAGATGTGAGGTGCATGATGGGAGTATTTTCTTCTCTAAACTATAGTTTGACATCCAAATGAAGCAGTATCTGTTGCCGCAGACAAACATTCGTGGTTGTCTGTGAGAATACATTCAGACAAATGTGTTCATTCTGCTAACCTAAAAACTTATTTCTTCCCTTTAGAAAGCAACCATTTTCCTCCTCTTTTCAGGATTCAGGAGGATTTTAGATTTCCAAAAGAAACCGAGGCATCAGAAACCTTCCAACAAAATGTCATTCATGTACAGTAAAACTCTGTGTTTCTTTTCTGTCGGAATTTAAGAACAAAACCATTTTTTGTGTTTCTCAGGGCGTCTCAAGGTTGGTCTGCCTTTGATTGTCAGTTTATAAACAAATGAACCATTTCTGAGCTGGCGTAGCTCCACGGGGTGTCAATCAGCTTCAGCTTGGGTCAATGAATCCCATTCACAGGGACGATTTTTCTGAGGGGTGTTGGGAATAAGAAAGCCCACACCAAGAGTTCAGACTCTGAGTCACGAAATACACACTCATACACTCCTATACATACATTATTACTCTGAAAACACACACGAGTGTGTTTGGTTTGTATCCATTTTCCATCTGAATGTTCTCCACCTTTGAGACTAAAGGTTGTTCTCCTCTGAGGTTCTCAGCTCAGCACAGGAAGAGACGCAGAAGCAAACGACAACTAAAGAATAAGCAGATTCTTACATTTCTCTTCATCATGAGCTTCAGTCTCGGGCAGAAGGTATAGTGGAATGTTTTAGTTTGTTGATTATTTTATTAGTTTTAAAGGATTGAAAAATACAATAAGATGGTTCAACTTTATTGTGATATTCAAAAAGCAGTTATAATATGAACAATGCTGCCCTCTGGAGGCTACATGAAAGAATGCAGGATTCTTCATTTTAAGAAATTAAGCACATTTATTAAATATCAAGGGTTAGTCCCTCCAACCGACTTTGATGGTAAGGGTGGAAAGATAAACATGAAGATGTGCAGCAGAAAAGGCCAAGCATAGTTAAATAAGTCATAAAGAAATAATAGACCAATATCTTATGTTTAATTTATTATACCATTATATATATTATACTATATTGTTATATTTATTTCAGATTTCAGTTAATTAATGAGAAATTTAAATAATATATGTTGTCACTTTTTGCCTTCCATAACCAAATTAATAATTATTTAAAATTAAGTATAACCAATCAATCAATCAATCAATCAATCAATCAATCAATCAATCAATGTATACATATCTTAACACAGAAAATCACTGACTGCTAAACTGACATCTAAAGTCAGTGGCACATTTTATGCAACATGGTCTGAAAAAAATCATTAAAGTAAATAAAATAAACAAAAATTATCTAGAAGACAGCATTAACAAGAAGATGTGGGCAGCCTTGTTATTTATTGATATCTCACTACCTCCTTACGAGAGCTGCCTTTAAATGAGTGCAGAGATAATTTTTTTGTACAATGACAATAAAACAATCTTGAGGCTTGATCTTGAATCTATATAGATGGAGCTGAAATCATTGTATTATGTGTAACCTGCATTTCTGCCTAAATTAAATCAAACAGTGGGTCATGTGTGTTTTGTTGCAGCAAAAATGAACTTGACTGGAATTCAATCAAATGCAGCAAACTTTTATCATCAGCTGCAGCAAACAACTTCTGGCTTAAAGTGAACAAAAGACATATCAAGGTGAACTGTGGTCTTCAGTCTTATTTCTGTGTCCTTTCTTCACTCTTGTTGGGTCGTTCTTTGTCTTTTATCATTAGGTGAACCTCCATGGCTTTCCACATAAGTACATGCAAAAGCACATGCTGAGCCCATTAAACGTACTACCATCCCTTGCACCAGTGGAGCTGTGGTATTATAAAATGATATCTATTAAAATGCCATTAGAGGAAACAGGGAATGATCTTGTCCCTGGCAGGACTTTATTGGAAAGTAAATGTAAGCTCCTACACTCGGAACACCTCATTAACCCGCTGGTTATTTACACCCCTGCAGCGTGGAGACAAGGACAAAGATTGAGGCCTCACTCATCTAAATAGAGCTAATAGGAGCTCCTCTCCTCCTCCTCCTCCTCCTCATACCTGTGCTTTTAACGCAACTTATTCTAATGACCCTCACAGATCTTTGCAGAGAGGCAGAACATGAAGGGCTAAAGAGCAGCTCTGCTGGTCTCATAACACTCAACAGGGCATCACGAGGGCTCAAGGGATTGCAAGACGGAAAGTTGAAGATCTGTGGCACGTCAACTAAAATCTTCACCAGCAAGAAACACATCACCAGCTCCATCACAGTGTGACGGGAGAACTGCTATATGAGAGGATGGCGTATGAAATCTGAACAGCCTCCTCTTACAGCAAGGTTAAAGACCAAGTTCACTCGTTTTTTCTATACTTTTGATTGGCTAACAGCAACGTGACTCTACCACTGGCTCCAATTGACTTTCAGCCTTGGTTTATCTCCACAAATAACACAGGCCTGATTCAGAAGTTGTGCCATGTTGTGGAGTTGCTAATGCTAATGGTTAGCTACTAGATGAGACGTGCTCTACTCTCTCCTGGACGCTAAACCAACAACAGCCTTCCCTGTCGCGAGCCAAGATGAGTGAGTCCACACTAATTTGACATTATGACGTGCAAAATGTCACAGGCTTTTCTAATCTGAAAGAGTCTCCGCCTATTTTCCATCGGTGGCTAATGCAGGAAATAGGGGTAGAAGAAAATGTTCACGTTTAGCCTGCATGTTAAACTCAGAGTGACCTGTCACATTTCAAAAATTACAAAAACACACCTGTAACACCTAAAGATGGTGTTACAGGTGTGCTTCTCTCTCTCTCCCTCTGTGTTTCTCCAGCTGTTTTTCTTGAAAATGTAACTTCAGGAATGACCCTTCCTCATTGTTAGTTCGTTCTTCTCAGTCATACGCAACAAAAGTTTGATATACCTGCTGTGTTTTATCATTGATCATTACGATATGACCAAAGCAAACTTTCTTTTAATGATTTGTTTTTTTGCATGAATCAAGTACTTTTTGTTAAGCTTTAAGCTTCTCCTGTAAACTGCTTGTTTCCTTATGAAGAAGGAAGCCTGTTGCAGATAGAACCACCTGGCATTCAAGAATTTGATCTTAAAACTTCTCCTTTTGCAAAACATTTCTTTTTCTTTCCTCCAGGCTGAGTCTATCATCCTTAAAAATGGATGACAGCACTACCCTTCTAAAATGTCCAACCATTTTTCATCCACATCTCAAATGTGAGCGTGAAGTCTCTCCTTGTTCCCCGTCTCCTCACCTCAGGTTCTTCCTGAGCAGGTGGAGATAACGTTACTGAATATAAAGCACCTGGGAGCAACTCTTCAGCTTGCCAACAGCAATCTGGAGTCACAGGCTGTGGAAAAGTGCAAACCTCTCTGAGGTTAAACTGTGAAATATCACCTATAAATAGTGGGGTTCCTACTGAAGAGCTTTAGACTGAGATGTATTCCCTAAAGCCACAATAAGCATTTGAAGGCTTGAGCTCAACAAAAACCAACAAGTGAAACGTCGAGCTTTGTGGCTGAACGTCTAATTGTCACTTTTATTCTCTGAGAGGACGGCCTTCATCTGTAAAAATCCAGGTGTCGGAGCATGAAAACAAACTAAATTGTATCTCGAGGGCGAATTAGTTGTTGATGGCGTCAGACTGCACACGGTTGGAACAGCAATTAAAACGGAGCGCGCGTCGACTCCGACTCCCTTCATGGCATTTGAAGGTAACAATCTTTGTGAAATGAAAAGTTCAAGTTGCATTCTTTTCATCTCTTTTGCATGAGATAAATGAATGATGTAATGTTTCGTACTGAAGTGTTTTCCGGCGCACCGTATTTCCCTGATATCTTTTGTGATTTGAAAATCGACGCCTTTGAAGTGTTTCGTATCCAAAGCATTCCAATTACGCTCACGCCTTTCAGCTGCAAGCCTCTCCTTTTAAAACAAAAGCCATCAAGCTGAGCTGACACACTTTTGTACCTTCTGTTAGGAATCTGACAACATGTAGAAGATGATTTCACTCTGCAGCTTTAAAAACAGAGACGGGATGTTTTTGCTATCACTCGTGGTTTCGAAAAACAGGAAGGAAACATTCTTTAATCTCACTTCTATTGTGGATCCAGGCTCACTGTGGACGCTCCTCGTCGTGTTTGTATTGAAATCCAAATATCGCGTCGGGGGAAATTTTCATCTAAATGCAGGGTGGCAATTTGGAAGTCTCAGCAGAGACACGAGTGCCAGAATGAACCCAGTGAAAGATTGCAAATGGAGAAATGAAGAGATGCGACCTTTCCTGACCTGGACAGATTTGAATCCCAGAGCAGCAGAAATGGAGAGATGGGAAGAATAAACATGATGTTTCCCCGTCATCTGGATAGAAACTACGTTGGCTCTGCTTAGTTAAGAAGTGAGGAGGTACATGTGCAAGATCTGAGACAGACTTTTATATGAGCAGCAGCCTACAAAAGATTTTTATGGATGAAGTAATACCTTCCATTCATTTTAAAATAGGAGGACTCTGACCTATTACCCTCTGAATAAAGAACCGGCTGAGTGGGAATTTCAACTTGCTTCAGCAAAATGTGAAGAGAATGCAAAAATCCCCTCTGCTTCTGTTTCAATAATCTCATTAAAACATATTCTCTCTTTACTCGAGAGAGAGAGAGAGTATGAACTGAAATGAATCAAAGTTTGTCATTTTAAGGGCTCATTTGGTGCTTATCCACCTATGTTTAACCATATGGCAGGATTGATTCTTCAGATGATTGATGCGTGCGCCGTAGCTCTAGGCTCTTCTGGTATTCAGAACTGAGGCCCAGATAACTGACACTGACAGGCTAAAGCTGCCGCAGACGAACCTCACTGACTCCCGGAGGCTCCACTGATCAAAACCACGACGGCTCAGGAGAGGGATGAAGAAGATTGACACCAGAACAGGAGATGTCGAGGTGCACATCTGACACATCAGGCAAGACCGTAAATGTCTGATTGTTTCCTTAAAGAATATGGACAACTGCAATGATTAGTGTCAGTTTGATTTTAACAGGACAGTAGGTAATGGATACGTCTGTCAACTTAGGGGTGTTTTTTGGGGGGGTGGGTGGAGTGAACAAGTCCACAAGTGGAAGCACTTGAACACTAGATGGCAGTTTGAGACAGTATTCTCACTACAAGGAGAAATTGTTGTAATTGCTGTTATTTTGTGCTGATTGCACCTAAGTTGACAATCTTGAGGATAATTGCAGAGTTTTTGATTAGCGTAACTGGTTTTAAGTTCTAATCTTGGATAATTGAAATTACTCTTATTTGTGAGTTTATGAGGAATATTAGTAAAAGAGACGATTCTGAATCTGAAACCTTTTAAAGGTCAACTTCACTGAAAAAAACATTTTTTAATTATTATTTCTGATTCTAATCAGTCACTCTGAGTTTTTCATGCAGGCTGAACATGAAAATAGTCTCCTACACCTATCTCCTGCATTAGCTTCTGATAGAAAATAGACGGTGAAACGCTAGGATTTGAAAATCATGAGAGATCTACGTCACACTGTTACTTAACATTCATGGACTCACCCATCTTGATGCGTGATGAGGAAGGCTGTTGTTGGTTTAGCGTCCAGGAAACAGCAGAGAAGGTCTCGGCTAGTAGAAGCTAACGTTAGCATTAGCAACTCCACCACACAGCAGAACTCCTCCAGGCTTGTGTTATTTGTGGAGATAAAACATCAACATTGCAGAGTAAATGGAGTCAGTGGTAGAGTTGCGTTGCTGTTAGCCAATCAGAGGAGTCCACATGTCTAGATATCAGGAAATAAGACTCCAAATTCTGCCATGTTTAGCTCACCTCGCATTCGACTTACAAGGAATTCCACTCCTACTAGAGACCACTGCAAATGTATTAAAAATAAGAGTAAAGTTAATCCTTAAGGCTTTAACCCTTTATAGGGCACTCATTGAAGTAGTTTAAAATTTTAAATTTCAACCCCTGGGTGTTATTATGGTTTATAACAAAAGTATTTTTCTGTTTTTACAATTTTCAAAAATATTTATTTTCATGGAGAAAATCAGAGAAAACGAAGTGCTCAAATATGGACGCTGGCCCTGTTCTGGTAAAAGAAATCCCAAAATAAAAATCATTAACAAGTTAAATAAACATTATTTTTTAATAATATAGATAATTATAAGACACTTTAGAATAATTTAGCTAATTTTAGAACATTATATCACTGTAGAATAATACTGAATATATCACAATTATTAAACAATACAGTAAACGTTTATAAAAACAGATTACTGTGAAATATTTTTGGAAATTATAAAGCATTAAATGCCATTTCTGATCAAATATAGATTATTAGAATATTTTAGAATATTATGTATTTGAGGATCTGCCTCAGTGTCATCTTCCTCCTCTTCATCATCATCACTGATGGTGAGACTCGCTGGCACAATAACTGTCCCCCTCTGTTTTTTATAGAAATCTTAGTTTAAAACTGAAAAATATATTCAATATTATAATTATTATCATTACTGTAACCATGACCATGAAGATTATGTCTAAAAAACAACAGATTTTACCTAAAAATATACATAATTTCTTTTACTTGTTCAGGGCGTATGATCAAATATGGCAGCTTTGATTTTCATGCTCTGGTTTAACCAACTTCACTGAGTTTAACATTTACAACACATATATCCTTATTTAGCACCACTAGTCAACCTTGTGATGTGAAAGTTTCATGAACCTAGCATTGTTAGTTTTAGAGATCCGACCGTAAACACGAGAGGAGACGAGCTCCAGGAAGGCAGTTTTCTGGTTTTTCAGAAACACCAATATTTGGCGCGTTGTAGCCCCGCCCTGATTGGTCGAATGGCTCCATGGCGTTAACTGTGACTAGCTTGATCTGTGATGATTGGTTGGGTGAAATCTCGTAATTCTAAGAGTCTGTAAAAAGGCACACCAACATCATTTATGATGTGAGTGGAAGTGTCTAAATATAGACGCTTGCCCTATAAAGGGTTAAGTAAATTTATCAGTCAGAAATGGAGCTTAAACATTCTTAATATTTTTAGAGCTTTTTCATTGTCCTAAAAGCTCAAGCTGTTTTATTTAACAGGTCTACAGTTTTCACAGGGAAGCACCATGTTTCTTCCAAAGACACATCAGGGCCCATGTCCAACCTCAGTTAAAGTATTCAAAGGTTCTCATTCTAAACCTGTTTAAAATACACGGATCTCTTTCCATTCTGTTTGAAACTTTCTTTTGTGACTTGCTGCTCCATACACTTTTTTCTTTTTTTTTTTATTCCTCCCACAAATTGCACACAAATCAAGCATTGATTTGTCACAGTTAAGTGACGGCTGGTTGTTGATGAACCCAAACTGATGGATGGAAATCTGATACATGCTGGAGGCAGGATCAGGATGGATAGTGAGGATTTTAATGACAAAACACAAAACAGATGGCAACACGAATAGGTTAAGCACAGTAACATGACACGTAAAGAAGGATCTGACAAACAGCAACGAGGTGACAAATGACAGTAGATGACAATTAACATCTAGTGTTTAAAACCAGTGTCTCACGGGGCTGTGAGCTGTTGGTTTGCATCTGCAGCCTGTTTAGGATCCCTCTTCACTTAGTTTCCACCAGTGAAAAGCTTCTCTCTCACTGGAATGTGACTTTTGACAACTAGTTGGAGACTCATATTTGTAGAAATATTCCAAGAACCTACACGTGTTTTTAGTTGTCTCATTGTGTCATTGAGTCTGACCTCATGAGGCATGCATATCTTGCATGAATGTGCAACGAGCACACAGACTTTAGGTCAAAATTCTCCAGAAGTTCCCAGTGCTATCGCAGGGATTTCTCTGGAATGTCATTTGCACGTCTAAACTGAGACTTTTTGCAAGCTATGACTCAACAGTCAATCAAAGTTTGTAGGTTTAGGCGAGTGCATCAGATGCTGAAATGAATTATTACAAGGTTCTTGAGGTGTCAACCAATTGAACTGAAGAAAAGGCCTAATCAGTTCTGTACTTTACAAATGAAAAAATGTGAGGATGTGGTTAGAAACAGAACTTTAAAGGATCGGTAGAAAGCTGTTTATTTACTGTTCTTTGAGCTTTTGAAACTTTGTTGGGGCTCACAATGGCCCAGAAGCCCTGGTAGATGGCCAAACTAAACCCCATAAATTAAGCCTGCAATGAAAAGACTGATGCCGTTTTGAACGAGCGAGGGACGACGTGACAAGAACAAGGACCACAAGCTATGGATCTATCTGGTATTCATTCATAGCCTGAATATTCCCAGTACATCCTGGAAGGTGAGTGGTGCTCCAGCATTCCTCTTTGTTGTTTTTCTCTTGTTCAACAAGAGCATTAGCAGCTCAGGCTAGCGTTAGCAGCTCAGGCTAGCGTTTGCAGCTCAAGCTAGCCTTTGCTAGCCTGGCAAGCCATCCTATATATGTGAATATATAGTCTGGCCACAAACCATTGACGGCTCTCAGTCGTGAGGCGGGATCTACGGTTGTCTTTCAAAATGTCAGCACGCAATTGGATAGTGCTAGGACCAATCAGAGTAACGAACAACGAGATGTAATCACAGCGACGGAAAAGAGGGAGCCAGCAATGGCGTCTAACATCAATGATTTCTGTCGTTTTTGTATGAAAAACATGCGATTATCAGGTGTACTGGGACATTGCACTACTTTGTTTGATAAAAAATAAGAAGCCGCTAAGTATAGCCAACAAACTTACGCACGTTGGAGTCTAAATAATCCAAAGTTGATGACAAAGCCATTTCAAACAAACGTGGTTCCTGCACCACCGCCATATTGCTTGGGTTCGCGGCCGCAGATCTGACGTCATCGGCTACTCCCGCTCTGTGATTGGCCCACATAATAGAGCGCTGTGATTGGCCCAACCAAAACTATAGCGAGCTGTGATTGGACAGCCACAGCAGCGCAGCAGGCTGCGAGGGTTCCAATGAAGCATGACTAGACCAAACTCTGCAAAGCAAGAATTTGGTCTAGTTCACTAGGCTAAGCGTTTGCAGCTCATGCTAGCGTTTGCAGTTCAGGCTAGCGTTAGCAGCTCAGGCTAGCGTTTGCAGTAGCCTATAGCGCTCTGTGGTTAGCATTACCTCAACAAGCATATATATTTTTTACACTAAAGTGGGTATCGACATGCAGATGTACATTTGACCTCCCAAGCTGCCTTTAATCAACAAACAAGGTAAATGTGGCTTTAAAGTTAAAGTCCCAAGTATTCATCACACAATGGTGAAATTACATCTCCACATTTGACCCATCCCCGTGGTGGGGAGCGGTGAGCTGCAGCTGTGGCTGTGCTCGGGAACTATTTGGTGGTTTAACCCCCCAATCCAACCCCTTAGTGCTGAGTGTCAAGCGAGGAGGTATTGGGTCCCATTTTTTCAAGGTCTTTGGTATGACCCGACCGGGAATCGAACCCCGATCTCCCAGTCCCGGTGCGGACACTCTACCACTCGGCCACCGGAGCTGGTTTACATTCTACTGCCCCTTTAAGAACCAACATTTAGTCTCATACATGGACATTTATTTTGTTGGGACTTTGCTGAAAGCTATGATGTTTAAATGTTACAAAGATTTAAACTTAAAGGCTGCACAGCAGGAACTGACATGCAACTTTCTCTCTTTTCCACTTTGTTTCCAGGCAACACATTTTTCATTTAACCATCTCAAATAAACTCTCTCTCCAGGCTCCAGCTGTTATTTCGCTTAACACGTACAGGGTTTGACATGATTTTTAGGGATTTAGAACTCTTCGCTGTTGGATAAAAGTTGATGCATGCTATAAAATGGATTCAGACTAACCCACATGATCAATGTCAAAACTTATTTTGCTGTTTTTGAGTTCTGAGCAAATGGAAACCAAGAAAAATGAAGTTTAGACCAGTTTTTCATGAAATCATATTTATCAGTCTCTCATCTACACTTTAGCATCAGTAATCTCACAAATGCTTTGATGGAATAAGTTTAAAGGCGAAGCTGAAACCTGGAAAGTAAAAACACAAAAGCGAAACTTTTAATATGCCCCATAGTAAACCGAGACCTCTGATAATAGAAATTGTAATGGCACATTGGGATGGAAACCCTGGTGGTAAGGCAGAGCCTGGAGAACATAACAAAGAATCGATTCGCATTTTTTAAAACCAGCGCTCATGTGGATGTATTTCATTCGATGGCAAATTGCCTTCCATTGGAGATATTACGAGCTCCAGGTCCTCGCTGGAAGAACTGCGTTCACAGAGAATGCCCCTAATTGTTCCAGCCAACAGATGTGAGTTTTCATCTGAGTCTGTTCAGAATCAACACAGGAAGTCAATTAGAAGGGAAATGATTTTTTGTGTGCAAGTAAATTACTGTGAAGTGATGCCATTATTTTGCAGATCACGCTGCTGATTTCAGGATTTCAGCACTACTGGGAACATTTATCATTCTCATCTCTGAAAAAGTCCATCTGGAGTTATGTAACTGTGACATTTCCCTAATATTTTTATTTTATTTGTTCCCATTTCTATGCATTTAGAGTCAAATTGGACTCAGAAATGATTCATTATTGTGATTTTTAATAATGCATTTTCCTCTGGAAGTGGATGCAGAGGGTGTTTTGTGTTTCTTATAAAAACTTTGAAGTTTTTACCTTTTAGTAAGTGCATAAAACAGCGTTGTACTCAAATACATACAGAAGACCTGTTTTATAAACTGGAGAAGAGCTTCTGCACTGTGGCCTGTTGGTGGCAGTGTTGGAGCTTCCTGAGCTGCTTTGCTGAACTCTCACCACACACACATGTCCGCTCTGATAAATGATAAGAACAAAACAGTGCTGCCCAAGGCTGAACGGGGGCTTTAAGCTGAATTGATTCAGGGGTGCGGAAATCTTTTTATTTCATGGTGGTGAATCCACAACTCACAAGATCAATTTGTCACTCTAACACACAATAAAACAGGGAATTAGAAAGAGAACATTCATTCCAAGTTAGTTGTTTTTGCCAAGCGTTGTTTACCAATTTAAAGTCTGAAGTCATAGAAACTATTATTAAATCTAAATGTATTCCTTCATATAACCAAAGTCAGGGTCGAACCAATCGAATTTGACAACATACTTGTCTCAGTGTGAGACGGGCCGACCATCTGGACAGTTTTTATGGCAGAGCGGTCACCCTGTGGGTCTGCAGCACGTCAACAAGACCAATAAAACAGGTTTGGTTCTGCTGACTGTCTGGTGGACTCCATCTCGACAGGATGATTGTGTTTTTGTGGGTTTTCTGTGCTCCCTCTACCTACAGACATGCATGTCATTTTAACTGGTGGGTCTAAATTTATCTTCGACGTGAGCGTGTGCATGGATGGTAAAATGTGTCTGGCCCTGGGATTGACTGGTGACTTGTTCAGAGTGTAAGCACCCAACAGCAGTGATGCGCTGGATGCACAGCAACATTTTCTAGCTCGTGTTAATATTTACGCTTGTAAAAACCACGTCATGCTAAATGTACAGTGTAGAGGTTTATGAAATAATGCATGAACTGCTATGAGATGGTGAAGGCTGAAGCTGTTCTTGTACATCAGCAACACACTTAGTTTTGTTAGTTCAACACTCTAGTAAACACTATTTTTCCCACAGTGGAAGAGATGGTAATTATTTATAATGTTTACAAAAACACACTTTAAATTGGCCAGAAGAATCCCTTTAGGAGTCTTATCTGAACCATAAGTGAGTCTACATGTCGTCATGATGAGCCATTTTTTTAAAGGACAAGTTCGCTCATTAAGACAAAGAAACGATGAGACATCCAATGCTTGAGGATGATTTAACCACCACCATCTGACTGTAGAGCATGATGACCTGAAACAGCTGATTCCAGGGGGATATTAGTCCAGGAGGTGTCATGAACCAAAGCCTTGAGCTAGAAATTCTTCAAATCTTGGAGTTTTTCCCTCTTCAACTATAAATAAAATATTGTATATTCTATGTACTTCATATATTATTTGTGGTAAAAAGACCTATTTGCTGACTAAAATCTTGTGAGAGTGAACACTTTATAATGTAATAGTTGGTGTTGTAACTGATGCTTTTTAGGCACTCTGATGTGACATTATTTCATTCTTCAGTCCTAAGAAATATTTCATTATTTGATATTTAGTCACATTAAATATGGGTTCAAGCTGAACACACAGTTTGTGTTTATGTTGTTTTTTTCTCCGTCAAACAGCTTAAAAAGAGATTACGCTCGTCACTCCAGCTACCTCTTCCAGCTCATCCACAGGGAGACAAATGAGATAAACTCTCCCTAGGTGTCCTCCTGATGGGGGTCCAAACCTTCTTTTGAAATATGTATGGTATGGTATGGTATGGTATGGTATGGTATGGTATGGTATGGTATGACATGGTATGGTATGACATGGCATGGTATGACATGGTATGGTATGACATGGCATGGTATGGTATGACATGGTATGGTATGACATGGTATGGTATGACATGGCATGGTATGGTATGACATGGTATGGTATTGTATGATATGGTATGGTATGACATAGTATGGTATGGTATGATATGGTATGACATGGTATGGTATGACATAGTATGGTATGATATGGTATTGAATGGTATGACATGGCACAGTATGGTATGGTATGACATGGCATGGAATGGTATGATATGGTATGGCATGGTATGGTATGGTATGACATGGCACAGTATGGTATGGTATGACATGGCATGGTATGGTATACCCAACAACTATATTTTTGTATCATGGAGACCCAACCCGTTTAGAGTCTGTGTCCACGTTTCCTCATGGGATACTGAAAGGACTTGGCTGGAGGAAAGGATGTAACATCTCCTCTTCTCAGCCAGGGCAACAGTAGAATGTAGTCCAATTCTTCTTCAGGCGATTGGCTCCAGATCCCATGCTGAGGGTCGGTATGAGCCCAAATCTATCTAATTGGTGTTTCTCAAGCTCCCACAGAAGCACAGGCTTTTTCTCCAATTTCTGAATCATTCTCAGTCTGGCCCCTCATCCAGAACTAATTTGCCATTGGAAAGCCAACCAGGGGCAAACATCCCCAGATAGCATAACCCCTCCACCATGATAAGGTGGGAATTCACAAATGGAATATAGGAAGGTTGTACCAATAAAAAAAATGAACACACCTGCTTTTATCTTGCTCTTTTCCTAGAGTTTTACTGTGTTGACAACCTAATATATACCTCTAGAAATCTGCAGTCAAACTCAGCCTTTTTCCCTCAACATGTTGTCACGTCTTCCTGCCAGTGTTGCAGCTGTTCGACATTTTTTTTACAATAAAAAAAAGTGACAAAGCAGCAGTATGGTTGTTTTCTGAACCTGCAAGGAGACGAAAACAACTTCATTTGACATGGCTTGCCTTGATTTTAATATTTGATCTAATTTCAATATTGTAAGAATATATTTAACACCCACAGAGTTTATTTCTGGGAAAACACAAAGAGCAGCAAAGGAATTTAACGACAGACAGCACTTATGTTAAAAGTCATTAGAAAAGGCAACAGAGAGCAAAATAAAAACAAACTGCCATTACCATCTCACTTAATGGCCTGAAGATGTTTACGGACTGAAGAGCAAAAACAAAAAAAAATTAATAGAGCATCTTGTTTTACCTCTGAGTCTCAAACAGTAATTACGAACTGAATGCAAATTCTTTGGCCGGCGACTACCTGCTAATCAACATTGATTTCATCCTATCATCCTATTTACTTACTCGTGCAGAAGAAGAGCGGAAAAAAAGGCTTTACTTTGCACAGGAGCTCAAATTTATTATGTAATTCTAAGTATTTTGCTATATTCTTGTGCTTCGTGCATTGGAGAGGCGCCCAAAGGCGAAGCTTAAACATCAGCACAACAGGAAATCAGACTTCAAAGCAGGAAAGCTCAGGTTTTTTCTTTTCAATTGCATGTTTGGATCCAAGTACTCAACTCTGATTTTTAAATGAGCTGGAAGCAAATAAAGAAAAGCTTGTGTTTATGCTCAGCATGCTGTATGAAAATGCACAGCAACATGTGTATCAGAGCATAAAGTTACATAAATCCCATAATCAAACTATTGCTGATGAGAAGCACTGAGGTTGATGTCATGTCTTTTATTTTTATTTATTTATTTCCAGGTTGTTCATATAATGAGCTATGAACAGGCAATGTGTTTTGGTCATTATTCAGCCTAAACACAGGTGGCTGTTACAGTGTGCAAGCTTTACCAATAAATTGTATTTAATCAAAAATAAAAAATCAAATTCTGAGTACAATCATGAAAAAATAAGTCCAATCTTGTCGTTTCATACAGAATAATAAAATTTTGGCACAATTTCCTTTAATTTGACATAAAAAATTGGTAGAATGAAACTAGATTATAAAAAAAAGAATAAATATTATTAAGATCATGCAAATGACAATTAAAATAAATATAAATTATGCTTTAAAAATACAACATATTTTTTTAAATTGCAGTTTATTTTCCCCTCCACCCAACATGTTCTCACTCCCTACTTGTCATATACTGATGCTTGGTCAGGCTCCCTCTGCGTCACATACCAACGGGACCCTGCAGAACAATCTCACGGGCTTTCTATCCGGCTGCAAGAAGACCAAGATATATTTTATGGGCCTCAAGAGCTGACAGATAGAGATGACATCCAAACTGATCCATGCTCAATTTGGGAAGGATCAAAAGACCTCTCAGGCTACAGGAGGACCTCAACATGATCTAGTCAGTCCCACAATAGGACCTCTAACTCTGCTAAGTACTAGTAATGCTGTTTAAAGTATCAGTCAACCTTTCTACTCACCATTGGACACTCTTTCAGAGTTCTGCACGGGTCCAGTGTTACCTGGCACCCTTCAAACCCGACCCAGTACCTGTGGTTCTCCCCTGATCAAATCTGGACCCGACCCTGCTCAATGAAAACAAATACACAGATACAATATACTTACTAGGGGTGTGCAAAGCAGCCAGTATTTCTATTTGTTGAGGGAGGAAAGTATTTGTATGTGTACATGTATTCAAGTAAAACTCAAAATGTAAAAATGAATTTTTTGCATTACACTTCTACACTATAACATAAATTAGAAGTGCAACACAAAAAAAAAGATTTTTACACCTATTTTGAGTTTTACTCAAATACAGATACAAATACTGGCTGTTTTGCACACCCCTCATACTTACTATGTTATTTTTGTTATTTAAAAGCAGCTGACTACATTGTAGCTCATCACCACCAGCGTGTGAATGTGTGTGTGCATGGGTGAATGACTGATTGTGTTGTAAAGCACCTTTGGGGGTTGTAAATCCCTAGAAGGCGCTATATCAAATACAGGCCATTTACACCAGGATCTCTCCTTTTTCCTTAGTCTTCTGGGCCCCTCTCCTACCCTGAGCCCAGGACAACAGACTCGTTCGTCCCCTCCATTCAGCGGGCCACTATCCATTTCTGCTTTTATGTCATCCATTTCAATATTGTTGTTTCTTTTGCTAGCTAAAATGTGATGTTTTTTTTAGCTTCTTGTTTGAAATGAAGCTCACCTAACCTCATGAGTGAGGCGTCACAGACAGGTTGGGACTATTTTTATTTAACTCTCCTGCGTTCCTAATGGGATCCAATGGACCACACATGTTGATTGATTTTTCATTACTTTTTCTTTTTTTATATACATACAGTAATCATTTAAAAAATTTGATGCATATATTTTCTTACCCACAACTTGTCAGCATTAAAGAAACTTCTGCCCGGACCTGTGAAATGTATTAATTTTTCCAACAGAGAAACAGCGTTTAAGCGGTTCACCTGGGGGTACCCATGGGTACCCTCCCTGTTACAGAACTCTGCACTCTGGCAAATACCTGATGATAGTAAATCCCCTTATGAGGCCACCACTTTATAACCCCCTATAGCACATTCTAGAAGTGACAGCTTCTTGCAAAGTGAACCACTACCTACCCATCTCTGGTCCCATCCCATCCACATGGCACGCAACGATTTTCTCCATGCGTTTATCCACTGTCTACATATTTAAATATCCACCTCAAAATTCTACCCAAAAGACTTTCAAAGCATTCAAAGGAAAGACCAATTGTTGCGTCATTTGTGCAGCTACAAAGGCAAGAGAACTGGTTTATTAAAAGGGCTTTGTTCAAATGTCACCCTTCAGCTATGTTCTCATCATACCTCTCCCTCTGGAAATATTTTCTCTTTGTGCTTTTGTCACCCACAGATAACATTATCCCGCACTTCAACCGTTACTTCTCTAAGTGTGCATACTCAGTCACACCTTTTGTGTGTTTGTCTCTACATGTGTACACACACGAGGTGTGTGATGTCTGGTTTCAGCTTGCCAGTGATGCAAACTCCACTTCAAAATCAGAGGCCAATCTACAGATGCTTATGAGAAACAATCAGAAAAGAGGATATGTACCTCAGAAAAAATTAAGACAAATGGAAAAAAGTATTCTTTTTGAGGAAATGCAGAAGCAGTTTTTAGGATTGAAAGTGAATCTGATACACAATTTTTTTAGCATTCATTGACAAAAACGAGCCACCGAAGAATTTCGCTGTTCATGACGGTCTAGACATGCTCCATAGAAACCTCAGCAGGCCAGAACAGTTTTATGTCTTGCCAATCACATCGCTCTATCAGTTTGGTGGGCGGGATTATCACCAGAGCTGTGATGGAGCTAAACAACAAAGATAGCGTTGGCTCGTTTGAAACGGCTTTGGCATCAACTTTGGACTAGTTAGGCTTGGGCTTTTCTTTAAGTCAAGAGCAGATAGAGGAACTTAAGTCCTTTATTTAGAAAAAGGGTGTATTTGCATCTTCTTTGACGGTGTATGGCAGACTGCCCTGTTGATTGACATCCGTAGCGGTGAGTACGTCATGTTGTTCGTTGCTCTGACTGGTCCTAGCGTAGCATACAGAGACAACTGTAGATTCCTCCCCATGACTGAGATCTGTTTATGGGTCGTGTCCAGACTATATATACAGGATGGCTTGCCAGGCTAGTACTAAACTACTTTATTAGCACAGTGAAAGTGAATCAGTCCCATGTCTGTCCTATAAAATTCAGCATTCAGCACAGTAACTCTGGCTCCATCTGGACTTTGTGACATAAAAACACAGAAAATGTGCAGAGACATCATGGGAGCTCTGAAAAGTTCAAGGGAGGAAACTTTCTTCATCTCTGTTGAGGCATATTAGGTTTATTACGAAGAGCCTTGTGCTGTAGATTTAATACACTGTCTGGAAGTGTGGACATGCAGAGCATAATTACATCCCGTAAACAGCAAATAACTTGCTAAAAGCTTTTTTGTTATTGAACCAGACCACCTTAGATGTCACAAATAGTGACTGACATTGCAACACTAATTCTAAAAATCACGTGTTCAGCTTCAGCTGAGGTGTTCTTAAATCTATTACCATAGAATAAACTTTCTACGTGTGTTTTTCTGGTATTTTCTGCTCACTCTCTGCATGGAACTGGCTACACACCTCTATGTGCTCTGCAGGAAACAAAAGGGTGAAAGCAGTGTCAATGGTTGTTCAATTCGCACTGCAAGGGGAGTTTAATCTCACAGGCTGAACTCTATTTTGTTGCTTTTCTCACTTATTCTTTTAATCTGTTTGAAAACAAAACAAACATACATTCACAGACGTGCCACATCTCGCTTTTCTCACTATCGGTGCTTGAATTGTTGCTTCCTGCAGTTTAGCAGAATGACAAACAGGAGAGAGATCAATGTAGCTGCGTCATAGAGATGTTGGTGCAAAGTGAAGAGGAAAGAACTGAGAGGAAAAGTTCCAACATCTTAGCAAAATACAAATTTAAAACAGCAGCACTCATCTGTGAGCTTGAAGTTAAAGCAACTTTCATTTGTCTTTTTAAAGCCCCAGTGTGTAATATTTGTACCTGTTTACTACCAAATTCTGTGTATCCAGTGCACAAACCTGTCCTTTATCATTAATATTTCTCACCAACATCAATTCTAAATATTCCTCTCAGCTTCAAATTTTACATTTTTAATACATAAATTGTGGTCGACGCTCCATGGTCATCCTCTATCTTGAAGTACGGTAGCTATTTAGGGACATATGAGCTCCACGTTATGCGTTTGCGATATGATTGTAACCTGAAAGAATCAGCAGAGGGCAGCAGTGCGCCGTGGAAGCATGGCGTCTGACAATGCAACTAAGAAGAGACGAGACTAGCTGCTACACGTTGCTGTAACTTTGTTAGTTTGAATAACAAACAATGAAATCAAAAGATACATCAAATATGTCAGGTCTTATTGATTTCCAACACTCAGCAGCCGCATATGATGAGAACCCTGCCCGCAACAGCTAGACACCAGCCTCCAAGTGTTTTTTATGACTCACCTCAAGCTGATCATTTCTTTTCTTCATAATAAAGCTCCCAATCCAGTCCCAACATATCAGTTTCAAAGTCCTTCTTCAAGAACGTTCCTTCTATTAAAGTCTCCTCTCTTACCGCAGCCTGCCGTGTCTCTCCCAACACGCTTCAGCGGTCATCCGCTATCCGATCGCCAGTGCTTAATTTGTAAATCAAACGTTACCGGAACAAAAGTAGTGATGTCAGACCAGAGTTCACTAAGGACAAAACTGATGCCGGATCGCGCGCGCGGGGGGGGGGGGCGCTCATGTTTAATGGAGTTTTTGACGAATAACTTATAATTGTGCCCACATTCTCAAAGTTTACACAAATTTCTCACAAGGTCCTGGCATGCTGCAGAGTTGCATCAGTGGGTTTGTAGGGACCTCTGACGTCTACATACCTTTTATTGCTACAATAATTTGTTGGAATACTTACAAAAAATCATCAATGTGATTTTTTTGCAAAATGTAAACCATTTTCTACCATGAGGTTTAGACAGTCCCTCTGCTCAGAACAAAAGGAAAATATGTCTGACAAAAATGCTCAGGAAATGATTAGGGATCATCATATAATTAAGAATTACTGTGAGACTAACTCACAGAACACCAAACATGAAAACATCTGAAAATATTCCAGAGTTCTTAGGAGGTTATTGTTGTGTTCATGCTGCTCTGATGAGTTGGTTCTGATTAAATGTTTAGGAAGAGCTGGAGCTGCAGGGAGATGCAGCTTTATCTCAGCTGTTTGCTTGAATACTTTAATAAACCACTGCTAAGGGCAAAATGTTACAACTCTGCTTTAGTGCTGCAGAAATGTTACAACATTATGAAATGATCTCATCACGTGTTTGTACTCCAGCTTCCTTAAATCTTCTACTGCCCAGATCAATATATTAGGATGACTTTGACATGAGTGAGGCTGCAGCATGCTGGTGGCCATTTCTCACCAGAAAAAAGTATTTATGTTGTTAATATTAGGTTTTAACCTTTCATTTATACAGCTACTGGTTTTAACGGAGTTAAATACTGGCGGTGGTTATGTTCAACTCCGAACTTGACTTGAAAAAAAACACGACGAGCCTCGGGGGAAAATCTCTAAAGGCTGAAAGGAGGTAAATCTGCTACAGTCCTCGACAGAAAACCGTGTTATTTAGTGGTGATTTTGTTAGATTTGACAAACTTTAAGCTCAACGCCGCTGCTCGTGAGCGCGCTGTGCGGTCCGGCTGCGGCGCTGTCAAAGCGTCTGTTTCCACGACTGTGATTGGTCAAATGACGACACGCTAAAACAAAGATCGTTTGTGAACAAGATGAATCCCCTATTTCCCTTATTGACTGCTGAAACCAGAACGGCTTAGTTGGCTTAAAAACGGCGATTTTGCTGAAAAGCGAAAAGTTTAGGTATGAGATTGGACAAATGAACCACTCACCCGGAAGTCCCTGCCCAACACAACGTCCTCGTTTACCCACTGTAATCATGAGGTAGCAGCGCGAGTTAACGGATCCTAGCAGACAATTACCGGAACGCGTCCCTTCAAAATAAGAGAGTTCCCGGATCTTGTTCCGGCAAGATCCGGCTCAAATTAAGCTCTGCCGATCGCTAAACAGCCAGTGGTTGATGTTAGCTCCATCTCGATCTTCACTGCGGCTCACACCGTGTGCCACGATCAGCTGATGGCTAACCGGCAGACTCTTGTTTACTCCACTGCTCTGATCCACATGACACCGGACGCCACAGCTGATGCCACCCCTCCTCCGTGTGTGAATCGGTGACAGGCAGCTATGCTAGCTTCCTTCAGGACCGGTAGGTTGATATAACAGCTAACAGCAGTGTTTCCCCTACAAATGTTTACAGCCGTGATGCTTGTTGACTGAGGGGGGTGGCTGATTGCGCCACCTCGTCGCGCGGGGGGGTGCGCGCGTTGTCACGTCGGGGGGAGGGGGGGTACGTGTGGCATTATGCATTAAGACTGAACAGTCATTAAAAATGTTTTTTAACTGGTGGAGTAGTTATATGCTTTGTGTGGGTTAGGCTACAGAGACTGGAAATAAATCAATCTCATGCTTTTTATAAAAAAACGAACCAGATGGCTGGAGTGAACGCTGGAGTTGTTGCCTTTTTGAGTGGGCCACCGTAGCTGCAATATTTACTCTGAACTGCATGGCGCTAAAGAGTCGCAATTTTTACCATGATTTCTACGAATATCCCACATAGGACCTTTAAATACGTTCTTTATGAATGCAAACAACTGATTCTGTATTCTTTGTTGTCAAAAACCATCTAAGAGTTAAAGGATTTATACTTATTTTTTTACAAATTGCAGTAAAAAGAAAACAGGCAGAAGAAAAGTGAAACACTAAGAAAAGGAATCAGCTGAGATTATGGCCGACAGAAAACAAGAGCGGACAAACGACCCTGGAGTACCACCAGACCCAGACAACTAATAGATTAATGATTTGTCATTAGCCCCACGTCTTTACCAACTATGCTTTAATTACCCAACAGGATTGGCAAAAACAAGGTGCCAAGAAGCCACTTATGATCCAGCTGATGAAAACTACACTCTAAAAAATGAAATGTTGAATTTACTTAACCAAGTTATGTCAACTGGTTCAACTAAACCTAGTTGCTTAAGTGTAAAGGGAGATATACATTTACTCTTTACACTTAAGCAACTGGGTTTAGTGCAGTGGTTCTCAATTAGTGGGGCGCGCCTCCCAAGGGGGGTGCGGGAGAAGAGCTGGGGAGGCGCAGCGTACGCTTTATATTTGTTGTTTGTTAGAGTGACGTATGAACGGCCTGAATTAAACACGGTTATGTTAAAAAGAAGCCTCATCTTTGTTTCCCTGCGGTGTCCACCATAGTGGTATTTTATTTAAATAAAATGTTTTTTAACACAACTTCCTTTATTTCATATATGAGAAATTGAAAGAATCGCTGCTGCATTTGGACACGCTAAGGTGGGCGCATTTGCTCGCAGCCAGAGGCCGCATGATCCATTTTCCCTTCACTTTCATTTTAAAAATAATAATAATAAACATTCAATAAAACCGTTAAATATCCATTCTTTTTAATTAATATTTAGTCCAAACAAGCTGACCAGAGTGCCCCGAACGCACATTCCTTCTGCTCCGGCGTAAACCTGATGGTCACCTGCTTGTGCATAATCAGATGTCTCTATGGAGCTTGCTGAAAAGGCTAACGAGGTTCTGGACTTTTGCCTCAGACAGACTCATGGCAAGGCAAGGCAGTTTTATTTATACAGCGCATTTCCTACCCGAAGGCAACTCAAAGCGCTTCATGGCTCATGGCTGTTAAAATGTGATGATTCAGCGCTCCGCTGACACGCTGGATCCAAAGATCCAAGCAGCTACTGGAGTAACGAATTCTACTGCAGCCAGAGTTTTAAAGTCAGGAAACATTTCTCCAAATGAAATAACCAGAAGTCTACCAGACTCTCTGAAAGAATGGTTTCCACTTTCTAGATCTGGAAGCTCTCGACATTGCGCTCTGGTGCGCAGATCTGTCAGACGCGCTCTGAGCTCCTATTGCGCGCCGCTTTGTGCGCACTGCCAGATGCGGAGAATAATGCAGATGCTTTGATGGAAATCTTTCCATGATGTTACCTCCACGATGGATTCTTCTGTGGGCAACAAGGTCATTCCCCCGCACTTTCCCCTACCGCCCGACATTCGCCGACGGACTATCAGCGCGTTAGTATGGCAAGCCGATTTAACATTTAAGCAGACTGGATGACGTGTATTCAGATATCTATTCTGTTGTTCCTAGCAGAAATTAATATTCCAGAAAGCCATAAAATCAATCATACTGTTCACAATGAACATTGTGCAAACCCACCCCCCCGCACATTGGGAGGGGGGGCGCGAAGAAATCTATGTATCCTAGGGGGGCTTCACCGAAAGTATTTGAGAACCACTGGTTTAGTGGAACCAGTTGATGTGACTTGGTTAAGTAAATTCTAATTTTCCTTTTTTTAGAGTGCACATGTGTAAATTGCCTTAGTTAATGAATTGAGCAGAAAATTACATTTCAAAATGTCAAAATGAAATCACCTTGGAATATTCTGGTATGATCCCAAGCTCCTGCACAGCTATAGGCATGTTTGCAGAAAGGACATGGCAAAATATTTTCCTAATCCCTGTATAATCCAGTAATCATGATTAATTTGATTTTAAAGGATTCTGCATGAGTTTGGGGGCTTCTGGACAAAAGCACTTGACCCTTGCTGGCACCTATCAGTTGATGTGATGTATTTTCCTTCTTCTGATTCTGGTGATTTTTGTTGCCTACTTTGTTGGTTCAAGAAGACTACCAATGTCCAGGATATCTGAGACTTTTATGGTTCTTGAATATGCTCTACTTGTTTTGGAATCATAGTAAAGAATGTTAAATATTTAGGTCCCGCCTCTTGAATGGGAATTTTGTCACTGAATGATCATGAGATCCTGTTTTGTGTTTTCAATCAGCCAAAGAAGAGCTCAGATTATACTTGTCCACCAGTACAGATGGTCAAAGTTATCTCAGAGAGATATTATAATCAAGCCAGTCTGAAATACTAACCTTTCATTCACACCAAATATGGAACATTTGCTGCCCGGTTTCCGTACGGCTTGACTGACATTCACACCGACTGTGGTTTGTGGGCTGAACGTCTCTGGAAATCTGCTCCAGCGAGAGCACTAAAAGATCAGAAATTTGACTTAATACATTTAAAAATATACTTGTAAAAATAACATGAACTAACATGAACTGATATCCCTGTCATTAAAAATAAAACAAAAACCAGAAAAAACAATGCAACACTGGTTTTATTTTGAAATATACTGGATGCATCTTGCTGAAACACTTCCTGTCTGGCTCATGTAATTTTGTTAATTTCACGACAATCTGCATTCGGCTTCTGGGAAAAAATAAACTTCATGTAGAAACATTCCGTATAGCGCCGCATGTGGATCTGCACCGCACTAGCCGGGGTAAACGCTTTGATTGGACTCAATGATTTTTGGTTTTTATGAAAGCTGTACGGAAACCGGACCGCATCCGTTCCACGCTCCATGTGAACAAGGACTCAGAGTAAAATGAAACATTGCAAAATTATGAAAGCTAAAATATATTTTTGAAATGGATTACCACTCATAAAATCTAGTTAACACGACAAAATTGTCATCGACATTAGTTCCAGTACAGATGCTGGATAACTTTGCACCTCCTTTTTCACTTGGGAAAATTAAAAAAACATAAATAAGTTCCCGGAAGGGAAACTAGCAGAAACCAGAGATGGATGTCCGATTCTTCTACAATGATTGAAGACAGCTCGCCTTTTACGCTCAGTTTTTATCATCATTACGTGAGCTGACAGGGATTCGGTGCTCCTTTTGTTTCGGAGCACTTTCCCAAATAGAAACTGCTGACTTTTGGCAGACATGCTTCGCTGCCATCCGCTCAATCTCCTGCCATGAAAGTAGACACAGAAGAGATTTATGAGTCACGGCTCTGCTCAAACGCCACTAGGAATGGAGAAAGATATTCTGTCAACTGTAAATGTTAAACGACTGAGTAATTTATGAGAGAATCAAGCGTTTTCCTGTGCATGCAACAAATCATCCAGGAACAAATGTTAATCAAATGTTCAACTCCATAACTAATCACAATTCTGAAAAACGCATTCCCATTGTCTTACAGTCTGTTTTGGTTTTTTGAAAGAATTTGTTCTACAGTAAGAATACCCCCTAATCTGTAAAGTTTGCTGATATTTAGTTGCTGTTCATTATGGTTTCAATTAAAAACAAAACAAGTTAGATCTTAGATGGAGCCTTGGAAGGCCAAAGCACGGCATGCAGGTGAGAAAAACCTGTCTTTCCATTCATTCAGCGATACTCTTAAACCACCACCAAATGCAGCAGAATGCTTACTGACTGGCACCAGAAAGCGTGACCATATGACCCCAGTATTGGCATCTCTTCATTGGATCCCTGTGTACTACAGGATTCTTTTCAAAGTCCTCCTCTTTGTCTTTACATCTTTTTATGGCTTGACTCCACCGTACATCAGCGAGTTATTGTCCATCTACACTCCCGATCTAGCTCGCAGTCTTTCTTCAGTGTTCCAAAAACACGTTTAAAAACTCGGGGAGACAGGGCTTTCTCTGTGGCTGGTCCTAGGCTGTGGAACAGCCTTCCTGTGAATCTAAGAACCACACAAAACAGAGCATTTCAAAGCATTACTTGAAACATACTTGTTTGATCTGGTTTTTAGTGCAGGTTGACTTGAGTAGTTAACTTCTGTTTTTAATTGATTTGTGTTTTTTATCTTTACTCTTTAGCATTAAATGCATTTGTTTCATAAATTTGAACCTTGATTTGTTCTTGATTGTGTTTATTTTTAATTTATTTATTATTTTACTCTTGTTCAGCACTTTGGGGTTGCCTGTGTTACTGTAAATATGCTATATAAATACACTTGACCTCAGCTGACTCCTCATGATGAGGAGGAGCAGCTGCTCTACTCTGAGCTCCCCCAAGATGACATAGCTGATCACTTTTTCTCTAAGGCTGAGCCCAGCCACCCTATGGAGGACACTCATTTCAGCAGCTTGTATTCAGGATCTCGTCACATCCAGACATGATCCAACTCTCAAGATCATAGGCGAGGGTAACAAAAAGAAAAGACCAAGGCCCTCATTTATCAAACGTTCGTAGAAACGGTCCTATATTCCCTCCTACGAATGAAATTTAGAATGTGTGCACGAACAGTCAAAAGTCTGATTTATGAAACATGCGGTGGCCTCTTGTATGCATGTTCCTCCAGAAATGCCCTCAATTAACCATATTTGGTCACACTATGTCCTCAGATCGGGAGGGGATTCCCTGGGTTCTTCCCGGAAAAAAAAGAAAAACCTTCATTGACAGCAAAATCAAAGCTCTGGATACTTGACAGCGCGTATGTGATCGGGGGGCAGAGGAGGTTCTGGAGGGTTCTTTTATTTGTAAGATAGAATATGGCCCAATCCCAATACTCGCACTTGCACCCTTGCGCCCTTCAATTGCGCGTTCCCGGCCAGGGGTGCGAGTGCGTAGGGTGTCCCAATTCCCAAGTGCGGAAGTTGACCACGCCCATTTTGCACCCTTAATCCGCACTTTGCCCAAGTCCGCAGCGATGCGGACTTCGGGCAAGGGTATTACCCACAATCTATTGCTGCGTGGGAATTTTGAGAAGAAGGCGGAGCAATGACTCAAGTGCCTTTTCTGAAAACATATTTTCAAGTGAAATAAGTTTGTCTTAATACGATTAATGATATTTATTCATGCTCTGAATGTTTTAGACTAAGATATAAATGTGGACAGCAATTATTTTAAATGTAGTCAAATAATTGTTTGTTTGTTTGAAAGCTGTTAATAAAGATTTTAAAAAAAGCACAAACAGCATCCCAGCATGCGTCGCGATCGATGACGCAATGCTCACTGTCCCAATTCAGCAATTATTTGCACACTTGTGTACTACGCACTCGAAGCCTTACTGTGCACTTCCTCTAAGTGCACTTCACAAAAGGGTGTAGGGTGCAGTGCGAGTATTGAAATTGGGCCATGGACTGGAATCGGATCAGTGAGCTGCGCTCATGGAAGAGCCGTTCCCTCCGGAGTGCACCTGCTCTGCTAAATCCTCCAATAATAAGAATAATAATAAGAAACAACCTTTTATATAGCGCATTTCAAGCAAAATCACGAGGCGCTTTACAAGAAAAAAATAATTAAATGAAATTAAAACATAATAAATAAATAAATAAATTCAAAATGATTTAAAATGTCATTAAAAAGGGGAAAGAGTAAAAATTGTGATTACAAAATAACACAAAATCAGCCGTTCTACAATGTCAGATTCCCGTCGGTCACGGGTGTTTTAGCACCAATTATGTGACACAGCTGTTTTTCCACCGAAATAATTATTTATTGGGTAAAATAATTAGTGGATGAGGAACACGCATGGATCACTGAGACCTTCAGTGATGTGGTTCCCCCGTTCTACCATTAGATGCTGTTCCTACGCATGGTCAGAGCTGTTCTTATATTTAGGAACCTTTTCACACACAAGTACAAATTGGTAAATACCACACAATGCGTAAAATCGTTCCCACGCACGAAATACGCACAGATCTGTACGTAAGTACAGTTGATACGGTGAACTTTCTGAGGACTGTCCCACCTTCAACACAGTAGATCAGAGTAAAGCCCTTTTACTGCAGAAGTTGGTCCATAGCTTTCTGCAATTGACCTTTCGCCGAGCCCCGCCCCCCTTAGTTACTGTTGCTAAGTCCGACAATAAGTGGGTCAAACACTGACCAGCTCGGCAGATTTTCACGATCGAAAGAAGTAGACAGATGCATGTCAGTGACATTTTTGGGAGCAATTCCTCCTCAATATCATCCAGATCGAGGCAAAAAGCATTCCAGTATGCAGTGGAGGGATATATTAGTGTCGGCTCCACTGAGCGAAGCGTAGCAGGGAACAAGGAGTTTGGAGAACGGGAAAAGGTGGCGTCCGGGGACGTGCAGATCCGAGGAGCAGTGATGCGGTGTCCCTGTGAGCTGTCAGATGTCAGCTGTCAGATGATCTGAGCTGCAGGCAGCTCTAATGGAGAAAAGCTCCCGGCGCTCTGCATCGCTCCAGTTTATCATCTCAGATGAGTCTGTTTATAAAACGAAACTTATGCCCGTGTTTACTTTCATTGTCAATATAGTTCCCAGCCGGAGCTCGGCATTAATTCATCACGTGATCATGACACCACCCGCTGTTGCGCCAATAGGCTTAATGTGCGTTTATAAGACACACGGTTGAGGTAATATTACGCTGATTTGCCGGCACGGTGTGTCTTATACAAAGGGTCTTGGATAGTCTGGGAGGCGGACCTCCGCCCAGCAGCGGGCGGGGGGAGCACTCATGCTTGGCTGTTGCTGGTTGAACTCGAGGTTCTGAAGGGAAACGAAGGGGACACGACTACTATTGAGGCTAATGCTTAGTAGTATAAATTAGGCTTTACTTCATCGTCTTGTTTGGAGTTGTCAGATAGTAACGGTTGCTATGATGTGATTGGACAATAGCCGTTTTGGGGGTGGGGCTGGCGAAAGGCCTTATAAAACACTACTACAGATGAGGTAAAGACCCCCCCCCATCAAAACAGCATATTTTTTCTGAATTTTTTTATAAATAGTATATATACACATAACACCCATGTCAATCTTATAAAACATATAAGACTCACAGGCCAAGCAAGCAATACATCAGAAAGAGATGATGCCACCTTTTCTTATCTTTCCTCAGAGAGACCAAATCTCTCTGTCCTCTGGGTCTTTCTATTCTGTGAGTTTGGAGATGTTTTATGATTTTTATTTCACACAAGGTAATTGTTTATCCAGTGTTTACAACTTCATCTCACCTTTTATTCACTCGTCCTCACCCCTATTTCACACTTTTCAAGTCATGTTTTTCTTTATTTCCTCAGTCGCTCTGTCACTCATCTCCTCAACAATGGTCATGATTCTCTGTGTGCTACAGGTGCATGAAACACCTCGAGTGTTGTGATCACTGCTGTCTCCTCAGCACTCAGTGCTTCACATCAGTGGGAAAATACATGTCAGTGTCCTGTGTGAGCGGCTGCTTGTACCCTCACAGTTCAGCAACAAGATGGGAAAAAGGAAAACATTATGGAGGATTCTGATAAATCAAAGATCACTTGAAAAAACACTGAAGCACAACTTCCTTCTTCATAAAACCCCCAAAATACAAGAAATGAAATGCACTCTTTCATTTTAACCTACACACACACACACACACACACACACACACACACACACACACACACACACACACACACACGCACGCACGCACACACATGCACCCGGGAGCAGTCAGATGCTTTAGAAGCTGCTCAACCACATTAATGGCCATTTAATTCAACAGAAATTTGGATTAATGCTTTGCCTAAAGTATTTTTTTAAAGATTCATTAAATCTTTCGCTTTCATCTCTTAACCACAGATCTTTAAAACAATCTGGAAAATATGTAAGATGGATGATATGTAGATGAAAAATATTCTGAAAAGGTGAAGTCTTATTGTATATGTGTTGCTGCTGCCTGTCATGCTTTGGTCCTTGAAGAATTTCATATCATTTCTGACAGTTCCTTTTAATTAAACAGATTGAGTTAAGCCATTAAACAAAACGTCTTTCAGTCATAATTTTAGCAAAGGTAAATTACTTCTTGCCTATAGTAAATGGCCTGTATCTACAGTATATAGTGCATTGTAGACTCATAGAACCCCCCAAGGTGCTTTATTCACCCATGCACACACACATTCACACACTGGCGTCGATGGGTCACAATGTAGCCACAGCAGCTTACTGACAGGGGTGGAGCTACCATACAAAGTGGCTGCCACTGGTCCCTCCGACCACCACCAGCAGTGAAAAAGGGTGAAGTGTCTTGCCCAAAGGCACAACAACTACGACAGACTGAGCGGGGCTCCGGTTACCGGTCTGATACTTACCTCCTCTGCTATCATTGCCTCTTAACACATTTTCTACTGTTATTTATGCTTTTATCACAACGTGCTTAGAATATTGCCCTGGTTAATGTGTAGGTCAGCCCACCTTTCATCCAGGTGTGAAAAGCTGCAGCGTGTTTCCTAACAGGTACAAGGAAACAATAATTTAACACCAATGCTGTCTTCACTCTGTTTGCATCCTGTCCTGAGTTAAGCCCAGTTCGCACAGCAAGCTAATCATGCTGATATTTGACCTGTTCTGCCTGTTCCAACAATCTTAAGGATGTGCACGATTACTGTAATGCAGTGATCTGCAAATGGCGGCCCGCGGGCCACATCCGGCCCCCCAACCCTTTGGGCCCGAGGGTCCCCAAATATCAATAAACATAGCCAAGCTACACCTCTGAAGAAACGTCAGAACCCTGGCTACAAGATTATGCACTTTTTTATGTCCTTCAAACACAACTAAAACTACAATCAAATAAGTGACTGGAAATCCCTCGTGTGTGTTTTTGCCTTTTTTCTGTTTTGCTGCTTAAAATCCGATTGTACACACATTCTATCCACCCATGACCATGGACGTCGTTAGGGCCATTTTAGGGGGGCTTCAGCACCTTAAAATATTCCTAAGCCCCCCTATTATTTTGGGTGGATTTATTTTTTTCAGTTAAATTTTTTAATTTTAAAGTTTGTGCAGATGTATCAGACATGAAAATCCCTCATCTTTCGGCGGAATTTGCCGTTTTGAATCCAAAATGTATCACCTATACTTGATTAGGACAGGAGCAGAGGAGATGAGAGCTCTGAAGAGAAATAATAACAATATTGTTCTGATGTGTCAGCCTGTAGAAGTTCTTGCTAAACTTTATTTTGTTTCATGAACCAGGATGACTTCAAATGATGTTAAATTCAACTTAAAGAAAACTGGGTGAAAGTTTTTGAGTTAGATGGTTGTTTGCTTTATCTGCTTCTCATAGACACAATGGTCATAAGGAGAGAATAAAAATCAAAATGTCCCCAAAGAACAGGAGGTGGGAGGGTTAGTTAGCTGGTTAGTCAAGGAGATCCATCAGGTAGCTAGCTGTCATTAACTCCTATCAGCCCACAGCCTCCTGCTGGTTTTATTATTATCAGCAAATACAAAACAAACATCCAACATATTGGAAGTTTAGGATTCTTTATGGTTTTAGTATCTTCAGCAGCAGCAGAGCTTGGTTCATTCTCCATCACATTTCTGAATGAGACCATTGGGTTCTAACAAAATAAACCAGACCAAAGCTGTCATTTCATGTTGATGTTGATCTGATTTCATTGATAACTGGTTTAGTTTTTAAAGTTCAACTTGTTTAAGTTGTTCATTTATAAACAATCATTTAAATATAATAAAACTGAAAATCCATCCATTTTCTCCCGCTTATCCGGAGTCGGGTCGCGGGGGCAGCAGCCTAAGGAGGGAAGCCCAGACCTTCCTCTCCCCAGCCACTTGGGCCAGCTCCTCCGGGGGAATCCCAAGGTGTTCCCTGGCCAGCCGAGAGACATAATCTCTCCAGCATGTCCTGGGTCTTCCTTTGGGTCTCCTCCCGGTTGGACGTGCCCGGAAAACCTCACCAGGGAGGCGTCCAGGAGGCATCCTAATCAGATGCCCGAGCCACCTCAACTGGCTCCTCTCGATGTGGAGGAGCAGCGGGTCTACTCCGAGCCCCTCCCGGATGGCCGAGCTTCTCACCCTATCTCTAAGGGAGAGTCCAGCCGCCCTGCGAAGAAAACTCATTTCGGCCGCTTGTATTCGCGATCTCGTTCTTTCGGTCACTACCCAAAGCTCGTGACCATAGGTGAGGGTAGGAACGTAGATCGACCGGTAAATTGAGAGCTTCGCCTTTCGGCTCAGCTCTCTCTTCACCACGACAGACCGGTACAACGCCCGCATCACTGCAGACGCAGCACCAATCCGCCTGTCGATCTCATGCTCCACCCTTCCCTCACTCGTGAACAAGACCCCGAGATACTTAAACTCCTCCACTTGGGGCAGGACCTCGTCCCTGACATGGAGAAGGCATTCTACCCTTTTCCGACTCAAGACCATGGTCTCGGATTTAGAGGAGCTGATTCTCATCCCAGCTGCTTCACACCCGGCTGCGAACTGCTCCAGCGAAAGCCGGAGATCACGTTCTGACGAAGCCAACAGGACCACATCATCTGCAAAAAGCAGAGACCTGATCCTTAGGCCACCAAAACGGATCCCCTCACCACCTTGGCTGCACCTAGAAATCCTGTCCATAAAAGTTATGAACAGAATCGGTGACAAAGGGCAGCCTTGGCGGAGTCCAACTCTCACTGGAAACGAGCCCGACTTACTGCCGGCAATGCGGACCAAGCTCTGACACTGGTCGTACAGGGACCTAACAGCCCGTATCAAGGGGCCTGGTACCCCATACTCCCAGAGTACCCCCCACAGGGCCCCCCGAGGGACGCGGTCGAACGCCTTCTCCAAATCCACAAAACACATGGTTTGGTTGGGCGAACTCCCACGCACCCTCCAGGACCCCCCCAAGGGTATAGAGCTGGTCCAGTGTTCCACGGCCAGGACGAAAACCGCATTGCTCCTCCTGTATCCGAGGTTCGACTATCCGACGGACCCTCCTCTCCAGAACCCCTGAATAGACCTTACCAGGGAGGCTCAGGAGTGTGATCCCCCTGTAGTTGGAACACACCCTGCGGTCCCCCTTTTTAAATAGGGGGACCACCACCCCGGTCTGCCAGTCCAGTGGAACTGCCCCCGATGTCCACGCGATATTGCAGAGCCGCGTTAACCAACACAGCCCCACAACATCCAGAGCCTTAAAGGCCCTATCAGTGATATTCATAGAAATCATGGTAAAAACTGCGACTCTTTAGCGCCATGCAGTTTCGAGTAAGTATTGCAGCTACGGTGGCCCACTCAAAAAGGCAACAACTCCAGCGTTCACTCCAGCTATCTGGTTCGTTTTTTTATAAAAAAGCATGAGATTGATTTATTTCCAGTCTCTGTAGCCTAACCCACACAAAGCATATCACTACTCAAGCAGGTAAAAAACATTTTTTAATGAGTGTTCAGTCATAATGCATAATGCCACACGTAGCCCCCCCTCCCCATCCCCCGAAAAGACGATGCGCCCCCCCCCCGCGGAGACGATGCGCGCGCACCCCCCTCCCCCCGCGCGACGAGGCGGCGCTATCCTACACCCCCCTTAGTCAACAAACATCACGGCTGTGAACATTTCTAGGGGAAACACTGCTGTTAGCTGTTATATCAACCTACCAGTCCTGAAGGAAGCTAGCATAGCTGCCTGTCACCGATTCACACACGGAGGAGG